>JAZDUA010000460.1:700000-1249059 GCA_038098605.1 Gryllus longicercus | reverse complement strand
GTAATATGCACATTTCCGGCAATATGTAAATATTATTGTATTTGTGAGATAATGTGCTTTAAATTACTTCTAATGAAGTTTTTTGAAAACTCAAAACTTTTCTGTGAAAAAGTGCTTCAATTTCGAATGTACTGTAGCGCAAGTGTCAATTCCTCAAAAACAGATCCAAATTTTTGAAAGAAAATTGCCATTTAGAACATGATTTTACTGTTCTTTAATATTTTAAAATATTATTTCTGTTCTATTATTAATAAACCAAAATATTAAGAAAATTCAATAATATGTATTTTTGGCAGCAATAGATGGCAGCTGGTATGTGGCAAATTCGAGTAACTAGCCGACACCATAGGATATAGAAAACTAATATGGGAAAGTCTGTGCATTCTGTAGCACCACTAGTTTTAATGTCAGGATATGTATCAACAAGAGGCTAACTTCACATTTACATTCACAGTTTATTGTGAAATATTGAAATAAGTGTTCGTGTTTTCTTGTCTATTAAACGGTTTTCATTGTGAATGAGACTTGGGTATTTGTGTCATACAAAAAAAGATTCTTTGGATCATTGGAAAGCAACTGTTTTTTATGTTGAAGATAAAGAGAATCTGTATTTTGCAATATAGTAATAGAAGTATTAGACATGAAGGAGTCTCCTTGTAATCAGAATCCATAAAGATCTGATTCAAATTAAACTCTAATTTCAGTGTTAAAATATTAATTTCACTTATGTGGGAAGAATTGCCAATCATTCTTTGATCTAAACCTAATGTTATTTTCTACATGAAATCTGCATGATTTATATTATGATCTGACTTAGATTGCAGATCAACTTCAGTAATTTCTATTAAACTCAGTAAATGTTAATTTTTGTTTGCAGGTTTTTTCCAGATATGTAATTTACCATTTTGTTTTGGCAACTATGAAATGTGAAGAAATGGAACTGAAGCAAATATGATCACATTTTCAGTTTTTTTACCATATTGTTAGAATTGTAAATTTTTGTGGGCTTTTTGTTTATTGCAATGGCAACTTACAGAAGATAAAGAACACTCAGTCTTGTGATTTAGAAGAATGTGTGTTCTCATACACATAGATTTTATATAGTCTTTGTATAAAAAGTCTATGTTGGCTGTGACTGTATATATATGCTGGTATATATATTTTTATTGGTTTTTGTTATTTTTGGTGAATGTGAGAGAATTGACTGTAATTTGTGTGGTGGACGTGTCCTACCTCGAAAGAAATGATTGAGACATTGAAATGCACTTTCCTGATTGCACGATGGGTGATGAAGAAGGGAATACCTCACAGTTCTTTAATAAAAGGAGAAACAACATTCATATCATGGTAATGTTTCATGTCTCCTTTTACGTTACCTTTAGATACTTTATTCCATCAATACAGATCAGTATTGAAAGTAATTTTGCATTAAGATTGTTTGGCCTCTGATACAGCAATTTACAGTTTCTTTTTAGTTAAGTTTTAAATGAAGTTTTTCACAAGTGATTTATGTTAGTAATGACTGTAATATTTTCTGTGTTTTTGAATGTTTTCATCTCTTTGTTTTATGATCTTGGTGCTTTTTGATGCTTAACTTGAGTGTATTATTTATAAAGTGGGTTTTTGGTTTGTTTGTTGTTGGTTTTTTTCCTTCAGTTTTGATATGGGAATAGCTGATGTACAAGGTTACCCTTCTTTATCGCTAAAATACCTATTTTGACATTTACTTTAACTGGACTACATTGCCCACAGCTAATGAGGGAGCTGTTAAAGCAATCACCAGCAGGAGAAACCTTATCATGTACTTTTTGCCTTCCTGGGCCTTTTAGTACTCTTAAAAAGAGAAAAGCATATGAGGTGAAACATTCTAAGAGAGAATTCCTAAATTTAGAATGTCTATTTTCACATCATTTGTAAAACTTTATGTCAAATGAAAATGAGAGTTGTGAAAATTGAATATATCAAACAAATTTATTTTTTTCTCCAGTTTTCTTGAAAATTGCAATGTGTTGTGAATATACAACACACAAAAATGGTACAGGGTTAGCTCTAGGGAACAGGGCCTAGAATGGACAGTAGATCTTTCTAATAACATTACTTAACAACAAAAGTTTGGATGCACATTTCCTAAGCAGTTATTTTCATTTCTTGTTTGGATAATATAACTGCTCCTCAAATCAAAGAGGACCAACCAGCTTCTGTTTTGTATCCATATTTGTTCTGTATCTGTGTGATATGTGCACTATCTGTGTTGACAGTAATGAGGAATAGAAATTCACTATGTGATTTTAGTTTCCTTTGTAATTGGAACTTGCCAATAATGTAATTGTGGGAATGTTAACTAAACATTTCGAAGACCGTAATTTTCTCATGACAATGTGAAAATAGTGTTTTATTTATAGGAGAGAATTGCTTGTTATCTTTGTGTGTTTTAATATGTGCCTAGTCAGAAATGTCTATGAATTGAAGAGAGATGTAGAACGCTGAAACAAAGATAGTTACCGTAGAAAAGCACTTTCCCTGAAGCAACCCTGAATTTCTGTAGCTAAGACTATTAAGTGGTGCTAATTGGGGGAGTCCAAGACAAACTTGTAGATCTTGTTTGCTCAAGGACAAAATGTACGTAGAATCTATGATTCACAGATATATTTGGTTACATTTTGTTCATTAAACAGATAACGCAAATAATTTGAACATAATGAAATGTTTAAAACAAAATTGGGAGCAAGAATTTTATATATATGAAAGATATATGATTAAATCATTATTTAATGTTTTATATAGTATACACAACTCAATGTTCATTGTTGTGATATGAAAATTATAACTAGAAGGCATGTGTGCATACATTATGGCTGGTTTCAGATGTTTGATATTACTAAAATTTTTGTCTTCATAGAAAAAACCTGTTAGTTCTTGTACAATTCATAGATGTTAGAAGTTGTATGAATCTTTTTGGACTATGCAGTGCTACTAAATACATGTCCTCTATAAAAAAGCTATCTTAAGCATTGAGGGACATGTTTCATGGAGTAATATCTTCTGGGATTTACAGATATGTTATTTTCTCAAAAAAATTGTCTTGTAATTTCTCTTTTCTCAACACCAATTTGAGAAATTGTAGTTCATGCAAATCATGTATTCATTCATTTTCATGTTCCAGTACACGAAGAATTATTACTAGAATGAAAGGTATACATTCTTTTATTTTTGATAGTGAAGGTAAGGAAGAATCGGCTCTCACTTAATGTTTTTTTTTTTTTTTTTTCAATAAATTGTTAAAGATAACATACGGTATGAGATTTCAAGAACTGTTATTTTAATCACAAGTTGATGGACTACATTGACTGGAGTAGCGCTGCATAAGGTGGTTCCTGTGGTATTATAAATATATTCAATATTGAAGAGTACTTTATTACAGGAATCCTTGATTCTGAGGATTGAATCTTAATATCATAATTATAAATATCAAAAGCATCTTTGCATGAATGGAGACTTCAGAAGGTGTCCCATGCTTAAGTCCTAATTTTTCAGTGGGTGATAAAATGTCCAAATCTGTTTACAATGCTTTATTTGCACCAAAAGGATACAGTATCATATCATGTGTGATATACCATTTATATTACTGTTACCATCACACAACAATCACCATTGTAGGAATTAATTTCTTGAGATTTGAAAATTATTCTAATTAATATCAACGGGATGTTCAATTTTCCTCTTCTTTCTCCTGTATTCTGGCCAATTTTTTTATTTTAATATATAACCATATATCTGTTTTCTGTGCACCCTCATGTTATATAGCATAACCTTTTGTAATAATTTTAAGACATCTTACACAATAGTTTTTCAGATTGAGTAACTGTACAAAATTATCTATTTTCTTCTCCCCAGTGGTGCTGTTGCTGGACTTTGATGTGACTGGAAACATTCCATGTATTTAAACATTATAATCTTTACTTAAAGAATGAAAAGAATTTATGCCATTGAAAATAGATTTTGTTTCTAATGTTTAACAAACATACAATATAAAGCCTTTACTCTACATATATTTCTAAAAGTAATGTTTAGTTATTCATAACTTGGTGCAAATAAATTTTATTCTTCATTAATGAATGAGATTGAGAGGTATGGTAGGGACTTATCAGTAAATGTTGTAAATTCTGTAAGTAAAATATATTTGTTAATTGAAATGAGCTTATTGTGCTATTGGTTGTGAGTTCTGGTGATTGAAGTATGTGCATTTAACTGTACTTTGTACAGTACTTCCCATTACAGTGTATTTCCTTATAAGACTGTTAACTTTGATTGAAAAAGAGTATTGAAAAATGCAGGTTGTTATTCATTTTTGTAATGCAGTCTTCTTTGAAATCTTCACAATCTGAGAGAATTTCAAATTGTTTTAAATACTTTTCATTTTTCCTCCAAGAAATCAGAGTAGACTTATTTTGTTAAACGTTATAAGTTAACCGAGAGTTCTTGGTGGCATTAGACATCTTCTGGTAGTCTTAGTGGTGAATTTAAGAAAGGCCTTGTAAATGCGGAAAGGCTTTACTTAAGTTAGAAAAGTAAGCTATATTCCACTTTATATTCAAATTTTTTTACGAGTAGGAAAGAGTAGTGACCCTCTTGAATTATTAGAATAGCTCACAGAAGTACAAGGAATAATGGAGATGTAAGAACAGAACTTGTAACATGATGCCTTGTAATTTTCTCTATTTTTGGCATATTCTGATAAGAACAATGAGAGAATACGTATCAGCTTATATTTATCTATCAATTTTTACTTAGTAAGTGTGAGATAAGTCTGTCTTTTCTAGCATAAATTTGTGAGATTGGCCTTATATGAGAAATTGTGTGCCATTTGTATATATGTGAAGTATTTCTAATTATAGATGACAGAAGTGTCTGTAGAATCCCTTTCATTAGAGATTTATTAAAACTTAACATAATTTGTGAACTCAATGTATTTTTGGATACAACTCCTAACTGAATATGATTTTTCTTGATTCTGCGAAAAGAAAGGTCAATTTAAAGTCTGCCTTTCCAGTTTATGAAATTAGTGCCTGACCCGAAACAGACTGCATATTGATGATAATTTTTCAGTTTAAATTTTGTGTACCTTTCTCATCAGGAAAGATTATTAATATTGTAATTTGCCTTTCTGATAGGGTACTTGCAGATTTCTTCTTGGCCATTACGAATAGTTTCTCAGAAAAAGTTTATTTCAGCTTCTGTTTATTTCCATTCTATTCTATGTTTTGTGAGCGGTTTGTGAAGATCTTTTATTGTAAATGAATCAGTAATGTATAGTTTCTTTATTGAGCAAGTGCCATGCATGATTGGCATTTGGTGTTTCTTCCTTACACCAATTATCTTAATTCTGTGTTTGATATTATTCGTATTATATAACTGGCACAGACATGATCTTTATGGAGGTGTTTTGTCACATTTAAATAGATGCACCATTTTCAGTTTAAAGAGTTGTGGAAATTTTAGTAAAAGTGGATATTACCATTTCTTCTGTATGTTAATATTTTTAATGAAGTGTTTTTTGTATTCATGCAAAGATCATTGTAAAGAAGACAAGTGATGAAGATATGTTTGTTTTTGATGATCACAGGTGCATAGTCATAGAATTTATTATGCACACCTCTACAAACTACCTTAAAGTACAAGTTCATAGATGTTGTTATTATTATAAAGATTTTTATTATTAGCTTTAGATGACAGAACTGTGGATCAATTTAATCAGCACAACACTTTTGAATTAAGCAAATGTGTAAGGATAAAAATATTGTATGTGCTCAAATGTTCTCAGCACTTATTGTGCCAGAATTACTGCCCATAACATATAGTGCAGCATGAATCTAATTTTTAGTACAAGTTTATATATAAATGTGGATATTTGAGTGCATATTATGTTTTCTAATGCAATTTACCAGTGCATCTTTGCATGTGACAATCTGGAATTTCATCATATTCAGTATAGGTGAGCATTAATTACATACTGGTTTAATATCTATAAATAAAATGATTGATATCTAAAAGATGATAATGTGCTCTTATGGTTTATACAGTAGAAAGAATTTAGAGTTGTCTCAACATATAGAAATCTGCTTTGTATCATAGTATGTTAAATCAGTCTTAAGATTAATGTTCAATTATTTTCTTCTCATTTGACTAACAGTACAAGAGTTTCTTGATTTTCAGAAATACTCTTTAATTTGTTTTCAACTGAAAGAAAAGCTCTGGAAAGATCACAAATGAGCATAAGTATTGTTACATCAACTGGAACTTACCTCAGATGCACTGAGTCCTTACAGGAAAGTTAATTAAAAATGGGCTGACTTTTTTTTATACGGGTTCTTGTGTTGGTTATCATTGAAACATTAGTAGACTGTCTGCTTTTTTGTCATGTTGCAATCTTATCAATAATGTATTACGTTCGAAAGAAGTTAGTCAGGTACAGTGTTGGGCAGAATTTATTTGAAATAAATCCCTGCAGATTCAGTGACAGGATTAGTGATCTTCTGCTTGTCCTGTACTTCATTGTGTAATTACATAATATGTTGATTTATTTTAGCTGTTAGTAGATGATCATTGTGTATATGTAATGTTTCATGAATTATTTTATATATTGTGCAGTGTCTTATTGACATGTCATCAGCTTGTAATGCTTTTTGTGAAATTAATATCAGATTTATTGCTGTTCATGGACGTGTATGTTTATCAACAAAAATTACCCCTGTTTATTCAACAAAAGTCATTGGTTTACAATGATGCACGGATTTATGGATGTGGAATGAAAAGTGTGAACAAATACACTTCTTTTTCTAGCGCATGCAATAATCTTAGTGATGTTTCTTGCTCTCCATGTCAATTGTATGTTTGTTTTCATTTTAAAAAATATTTGATAATGGAAGATTGGCCTTAGAAGATAGAAATTTTTTGTTCAGAAAAAATGGGTTACTTGTGAGTGTGGATGTTAATCCATTATAGATTTTATATAGAATACCCTGAACTTTTTTTTAAATTTACTGTAAATATTATTTATGAAAGAGAGATATATTTTAAAATTATCCCTTTATAACAGATATGAGCTTTCTATAACTATACTTCACTTTGTTATTGGAAACTTTTGTTGTAAACTCCAACTTGACAAGAATCACAAGCTCATCAGATCTTTCAAAAATTCTTTGTCTTTTACATAACAATTTGTGCATTTTCCATTGGTGATTTGAGTTGAGTGCATACACTGTTAAATTGAGAAAGAACAAAACTTTCATTGAAAAACCTAGTTTTCTCAGTGAAATTTGTTTTTGGTTGTAGACCCACAAATGTTGGTGATTGAATAGAAAGTGCCATCCAATAATTTGAAGAAAACTATTTTGAAGATTTAGTAAGAAATATTGGAAACCATACAATAAGACTACACATTGGAAAGGGTTGTTAATATTGACTGAAAGCAATTTGTGGAATGTGAATTTGTGTATCAATTTTGCAAATTGCATAACCTCTTCATACATGCTACAGTAATGTAAGATATTTTCTTTGCTTGTTTTGGGATATTTGTAAATTTTGAACATAATGTATATTCATAGTAAACTTTAAGATTGTACATAAATTAAATTTTTATGGGATATAGGAATGATCTGGTTATATGCCAAAAATATATTGCCAAACTGAGTTTTTGTGATATTTTTGGAAAGTTTTATTATTATTTATTTTAAATTAGATCATGTACATATTTTTAAACAATGAAATTGAATTTACTTAATAATTTGTATCTAAATTTTTTGTTATTAATAAAGGGCCTCACTTATAAATTAATTATCCTTATTAAATGCTGCAATTTTGTTTTGGTTTTATAAAAAAATATGAAAGTTTTGGCTTTGTTGAACCAGAGATGTGATATGCAGAGTTATTGAGTTTTGTTTTTGTTTAGGCTGTAAATCTGAAAACAAAACCTAGTCATTCCTAACCTCTGGCCTTTTACAAACTAGAAGTTATAGGTGCTTTTATTGCGGTGCTACGAGACAGTTTTGAAAGAAAGAGAATGTACACGATTTTTTATTTTGAAAAATTAAAAATATAAATTTTAATTTGGTATATGTATCTTTCATATAAATATATTTTCCTGTTATTTTTATTATTAATAAATAAATAATGAGTTACCATTTGAAATTGTAGTCCGGTTTGGAGGTCTTGTTTATCTATTCTTTTGTAAATTTCTTGTTGCGAATATTATGTATAAAAATGAGCATGTAAAATCAAAAAATTATTATCTTTTGTCTATAGCCTGACATATTGAATTATGTTATGAAGAGGTTATGTTCAAACATAAATCATAAGCAAAAAATGACAGAATGGCAAAGAAACAAATGTCTCTTAAAATATTTTGGAAAATATTTGAATGAGTATAATTTTCAGTTTGATGTTTTGAGTAAATTTATGTCACAATGAAGATTTTTTTCTTTTATTCAAATTGTTAACAAATACATTTCTGTAAGTGAAAATATACTTAGTATAAAAAAACATTGACAATTAAAATAGAAGTATTAGAACTGTACATTTCTTTAAATTCCTCATGAGTCTGAGACTTATGGTTCTTAAAGCCATTCTGTTCTGTTCCATGTAAAATAAATATTATATGACTGAAATAATTTTTATAACATTTGTAAAAAATAATACTGCACATATGTTAAATCATATAAGTAGTATGAAAGAAAAGAAAATGTATGTAAAGTGTTTCTAATTTATGGAAGTCTTACTGAACTTGAATTATCTGTGATTGGTAAATATTTAAAATAAGAATGTTGATTTAATTTATATCCAGAAAAAGAAATATCCAGCATGAGTATTGACTTCTTTCTGCAAGAAATGTTTTAAATCTTTAAGATATAATTATTAGCATTTGCAACATTATTGGTTCAAAATTAGTTGTACCTAGGAATGAATTATATTATTTAGATGTACTAGCTGATTTTTTTTCTTTATTATTGTACCTGTAATTATCTTACTCCCTCCACTAGGAAACCATTCCAACAGGATGAAAACCAATATTAAATGTTTAAGTATTCTTTCGTGCTTGATGCTTCGGTCATATGATGTCATAGCCAGTGATTTGCTAGTCATGCAACAAAAGCAGTTTTTTATTGATGTAATCTGCCCATATTGCCACTAACTCAGAATGAACAACTAATAGGGATAGAGTGCCATACCCAGTAATATATAGAGCTCTATTAAATAGAGATAAAAAAGCTTACAAACTATGATACTAGCATGAGTGTGCTGCCACGTTGCAGAGCTCTCTCTCTCTCTAGCAAAACCACTAGCACATGAACAAAGCCAGGATCATTCATCAAGAAGAGAAATTAGAATTATAGTAAAGTGACATAAAATCAATACATTAAATAAATAACTAATTTATATTGAGAAAAAGAATAATAAATTAAAAATAGATAGCATTGTAATTAACACTAACGGTTAAAATAATCATTAATATGAAATCAATGAAAACATATTTTATTTTCTTAAAACAAAGGAATGATTAACATATAATGAACAATATACTTTTTCTTTTTTAAATAAATTTTTACTAACCAAAAGTTTTTTCAAATATAATTCAAGTAACTCAAACTAACGAGTGAAGAAAAGTGGGGATACTTTGGAACTGGATATTATACATACATATCAATAAAACAATGATAGTTCATTATATTTAATAAAATCATTACACATTCAAAAATTTTACCAGCTTATTAAAATTTCATCTTACTGAACTACTCTACATGTCTATCCCATCCTCTTCTATATTATTTCAAGAGAATAGATGAGTTTTGCAGCTCACATGCACTTTATACCAAACTTCATAAATGGAGTCTCCACTGAAAGAATTTCATGGAGCCGTGACGATTTGTACTTTAACTTTAAAAATATGAAGGATTTGTGAAAAATATATCCAAATATATCAAATGCACCTCACAACACTCGGGCCGCACTGTTAAAATCTACCTAGTAACATAACTCCAAAACAAAGCATTCTATAGCTTTACAACCCCGAATATTGAGGCCAAAGGCCTCAAATAAATATTCATCACACCATAATCTACAGGATGCGTTCATTTTTGGACATTCTATTACATTTTTGCTGGTTGAGCGCTTCTTGATTCTCAGTACAGAGGCATGCAGAATCTCCAACGGTATGTGAAATTAAACTAAGTACTTGGGTGTTTTCTATGTGACTAAATTGCATGTGTGTATACTAGGATTTATTTAACCATGCACTAGACAATCAGCTGTTCATGGTTTCATCCAATCGGTTGCTTGAACGTCCCCATAGAGTCGTCACTCTAGTGACATACGCTCCGGACTGGATGAAACCATAACAGCTAATTTACGCCATGCACATGACTAAATAAATCACACTATACCTCTCTGTGTGGTAATAATAATATTTTATTGCTTCTAGACTTACTAAAAATATCAAGCAAAGTCAGTCTAGAAATTATTTAAAATGACAAGTTAGTTACATTATTTAATAACATTCACTTACAGTAATAATTTAATAAACTTACATTATCTTGATAAATTATATGTTAAAACATATGAAATTGATTAATATAAACAATTAAACTAATTTGAGTTATAACAGGAATTAAATTCAATTACATAACATACAGTAATAATTAAAAAGTTTACTTGATAAATTACATTATTAATAAAGCATGCAAGTGGTTATAATTAACATTAAAATAATTTACATTTTACAAGTCTCATTACCAAATTAAAAATAACATTAACACATTACATTAAAAATACATTAATACATTACATTAGCAAATTATGATATAACACATTATGTAACTAGCTTACAATTAAAGTGAGTAATCGTACAGTAGTTGATTAATTTACTTCAATAACCTATATACCTTAGATTTTTATAATTGTAAGTGCTTACAATATACTGACATAAAATTATATTACTAATTAGTACATTGTTTAATTGAACTGAAAGGTTGGTACAGAGTGGTCACTCTTGTAGCGGTACATGGTTTTCAATTACGGAGAATTTAAAGCAATTCATATATCTTATATAGACACACACTAATAAAGTGATGTTTAAGCAATGTTTTGAAGTATATATTATCAGCTGATTTTATGGTAACTGGGAGTTTATTAAAAATCTGTGTAGAATTGCAGAAAGGTCAAGACTTACTAGTGTATATCCTGTGGTAGTCCCTATGCCCTCAAGTATGGTAGTTATGTACCTCTTTATTTCCCACAAGATAATGATTCTGATTATTTCTCACAAGTACTAATACTTTGTAAGAGTAAAGTGCTAGAACAGTCAGTAATTCATATTTAATAAAGAAATCTTCACAGGACTATCTCGAATTCAGTTTGAAAATGCTTTTCATACATTTCTTTTGTAGGACCATTAATCGATCCATATGTTTTTGTGTTGTACCTCCCTATATTTCAATACCATATTGAAGTTCGGAAAAGATTATCCCATAATAAGCTGAAAGAAGTGCATCTGTTTCCAGGTATCTGGAAAAGTATCTCAAGAGGAATATATTGGAGATTATTTTATTACAAAGTGTGTCAATGTGTTTGTTATAAGTTAGGTTCTGATCTACGAATATTCCCCAAAACTTACAGCAATTAGATTGATTCACTGATTCATTGACTACTTCCACTTTAATATTTTAGTGTTGATAACTGTGATGAAATTGAAATTGATTACTACAGTTTAATCAACAATTCATTTCATTTATAGACAAATAACTTAATTGATTTTAATGATTTAGTCAGATTACTTCCTAGATGACAAAGATTTTGCCCACTGCTTATTAATGTTGTATTATCTGCATAAGAAATTACAGAGCAATCAGATGAGCTTGAAATATCATAAACTTACATTCAAAATAGCAAAGGTCCAAGCATAGATCCTTGCGGAACACCTCTGGCAATTGTATCAAAATTTGATTTAACTTGAGGTCATTAACTCCACCCCTTATTCCATAATGATATAGTTTTGTCAACAGTTTTTCCATGAGATATACTGTCAAATGCCATTGAAAGATCAATGAATATACCAGCTGTTTTCCTATTTGATTCCAAATTTCCAATGATTTCATGTATGAATTCCACAACAGCAGTGGTGGTGGAGAAGCCCTCCCTGAAGCCATGTTGTGACATTATTAGATTCAAGAAAACAATTAAGTCTTGCTAATAACTTGTTCATAGAGTTTGCCAAATACTAAAGTTAGGGTTATAGGTCAGTAATTCCTAACATTATTATTATTATTTGCAAGCAACAATACTAATTTTTAGGGATTCTGAGAAAGTGAATACTGATAATTTTATTAAGTAAACCAATACATTGAGAAGAGCCGATATTTCATCATTCCCCAATGAGCAACTATTTTTGAGGGAATTTATCAGTCAATTAACTTCAGTAGCATTTGTGTAATTTAGAAATAGTGATTTTGAAGGTCCAGATGATGAATTACTATTATTACTGGTTACAGTGTCCTCCTTTGAATTTAAAAAATGACAGTTAAAGGTCCTACAAATATCAGAAGAATTATCAAGAAACATGCCTTCATGTATGGTTTATGTTTTTGTTAGTCTGTGTTTTCCCAATGTTGTTCCACAATGTTTTAGATTTGTTTGTCGAGTTAACTTTATGATTTAATTGACAAGTTTTCTCATTCATAAGTTGTAGCCTATATTGTTTATACTTCTCATTATTAAAGAGATTTTTAGAATCTCAGATCATGACAAACACGTTTTTCATTTTATTTCTAAGAACAAGAATTACATAAGGAAGCTTAATACTGGGTTTCTTTAATTTGCCTCTTAATAATGGGAAGACATGCAATGTTCAAATGATTTAATGTAGTAAAGAACAAGTTCCATTTCTCATTGATATCATTACTATCGAGTACTTCAGTCCATTCTTCCTTTGGGAGTCATTCATTCAGAAAATGTAGTTTAGTACAATTGTGTCACGGGCAATTTATTATTTCAATGATTTGTGCAGAGTGATCAGATAGATGTAAATCAATATTATGAGAAGAGTATTTATTCATTTTAATGTTTGTAATGATGTGGTCTATGGTGGAGCTGGAATGGGTTGTAACACATGTTGGCTCTAACTCCACATCATGAAGATTGAAGCTCTTCAGTAAATCATGTTCTTTATGTTCAGATCTCCCAAAATAATTAACTTACAATGGTGGTTTCCTAAGAGTTTAGTTAGGTTTAGTTTAGATCTTGAAACCTAAGTAGGAAGTCATTAACATTTGGGGATCTATAAATGCCTATGATTTTTACGTTTCAGTGAGTTTACTTCTACACCTGTTACCTCAAAAGTCATTTCGATACTCGTATCTCTAATCCAGTCTAATGATTTACAAATTAAATTAATCTGCACTATTATTGAAACTCCGCCACTTTTATTGAATTCTCTACAGAAGCATGAAGTTTAAAGTTGGAGAAGTTAATCATATTTATATGAAAACTAGAACAAATAGAAAGTAAAGCTAATCACACAAAACAGTCACCAACAAATAAAAGCAATTGAACACACGAAAATATACTATTATGCCATGTTACCACTATAAGAGAATTTCGCAATGTACACACGAATGGCGCGCGGAGAGGTTAGCGGAGTGGAAGTATAACGATAAGTAACAAATGTACGCATTAACTAATAATTATCAGAGCTGTCCAAGTTATTAGGAACTGAAATATTTTTAAAAAATCACTAGATAAAAATATTTTTATTGATCAAACAAATCAGAGAGTATACACACAAGTGTTTTACTACAGAGCTTCCAACGAACGTAACAGAACATAACCCAAACCACCGCCATCGTATGATGCTGGTAATATTCGTGCAACTTTTCTTGAACGATGACCTTGATCCCCCTCCCTTGTGCAATAAACAGTTGAAGGCAAAAGCTCGCAGCGGACACTGATGACAACACTCCAAGCATTAAAACTTCGTTGGCGCCAAACAGAAGCTAGTCAAAGCCAGTTGCTTTCATAGTGCAGAACCCCTGTTCAGATTTATTGTCAATATTGAAAGAAATGACTGAGTCAGGTCCAGGTCCTTCAAGGGAGTCACCTAAAACTCCCGAAAAAGTTAAACACAAGATGCAGTTTTGACTTTCATTTCACAGACGTTGGCATTACTTAAAATCCTCTAGTGGCCGACTTTGTAACTAATATCCCTACTCCACCCGAAATCGTCAATCCATCGTTCAAGAAAAGTTGCCCGAGTAATATGCATAATATACTCTTTGCTGGTATGATGGCATGGCACATCCGGTGCGCAGGTTTCAACCATAGAGTAGAGATATACTAGAGTGTGCACCAGGGTGCGCAGAAAGCCCGGCCGGGTATCAACATCTCTCGCGCCCGAGTCACGTGACTTTGGGATAGCTGGGAGGCATCTGTTATACACCCGTCTCGTACTAAATTTAATAAGTATCTAACATTCTTCACTCTAGCGTTATTTTCTCATTTATTACACAGCCCTAAGAATATTGCTTATAGCAGAAAAGGTACTTTAAGTTATTCTGCTCTATTTAATTAAGTGCATGAAAATTCCGATATTTGTCCAACTTGTCACTCTCAACCGCGTACCCCACTACACGTGTTTTACAAGTTCTATTACATAGAAAAATAAATAAAAAATATTTGTAAAATAAATTAATTCCATGGGAGGCATTAATCCAAGATTCTGTCACTAAACAATGCTAGACATTCTGCTATTGATAATCCACATCAGACATATAACAGCAAGTTATGAAAATATTTCAAGGATTTGGAGAAGGGGGAAACAAACTTTTATTTTGATATATATTTTGATTTATTTAGTTAAAAACATTAAATACAGTATGTCATACAGAGGAGAAGTACCATCTGCACACATTTTTTTTGAGCTCAAAAATCTCTTCCCAACATTTCAACTATAGCCATTAGACATTTTCCCTCCCAAGTTATACAAAACTTATTTGCATTGATAAACA
Organism: Gryllus longicercus; assembly: GCA_038098605.1. Classification (NCBI taxonomy): domain Eukaryota; kingdom Metazoa; phylum Arthropoda; class Insecta; order Orthoptera; family Gryllidae; genus Gryllus; species Gryllus longicercus. The sequence goes on along the minus strand of JAZDUA010000460.1, from coordinate 1,234,009 downwards.
ATCAGCAGGTTAAATTTTTTTTTTTTGTATTACTGACAAAACAGTATCATAACTTTGGCTTTACTCCTACCACTACAAGCAAAAGGAATGCTCAACAAAATGTACGCATAGTAAAGCTACATTTGAACTCAATGGATTAGGGAAATTGGACAAAAATATGATCGAAATGGGGGTCTTTGACCTGGAAGCTGAAATACATAATTTTCAAAGAATTTACTAATAAAAATCAAATACTTACAATCATACAAACTATAAACACTAATACACTACTAACACTACAAACATAAGTTACACCTGTAAATACATAATATATACTATCACCATATAATACTAACACCAATAAATACATACACATTAATGCCCTCTAAATAAAATAATTTTATTATAACTGATCTAATTCTATTTTTCTGGTAAATTTCAGTCTTTTCTCTTCCTATATGTTTTAATCTAATTTCAATACATTTAAATAATATTGCCTTAATCAAATACATCCTATGATTCAGCATGGCCTCTTAACCAATAATATGATAAGTTAAATTACAAAAAACGGAATTATTTACAAATTCTCTCAAACATCTATTTACAATTGTAGTGTAAGCTGCCTTTTAAAAACTGTCACTCTCCCATGAAGTATTCTTACTTCTACTTCTGTTATTTTGCAGAACATCTGCAGAAGGGTATTTCAGCCCATGATCATCCTTCTTCTGAATGAAGGAATATGATTCTTCGTCACTATCAGTCCGGCAAAGAACTATCTTACAGTCAACACAAGCGAGTGAAATTTCCAATTTTTTTACTACAAATCCTCTAATATACGTTACAATGTCCACAACACAGGGAGACAATCTAGTTTGAAGATTGTCTACTGATGGCAAGTACATATGGTCAATTGGCACCTCAATGCACAGTTAAGGATTATTCACTTGTGACACACTTTCATACTGGCGTGAACTAACATTTAATATAGTTGTTTCACCCTGTGGAACACAATTTGCAAAGGCAGAAGAAGAAATCTGGTGATGCACCAGTAATCGCTTGTAAGCCCCAGCAAATTGCTTATCAGTAGGATTATTGTTGAATCCGCCTTTGCTTCGTATGCAAGTGAAAAATATTTCCAGATGATCCTAGCTAAACGTGTAGGCTCCCAAATAATTACGCTGTAGCACCAAAAATAACAAACAGCACGCAAAGGTACACGCAATACAACGCAAAACGAACTACCGGTGTCCCAAAGTCACGTGACTTGCGGCCACCGCATGTTGAAACCATAGAGGAGAGATATCTCTACTCTATGGGCTCAATGGGCGAATGAGTCCAGAGAGTATATATGAGTCTACAAACTGCAAAATCAAAGAGTATATTATCAGAGACGGCACTCAATGTTAAAAGGAAAACCCTTATTTGCACAACTTCCGGTGCCGCCACATTGTTCTGTATGTTTTTCTATTGGGTAAACAGACAGCCAATAGCGAAGAAGTAACCGGTAAATTTGAAATAAACCAGCGACGCGGGAACTTTAAAATTTCACTCCCATATTTCCACGCCTTAATTCATTAAAAAATTCACAATAATAATTATAAGGATTTTATGGAACAAAAAAGTCAAATTAGAGTACTAAAATCTAGTATTTATTGAGCATATTGATATTATACAATTTCGTAATTTCATTAGTAATAACAATTTTGAATTACAGAAAGTAATAAACAGTACACCTGCATAATTGCCACTTTAGTATTAGCTTGTAGATATGCCAAATTAATACTCTGGAATATAACATTATTACAAGCATTATGAATAAACAATAAGAACAAAATTGAAAAGAAACAAATGAAAATACTACTGCACATTTGCCCAGGTAAAAGAAATAGTTACGATACAAGGGGTAAAAGTGCCATTTTATTTTGCGAATTACTTAAGCCATTAAGAACACGAATTACATAATTATGTACTGTTACATTAAGATCAATATTATCTGATTAGGTCACATGAACGTATTTTGTTTTCTTTGTTGCTTTCAAAGTTTATCAGAACATTTGAGCATTGTCCCACTTTTAGCAGTAGTGCAAAAAATTGAGCTTTTAGCATGCTCTGCATGCCTTGAAAGAACCGCTTTTACTAGTTGCAACCTAAAAATGTTTTTCATTAGTCAATAAATATTTGACAAAATTATTTTATATACCCATGCTAATCTCACACATGCACAGTTCAGAGCGTGGCTTTTTTATAATGGGATCCACTGTGAAAGTACATTCACTTTTAAAACAATGATTTACAAATAGTGGAATTCCATCAATGCTTATGCACTACAATTTAATTCTGAAAATGGATTGTCAAAGTGCAAATATTTGATTGCACCAGGAGCCAAGCCTGGGACCTTCTGATAACTGGGCAGATGTCCTAATAACTGAGCTATAGAATCAAGCATTGCATTCACGACTCACAACAATTCACAATCCAATAAGGATCAGCATTCAAATCCAGAATGTAATTGGCATGACGATGAACAAAACACAATGATACACACATACTAGAATATAAATTGAATCAAGATTGTGTTTGTCAGGAGAAACTATTATTGTCAGAACAGTATAACAATACATAAGCAACTTATATAATACTAATAATAAAAATTAACACTAATAAGAAAGAAACAAATTGCAGACTAGATAATAGACATTAAAGAAATTCTAAAATTGCATGAAAATAGCCTCTGAAACTGAAAACCTTTGTATTCATAATATTCAAATAAAGTGTCTTAACATAGCAAGAGGCATTCCAAAATTCAGAAAATGATCATGCTTTACAGAATTAATTTTATCTTTAAATTTTATTTAATTAGAACTTTCCAAATCAGATGTGGGAAATACAGTTTATATAATGGATCTGTACCCAATGACAGAATACACACTGATTTTAAAACTCTCGTTGTTCATACCTTTATAAACTGTCAGCGTAAAAGAGATATGTTCAGAAACTTTGTGCACAATGAAGCAAGTCATTCACTGCACATTACAATAATTCTTTAATATTATTTCTCTGAGTTCTGACTCCTCAAAGTGAACATTAATTTAAAGCCACTTAGGGTCAAACTCGTAGGGCCTAATATGCATGCTTCAGAAGCCATCTCTGGAAGAGGATCTGAAAAGCAAAAAATGCCGTTAAGAAAGATACTATGTCCTCAAATGAATGTTCTGAAAACAAATCTGTATCAAAAAGAAAGATGTTTCTTTTAATTCACCATCTATAATTACGAAATTAGAAAGCACAGGAATATCTTGCACTTACCACACACCGAAGGCGCAGATTCATCTCCCAGAATGGCTTCTTGCACCTGTCCAGAAGTACAAGGATCTGTAATCACAAAAAAGAGTTTTTTTATTTACTATAATTTGCCCTCAATTAGCACTAATAACTGTATATTGAAAGGAACATACCATGAGAAACGTCCATAAAAACTTGAGGTGACACCTCACATGGGTGAAAAAGATCTGAAAATGGAGACAAACTTGAAATCTATCCCATCTTCAATAAATGCAACAAATTAATAATTGAGATTCTTAAAGATTATAGCAAATATTTACCTTTCACAAGGCTAGAATAAGCATCTGCTGCACTTGCTGAAGCAGCATGTTCAACAGCACTAGAACCTGTATTAATAAACAACAAATTATTGCCAATACATTATGCTTTCAATAGCATGCTTCTTTTTGCATTTTACAAACATACAAGAGACTTACCATTTTCAGTTTGAAAAGCTGCCTGTGTACAAGGATCTGAAAATTAAAAAGTGCTGGTATCATAGCCTCCCATCAAACTATATATTCCACTAAAACTAAAAAAATATATTCTATTAAAATTATATTCTAGTAATATTCTATTAAAAAAGTCTTACCAATTACACCCATAGCTGCAGTGGGTGTCACCTCGCTTGGTCCAAACAAGGGATTTGCAACTGAACATGAACATTAAAAAAATTCCACTATTTGTTACGCACCCATCATCTTCTCGAAGCCAAAATGCACGCTTCAGACTTCAAACAGCAGTAAATCACTTCATTTCTCTAATTCACTGACTGCGATATGGCGTTAACAGTCCTACGAACAGCACGTGAACGTACAACGATAGGCCGACGAGGAAGGAATCCAACGGTAACTAACCGGCTCGTTTGCGAAACAATTTCAAAATGAATAAGTAGTTCACTTTTTCTCCGCTTGAGCGAGTTGGTGTAGTACAGTTGCATATGGCGTCGCTGAACTCTGATTGGCTACCGTATGGAATTTGAATAAGGACCGGATGTGCCCTATCTATTGTCATACCTGCTGCAAAATATTATTTCGGAAGTCATTTGATTGTACAGCAGTACTAATGGAGAATTTCGAAAGTTTATCTGAGAGTGACGGGGGAAAAAAGGTAAGATTTTTTTTACGCTTCCTGAATGGTAGATGGTAGTTAATTAAGATTAAGTTTTAAAATGGTTGTCACAATATAATTCTATTTATTTGTTGTTCAGTCCCTTTTCTTAAATTATGGTCAACCACAATGATAAGTGTCAAAAAAATTTTCACATTATAGTTTTATTCACTTGTATTACTACGACGTTTCGAAGACTTTTGTCTCCCCTTTTCTTAATTTTGTACTTTTAATGTCGATTTTGTACTTTGATTTTAACTGTTGTAACGATGAGGTCAGTGTTTTTACAAATGCAAAAATTACGTTAGGAGAAGTTTGATACATTCACTGGAATGGTTGGTTAATACACGGTTGGGCGGAACTCTTTAAAATTTTATTGCCCCTTTGGTTAATATGTTTAAGAATGAATTTCTCTGGGTATGGTCTGGTAATGGTTGTCTAAAAGGATTTGTTAAACTTTATAAAAATTATTAGTACGAAATTATTAAGCTATTAATAAATTATTAAGAAAAATAATCTTATAAGAAATGTAAAAAATAAAATACCTAAACATGTGATAAATACAGTGTATGCACTTCAATGCAATGATTGTCATTTGAATTATATTGGCCAAACAAAGAGAAGAATCAAACAGAGAATAACAGAACATAGAAAAAATATCAATGAGGTTACAAATAGACAAAATTCAATATCCGAACATAAAATTAATCTAAATCGTTCAATAAATTTTGATCAGTTTCATATTTTATCTGTAGAACCCAACAGAAATAAAAGATTAATACTAGAAACATTAAATGTAAAAACTCAGAATACTATGAATACAGTTATACAATTCAACCAGTTTACAAAAACTTATGACAACATACTAAATATTTTTCGGCAATAACACCTCCCTTTTTCAACATTAGGATAAAACCTTTCTGAATGCACCTTCTACTATCTCCTAATTTCTATTATGCCTCCACTACCAACGGCTCAATTTAAACATTCAACTGTAAAAAGGGTCTGGACAGCACTCCACTACTTATTCTAATATTCAGATATGTTTCTCTATAATTTGTAAATATTGTATATAGTTTTTGTATATATTACTTTTAGTTTTCTATTATACTGTGTGAGCTTTCTTTGAATGGGTACAGTATAAATTTATTTGTAATTTTTTAATTTTGTATAAATCATTTTGACGTCATGAAAAATTTTGTAATTAAATTTTCAGTTGTACCTGACGAGGGAGGTTTTGTCTCCATAACATCGTAGTAATACAAGTGAATAAAATTATTATGTGAAAAAAATTTTGGACACTTATCATTGGTTGTCCATAATTTAAGATAAGGGACTGGACAACAAATAAGATGGTAGTTTGTAGCGAACATGTAAGGAACCAGTGCCGCCTCTAGTAACTAGGCGCCGAAGGAACCCTTGTGCTTTGTGTCGTTAGGGAAATTCTCAATTTCTCAATAATTTTCTCAAACAGATTTTTTAAAATTTAATTAGTACCACGAAATATTAAATTACTGAACCGCTGTGTTTTTTTGTGTAGTGCAGGACTGACTTAATTTATTAGAGTGAACAGAAGGAAAATTAATTTTGAAAATAGATAGTAATTTTGTGAAATTCAAATCAAAAGAAATTATTGGCTACTTACGCTCATTGTTAAGGGTATGTAAGGTTTATGCATTGAATCACATTCTTTTTTCTGTCACCAGGTTACAGAAGAATCCTCTGATAATGAAGGTTGTTCCTGGAATTCCAAAGTAAGTTATTAGTTTTTTAAATTGTATCACTTAAGTTCTTGTGTGTTTTTGGATAGTTGCACGGAAGCTAAAGGAAGCAATTAAGAAAAGAAAAAAAAAACAACTTGTCCACCAATCGCCCTTCAGATTGAATTCTCCTGAACAGATGACTAACTTTAGTTTGAGTGTATCATAAAAATGTGGTGTGCTATTCTAGCTCAAGTTGTTGATAGGTTCATCTGACCTAACGTTTCTGTTTATGACTTTTTTACATGACCGGCTATCTAAGAGTTAGTTTAATGTATAAAGGGCCTGTTTCACTGGTGCCTGATAGTGTGTGATAGTCTATCCAAAAGTTATCTTACTGATATGTTAAAATATTATGTGTTACGAGTGCCTGAGAATTCTATTCACTGGTTAAAGTATCCTGTAAATAATCTGGAGGTTGGAGAGGCTGTTAAATGTTTATCTGGTAGATGACTCCAAAATATCAGAATTTGTGTGTGAACTTGTTGTGATTTTCAAGGAATAACTGTGGTATTTTCATGATGGGCAATGTAATAGAGATGATAGACAACGAATTCTTTGATGGTTTAGAGCGTCCGCCCAAACATGTCGGCCAGAATGTTTTGAGATCCTTGACAAACAAGATTGCAAATCCCATTTCAGGTTAAGGAAGCATACAGTTAACAAAGCTATGTCTTTGATAGAACCGAAAATATAAGATTTGTGAATACTGACTTCTGTAATGTCCAGATAAAGTGGTCCTGTTAAATTCATTTTATGTCAAAATAATAAAATGTATACTTTGTGTTTTGTTAGCAATTCTTAGGTATCACCAATTAACCAACTTCTCACTCTGCGTTATTTTGCAATGGGATCCTTTTTTGTCTTCATTAAGGTGAACAATTACTCTTTCAAGAGTAGCGAGTTCATGAAGCTACCAAGGAATATGGAAACATCCAAGAAGAATTTTATGAAATTGCTAGATTATCTTGAGTTCTCACAGGAATAGATTGCACATATGTTCCCATACAATCACCTGGTAATATGTTGCATACGTTTTGTCGATGTTTAAGAGAAGTGACACCTCAAAAATATCATATGCAGGAGAATGGTTTTATGCTGAGTGAAGCCGATTTTATAGTGTTCTACTCTACATAGTAACTGTCTTGTGAACTGTCTTTAAGAAATGTTTCTTAATAAACTAATTATATACAAGTATCATTTTCTTTTTTAACAATCAATTATTTCTTTTTTTCTTCAAAAGAAATCTTTATTGTTCAACACACAGATTTGATGTGACAATTACACTCCTCAACATATGTTAGATAGGCCTAATTGACATGATCCATCTGAAAATAAAAAAAATGTCGACAAATTTTGAAGATAGTGAAAAAAATAAAAGTAACGTACAAATAAGAAATGAAATTCATTAAAAAATCACGTATAAGTGAAAAACTATATAAGTAGAAACTATAAAAGTAGATGGGAGAAAACTTGTCAAAACATGTTAAATTAAGCAGCTATTTTTACAAAAAATTAGAACTATATAAAAACATTTATCACAAAGAAAAAATCCAATCCCCCCAAAAAAATCCTATCGTTAGAACATACTTATACATTCTCAATTTAAGGACAGAGGCAAATATGGAAAGACAGAGCAGATCAGCATAAATATAAACCGTATTATTTTGAATAGACAACCTGAAAGGAAGTGAAAACGAATAATCAGAGGTGGAAGGAACAGACGTAAACTTAAGTACACCAATAAATTTATAAACACCCCCTCCACTTGTAATATTTGTACACCTATTTAACAATATACCACATAGTAGAAAAGAGCATTAAATTCAGTCATCAGACAATCTACTACTCTAAATAAAGTTTTATATACCTTATTGTATTCGACCGAATATCAGAACAAATTGATCAAGTTTTGTGAAAATTGTAATATTCTTAATGTCTTGAAAATAATGTATAATTATATTGTGTATTATATATAATATGTGATGCCATACAATGTTCGTATATATATATGTTAAGACACGTATGTTAATGTAATGATGGATGAAATCACAATTGTCAAACCGCTAATTGTATAAATCATGGTCGCTAATAATCTTAGTTGTTGATGTGACCAACTAAAAATAAAGAGAAACAAATTATAAAGGCAATTAGAACCTTTCACAAAGTATAAAAAGAGATTTTTATGCTATTTTATTTTTGCGAGAACATTGTCATAAATGTTTGTGAAGAGATTTGATGTTAAGAAGGTATTAGAATGGATTAATGGACGTTGGAGTCAAATCTTTTCACAAATATTTATGACAATATTCTTTCTAAAATAAAAATACCACAAATATATTGTTTTGAAGAAAAACAATTTAATGATTGTTAAAAAGCAAAATAATCCTTGAATAAATATTATTATTCAAGTGACAATCATATTTTTTCTCACATTTTTATCTATTTAAACTTTCTTAAGCTTTGGAGTTTTTGAACAATTAGTTTTAGTGTTGTTAGTATTTAAAATAGACCACTCTCGTTTCATGGGACTTCCCATACTCCTCTCAGTTGGATTTTAATCGGGAAGTTCTGGACTTCATTCTGTTGAGATGTTTATGTCAATTTGCTCTATTATTTTCTTCATTTAATTGTAAATTATACTCTCTAAAATTCTCTTCAGGGAGTGAATAGTATTTAGAAATTTATTTTGATAATATATATATATAGGCTGGTCTTCGGAGAAAAGTCTCAATATTGAGTAATTTATGAGAAATAGGCAATAGAAAGTAAAGAATCCATTTTCAATGATATCCTCCATAATCGTCTCGAAAATTGTAACGGATTTCGTTGCCTTACTCTAGTTGTGATTTCAGAATCAGTCATTTTTAGTAAGCATCGTTTCCATTATAATTTTGTTTTCAAATATAATAATAATAATAATAATAATAATAATAATAATAATAATAATAATAATAATAATAATAATAATAATAATAATAATAAATAAAAAGGGGGGGGAACACAACTTTGAACAGTTATAAAAAGATTTTCTTAATCTCTCTTCAGAGCTTCATATTTTTTTTTTAAAGATGTTTCCCTTCGTAAAAAGCAACCCCCACCAAGCTATTGAAAACCTCTTCAATAGCTATCCTACCACATGGTAGCACCATTTTCTTTACATTTAATAATATTTTTCCTCTCCGCAACGAGGGATACAAGTTTGTTTCCTCATGTGTAAAATTAACTACTCTTTCTCGCTTCTTTCTCCTTTCCATTTTGAAACTCCCACTTACACAAAGTATGACACAATAAAACAAACTTTTACACCGAACTTGCACACAGTGACGAAGTAAGCTGCAACACAAAGTAACAACGAATGAAGCAAAGAACACGTCACACTTCTATTAGCAAAACACATTAAAATTCGCACGTACAGAGCGTGTTTGACTCGAAAATGCTGCATTGCCCCTGGTGAAAGAGCAATCTGCCAGATTATTTATCAGAAAGACATGTCAGAAATTTCAACAAGAAAGACCTTGGTGAAACGCAAAGTAAATATCAGGTACTTTTATTGGACGGATAAAATATCTGTCGGCAAAGAGCTAACATTGTTAGTGCAGAAGTAGACTTCATGGGATGACAGTGCCTGTTTCTCCACCATTCTCTAGTTTCATAGTTTCTGATGAACTACTAACCTGTAATACAAAACCATATTTTTAATTTATTCAAAACTATAATTCTCACCCCAAAATTTTCTTCCATTATGTTTTTGGATTTCATCTTCACAGCTATGGATTTGTGTATTTTTTTCTAATTTTCCTTTCCTGACGCTGTATTGGCCAGTTTCTTCCGTACCCTATTTTCCTCCATCACATTTTATTTACTTTACTTATTTTATTTACATTACTTTCCTTTATCAATTAGTCATATTTATGGTTTCAACCTCATTAGTTTCAACGTCTTTCTTGGTCTTCCAGTGTTTCTCTTTCCCCGTGGTTTTAATTTTAAAGCTAGCACTGGAGGTGTTTTGTTGCTTTTAATACCTCCATTACTGTCACCAAAGTACATCTTTAGTTGTTTGTATTGTCAACTTCAGTTTCCTCAAACGCAAAACAAAAAAATATGAAGACAACACACAAGTACGTCCAAAAATTGTTGTGAAGCTGTGCTACAAGTTACATTGGTGGAGGTCACTTTAAATATATTTTCTGCTATGTGACCAGAGTGCTGAACTAGAAAGTTTGGTAACAGTAATTAAGTATTTACAGACCAATATTTCAATAAACTTTTCTATCTTTTCTCGGCAAGATGGGTATCTCTGGAACATAAATTTTGAGTAAGACGTGCATATCTGGAAAGTAAAATTTAGAGGGACACCAAAGGAATTGTATACCTCAGACTAATTATAGTTGAAGTCACATTTTTATTTATTTATTATAGGTAACAAGCTTTTTATTAACAGTTAACTTAAAAGGCTAAAGACTTCCCTCAGAGCCAGTGGCAATGACTAAGATAGCAATGCTCATAACTAAAGTGGGGGTTGCTGTGTGTCTGCCACTTCAGAAAAATCTTAATATTCCTTTCCTATGCATTTTTTACTTTTTGATTAATGAAAAACAAGAAATCATTTTTGTGTATTCTTTGTCATTTTTTGGTCTGAAAGTTAAGTAAAACTTCATAAATATCACCATTGTTATTGTTAAAGTGTCTTGATTTTAAAAACAAAAATAGAATGAAGGTAATGGATGTACTTCAAAATATTTTGGAGAGGGGGGGAGTCATGTTCCCTGTATCCCCCATGCTAGAAATACCTCTGGCAATTCTAATATTATCAAATCTACTTTTAACCATTCATACTACATTTGTACTTGAGGTAGATGGATACTTTTTACTCTTGAAATTAATGATTTTTTTAATATTCTGCGGGCTTTGTTATCCAGAACATTACTGTCAAGTTCTTGCATATTATTGTTATTATTTATAAGTTGTGAATTTTAAATTCATGAATTCAGGTAAGTAGCTGTTGAAATTTGGACATTACTTTGCTTCATACTTTCAATAAATAAATAAGTAAATAACATTTTTATCTTGTAAATTTTTTGAAGATAGTCAGTGGCCAAATAATTATATCAAGTGGGTTTTTTTAGGTTATTTGAAAGTGTATTCGTAAACGAGTTGACTGATTTTATTATTTGAAATATTTGTAGTGTATTTAAGGATGGAATAAAATAAAAAATGATGGTCTAACTCTTTAAGAAATTATGTAGTTTAAAATGAACTAATTCTTCAGTATTTTATAAATCTTACGGCATTCTTGCAAGCTTTGATGCATACTGGCATGCTTGTTATGCATTTTATGGCCTTTTCTGACAGTGCAGTAGAATTTTTCCAAATACCGGTTATTTTCATGACAAATTCTTTCTTAGTTTTAATAATTTTATCCTTTGATATTTCTTTCATTCCTCTCACACACTCTATTGGATTTATATCCGCTGTTGAGTTATTTTTAGTGCTTTGTGACATGGAGCCAAATTGTGCGTGAACCAAAGTTGTTGTTCTGGAACTCCTCTTTCACTTGAGGAAGGAGATTTTCCTGTAGCACCTTTATGTATGCATGATGCATGGTTCCTTGCACAAAGTAGTGCCTTCCTGTATTGTGGTGGCTAATCACTGATCATATGTGGTCATTATTGTACTTCTCATTACGTCTGCATCAAATGGCTGATGTCGTTTTGTAAGATCTGGATCGATGATTCTTCTGAGAAGCAAACGTTTGGAAGTTTTTATTCTCGTCTGTTTTTATTTCTTTTAACACACTACAAGCTTTGTTCCTATCTTCTTCAGTCCAATTCCACTACTTTTTAGCAATATTTAACCTCTTGTTCATCTTTGCAAGATGAATTTGGGTTTTATCATTGATCGTCGGCACTTGAGATCCATTTCTACAAACCTTGTTCTTAGAGTTCTTTGATTAATGCTCTCCAGCATCTTTGAGAATCATGTTCACAAATTTTTCTGGTTTTTGACGGTTATCTGATGCAAAGTGACATATTTCTTGTTCAGTTGATGAAATTATTTTTCTCTACCACAATTTCCTACTCTTTGCTTCCTAAGGGATACCCGAATGAATCTTTGTATTAATATTTGAGGCTGTTGACTGAAAAACTCTATCCAAATTAGCATTCTCTGTTTTTGTGTACTTGTAATGATGATTGAATGTGGCAATTCGTTGTTTCTTCCTGGGTGTGAAACACCAAAAAATTGGTCAAAACTTTCACCCATGACCACTGAAACAATATTTTTTAGGTTACGTTAGTTCTTGCCATTACAGAATCAAATAATACCTTAAATTGTGGAGTAAATGTCAGTTACATTTTCTGTAGAATTTTTGCTTGAAATACATGTGATTACGTGGATAACATTACCGAAGAGAACAAAAATTTTAAAAACTAACTTCAATCAGCAGTCGCGTGTCACGTGTAACTATGTGACAGACACTGTGTAAAAATAGTCACAAGAGATGGCATGTTGGCCTGTGATCAACATCAAAAGTGATGATAAACACATACTTATATTTGAAAATGTCATTAGGTGAAATGCTACTTCAATTAAACAGTAAAATTACAAAAATAATATAATTATATTAAATTATAAAATAATAATTTTCGTCTTGAGTATAATAATTTGGCCACCCACTGTATATTGCTTTTATGTACCATCACTCGCTTTTTCAGTCTCAACAGAGTCCTTTGCTTGTGTGTTGCAGGAGGCTCTCACACCATCTCTCACTAAAGCGGCCAAGGAGGATGGTCTAAGCTCAGCAGGTAAGTGACAAAATCAGGATGACCACTTTCTGGAAAACACAGAGTATTTCAATTCCAGAAAAAATACAGGGAAAACATGGTAAAATGTCTCACATTCAAAAAAAATTGATTGTCGATGTAGAGTTCAAGCTAATGATAGCAACTGAACTAAATGATAGGCCTGAACGTAGTCCAAACAGGAAACAACTGCATCTCCTCCATCAACAAGTCTTTGGTTGGAGCTGCTCAATCATTCACTTACACCTTAATGCATTTTCAGGGTGACCGCTGGTAACCCAAATTTATTTTCTGTGTTTTCCCTGAGTTATCATTTTTCCTGGTGTTACATCCGTTCCATTACTTATATAACTGCACTCTTTATTTTATTATAATTTCAAATAAATAGAGAATTCTTGTTGTATTTAACTTTTTATGCATACATTTATAATATAATGAGTATTGTGTAATCTTCCAAGAAGAAAATAAATCTTAATTTTCTTTGGTCACATTTGAAAATCAAAAAATCATTTATCTTTATTATTTATTTATTTAAAGTATTTATAGGCAACAGTACAACTGGTGTAGCCAGAATCATCGCTAACATGATTCATAAGTGACATTGTGTGTGATATACATTAAAGGTATTTTAGTAATAGCAAAGGTTAATGGGTTACAAGAAGCCAAATAGCATTTAAAGTTACAAAAGTTGGAAATGTTACAAAAAGCCAATAGTTACAGTACTAGTTAAATTCCATCTGAGTTTAACTAGACAATAGTAGGATGGTGCTTGTTTAATTTATTGTAAGACCTCTTGAAAGCATCAGTTGCCCAAAACGTGTTGGTATTGCAGAAGATTATGCAGAGGAGTGGTGAGTTTGACAACATGGCCTCGTAGATGCAGATGGGTTCTATGTCCAAATTCTTGTAGCAGGAGAAACAATTCATAATAACCATACTCAACAAAGGAAAATAATGTTTGACAACTAACTCTTCCTTTTTATATATTTATTTCCCCTCCAAAATCAAACTTGTTGTCTAGACAGTACTGTTGGGATTTTCAAAATTGTCTCAGAAGTATCTTCTAAATTTTTTACTGAGATTTTTCTGAATGCAATCATTTTCATAATATTAGATATTTAAATCATTTCATGTTTGTTTTGTGTTTTTCCCCCCAAAAGTATTAGTATTTTTGAGCGATTTTGAATTTGAGATTTTTCTCAGTTTCCACAATCAATTGTATTGAAAGTTGAGTTACAGGCATAAGCAAGTGGCTATAGTCAAAGCCGCACTAGATTCACAATATGGCAGCTAAAATCATTTCCTGTTGGAATAGCCAACTAATGAAACTATCATTCTGATCAACTCTCTCGCTTTTGTTGTGTTGTCATTCACTCCTCGCGCAATTGAATACTTCACAGCACAATAACGTATGTCTAGATTTCATTGACATTAAACAATATTTTCATCTGTAAATGAATAAGTCAGTGAACTCTAAATAAGAGTTATTATAAACAAGTGAGAGATGTTAAAATGTGTCGAGAGCAAATGAGAAACACAAAAAGTTATGTTGTCTGACTTCTGTGTCAATAATGGTTGTGAGACGGTAGTATTATCAATTTATTCATGGTGTCATCTGTTAGTAGTGATTTATATTAGAAAAAATAAATACCACAATCATTTAAAATTATTAATTTATATAGTAGTATTTACATGGTAATTTTTATGTGACCTAATGAATTGTTTCTAACAGACCTGTGGTACTAATGTTAATACAAATTCATCCATTTTATTTATCTGTTTTAGTTATTTATTATCTTTCAAAAGTAAGTGATTGTTTAAAAAATAAGATATTCAAAATTAATATATATTGTCGTCAGTAACTTGCGTGTCCTCACCAGTGACAAACTTTCTCTTTATATCTATTTCTTCTCCTATAAAACGGGGTGTGATACATGTTATAGGGACACTTACGTTAATAAATATAACTTTTTGATTTTTTAAGTTATTGACAGTAATGTACACTGTCAATACGTATGCCACTGTAAATATATGAAGTTGCCCAATGATATTGCACTCTTCCACTATTAGTTAATGGAATCAACAGCCAATGGAAACTTCATGAACCAATTATCCATAGTGATGTTCCTGTTAGTTCCATTGGAAGCGTTTAGTGAATTTTTTTACATATTGATTTGGCAATGGTTTTGTTGTTTCTCTCTGTTCTTTTCCTATGTAAGGAATTGCACCACCTCCTTGCGTCGCACATTGTTACTATTTTGATACCATATGTCAGGTTTTGATTTAATATACACTCTAAATGGGCAGTGTCTCCGAAATCTCAGTAGCTGTTCATTTATGGTCCAAAATTCATCTGGTGTATAGCTAGTAGTACAATTTGAAGTGTCCAGAATTCACAAATTGGAGTGAAATTGTCATCTCGATTTCTATCTCTTTTGCCATCAAAATGCAAGCAATTTAACAAAAACTTAAATCGAGTTTCACTCGTGATACACCGGTAAATAAGTGGACCTGTTTTATCAAACGTCTCTTCAAACAAATGTCCATCTTTGCGGGAATAGAAATGTGTAATAGACCAAATAGAGCCAAAATCTAATGTGAATCAGTGTCATGGATATTTTGGCATCAGTGTACTTCTCCCTTTACCGTCCTATTTCTTGATTAGTATTTTTGGAAATTTTTGAGATCATATTATCAGTGAATAAAATTTTCCAGCTTTTAAATTTCTGATGAAACACTTTTTGCAGGTCCCTTGCCACCAGGTAATCTTAGAACAATACTTCTTTGAGGTGTTCATGTCTGTTGGGGTTCACTCAAAGTCCAAGTAAATCCATTTTCTCCCCTTTAACTCATCAGAAGTCAATGCAGGTGCATCGTCGATATCTGAAAGTTCGCTCTCCAAAATTACCCTACTGTATTCACTTCGTATCGAAGCATCATCTTCAGTCAGTATAATCAGTTTCAAAATCATCGCTTTCACTAATCCAGCGATCAACCTGCTCTTCAAATTTCGCATCATTTACATTCATCTTCATCCTTGACATCGCAAAAAACACAATGTAGTCAGCATACTGGTTATACATACATCAGGTTAATGGCTACCCCGAGCACAATATATCCATGAGTTTCAATATAAAACTGAAACGAATTAAATGGCAGTTTAACGTACTTCCCATTGTTAGAGAAAAGTGTTTCATGGTTGTCAACTTCATATTTTAAAAGTTGTACATTGTTGAAAAGTGAGATGGGGTTACGTGTAACTCCTGAATGCATTCTAGAGTCATTAAATTTATTACACCAGTTAAACAGACACTTTTGCTGATGTGCAAGTTTGACTGAAAATAGCACATACCATTTCGTTTTAGTTGCCACATTTGAATCTAGGGCGGTCAAATACGCAGCCTGGTCTATAGCCACTTGCTTATACCTATAACTCATCTTTGAATACTATTTATTGTGCAACATGAGAAAAATCTCAGAATTTAACTCAAAAATACTAGGGGGATTATAAAAAAGTTCTAGGTAAGAAAATGGTAATTTTCACTATTAAAGTTATGTTATTTCAAAGACAATACATGTGTGTGTGCATGTGATTTAAAAACTACAATATTGGTACTTCACATAAAACACTTCAAAACAAATTTATCATTGTGTAGATTAATAAAATTCTAAAATTCCAAACTAATTAAATATTCTAAATGGTTCTCAACCCAAACTATAATATATTAAATTGGAAATTCCATCCTTTGTAAAATTGTTAATGTAGCTGTTAAGTAACTGGCCGGGTACTTTTAGGGGTCTTTTTGTGCAGGGTAGATCGTTTTGTTTTTTGTGATTGTCAATAATTGTTTAAACAGACTTCACACCACTGCCTCGGACAATTCACCCAGCTGCCTATAGTAAAATACGTTTTGCTTTGGTTTATGTGGCAGTGGTAAATTTGTATGAAATAGATGACCACGCCACATGCAAATAATTCATTTTGCATTCATATTCTGCTTCTGTCAGTCAACAATAATTTTTTTTTGCCTCTTTTTGATTGTAACTCTTTCTCATTTTTCTTCATTCTCATTTCTCTCATTCAGCAGTTTTTCTTTTTTTCTTTTTCCTTTTTCTTCACATTTTCTGGAAAGATGGTGCTTTTTAATTTTTATAAGTAACTTAAAATTTTGGACATGTATCCATTTGTGGTGATTTAGAATTGTAACAGTATTGGTCCAGGACATTGAAATTTGCTGTTTCAAAATAAAACTACATTTGTCACCATTCCTCTACACAGAGTGCATTGGGATCCCCTAATATTTCTTTTCAAAATAGACATCTATCCACCCATCCCGTCATCCACCCATCCCTCCATCCATCCATCCATCCATCCATCCATCCATCCATCCACCCATCCCTCCCTCCATCCATCCATCCACCCATCCCTCCCTCCATCCATCCACCCACCCACCCACCCACCCACCCACCCACCCACCCACCCACCCACCCACCCACCCACCCACCCACCCACTCACACACCCATCCCTCCATTCCATCCATCCCATCAATCCATCCCATTCATCGCACCCATCCCATCTATCGCATCCATCTCATCCATGCATGCATTTCATACAACAAAATGAAAAAAGGCTAATAGTGGACATGTGATGTTTCATTTTTAATCGATTCGGTTTTAAAAAAATGTCCCTACCATGTAAGGGTAATGTATACAGGGTAATTGTGTGAAGGATGGCAAGTGCTTTTGTCAACCCAAAATGAAACAAAACTACCGTAAGTCGAGAATGAGTAGGTGTTTTCATCAGACACTAACATTTTTCAAAAGTTGTCACGTTAGCTGGCTAGCAGTATAATACGTAGAAATCGGAAAGTAAGCTTCAAGATTAAAATCATTGTCAAAGCAAATTTTATTATTGTTTCTTTAAACATTTGCTAAGGATTTGTTAGAATTATCCTTATTATCAGTAGCCCTACACTCCAATGTTAGACAAGACCTCCCACTCTGAAAGTGGGGTGTCTCGTGCAATTTCACTTCCAGTGGAGCGTGTCCGGATGAGTGTTTTTGAAGTCCTTGTTCAAAACAAACTACTTTTTAAAGGGATAAATGAAGCAATTAAACCCCATAAAGTTAACTAAAATTATTAAAAGTTCGAAGTTCACATCTTTTTCATCACTGGTCACTGCACCTAGTTTGAATGTTCGCTTCGTATTTTATGTCATTTTTTCTGTTCACTATAGTGTCAGTGTTTTCTTTCTACTCACTTCCATTCCTCGCCCTTCTTGACCAATCGTTACCGACACCTGATCGGAGTTCATCGCTCCAACAGGTTTTTTGATGTCCCACCTTATTCCTCTCAGCCCTCGCGTCCCACACTGAAACCCTTTGCGTCCACCTTTGTGTATCCATTCTCTTGATGTGGCCTGTCCATCTCTATTTTATTCTTCTTGCTTCGTTACTTTACTTGCATCTGTTAACTTTGTTTCTTTTCTTAGATCATTTCTTATTCTGTTCCAGAGTGTAGCACCAAGCATTTCCTTTCTATTTTTCTTTGCCAAATTTTCATGTTTATTTGTTCTGTCATTAAATGACCATGTTTGGGGTTGGAAATTCTGAAAAATTTAGAAAATACCAAAATCTATTATTAGTTCCAAGTGGTCAGCGAGTATAACGTCTATTTCGTTTTTGGTTGTTCCATCAGGTGATCTCAGTCATCTTTCGTGCAGCGTTTTGTAAAAGTAGGTGTTCACTATCTTTAAATTTTGATCTTCAGCAAATTAGATTAGTCATACCCCAGATTTTCCAATAGCATTCTCACCTGTGTTGTTTTTTACGAATCGTGGAGTTAAAATCGCCAATTATTAAATTTAATTGAGATCTGTACAAGTTACGCGAATCATCCATTATGTCGTAAAAAGAGTCAATATCTTCGTCTGAGCAGTGCTGTTGGAGCGTTGACTTGTATAATGGTTAATTTTCGGAAAGTTTAATTTGAGTACCGTTATCCTTTGTTATGCCTTCAATTAAAACCACATGTTTTTTGAGTTCTTTATTTGTGATTATTACTTGTCGCTGTGTTGATCCAATATGAGAGAAAAGGTCTCCATTTTGTTTTTCCGCTATCTCACCCGCGAATTTCACTTAAACCTATTATGCCATAATTTTATAGGGTATTTTTCTTACTTCGTCGGGTCCTATTTTTTCACATTTGTTTTCGTGTGCGTGTTGTAGTTCTATCCCTTGTTTTTAAGGTGCATACGTTGTATGTGGCACTTCTTAGGTCTGAATTTCTTCCTGACACTTTTGTTTTTCCTTTCGATCCTTTCTTATGTCCCTTGTAACTCTTTCTTTGTCTAGTTTTTTGCGTGACTAAGTCTTATTCTTATCTTTACTCAATCTTGTGAGATGTAAATTGCTTCTTGTATTTTACTCGCACTTTTTACACCTATTTGCTGTATTCTACTCTGGATTTTTTCTTCAATTTTCTTCCTTCTTCCTTAAGTTGAATTTTTTAAATTTTAAATATTAAGTTGTTCTTTTCCGCTTGTAGCTGTATTTTTGATATTTCTTCCAAACAATCCATTCTTCTTTCAGTTACTTTCACATCTCGTTCTAGTTTTTAAATCTGCTTTTTGAACATTTCGCTTCTTTCTGTATCTTTTGAAGTTTCTTTCTAGTTTTTCATTTTGTTTTTCTATTTCTTTAAGAATTTTCTCCTCTTTTTCGGATTGTTCGATCACTTTATTTTCTATCACTTGGCGTTATTGTTAATTGCCTTTATTTCCCTTCTCATTTCTTGCCGGAACTTGTCTGCTTCTTTTCTAATTTCCCCTACTTTTCTCTTCAGGTCGTCTTTCATTCCTTTCATTTCTTGAGTCTTTCTATGCCCTTCATAATTTCTGCAAACAATTCAATGTGCTCTTTATGTGTTTTTTCTTTCGGGTTGGGGTGGGGGATTGTGAGTTTCCCGATTATTTTCTTCTGAGAACGTCGGTGGCTTCGTGAGATGCCTCGGTCGTCTCGCCCTAGAAACCTTGCCACATCAGAGATTGCCCTTGTGTCTATTTTTCGCACCGTCGTCTTTTAACAGCTATTAGCGATTTCAATATGCCCCACTCTAACCTCACCTCACTTCGTTTTTTCGCGGATTTTGTCGCGCAGTCTACGTTCTTTGGGCAGCGGCCGCGCAGTTCCACCGCGCCACGAGAGTCGTCTTGGCGAAGTGCTGCTCGTGACCCGATTCGTTCGCGACCTTCGCTACGCAAAACATCCTGGAGTCTGTCCAACGCATTTTATGCGAATATTCGCTTGAAAAATCATGTGGATGCAGTGGGTTATTTATGTTCTCCACATATTCTCGCAAGAATCCTCTCAAGATCCGTTCTGATTGTTTTCTGCTTCACGTGGGTTAACGAGTCCGGATCACAAACTTCATTTCAGCTGATGTATGTTCTTGCTTTTGCTCTGTGCAGCAAACTTCATACTCGTTGTTCGCTTCAAGTTGAACAGTCATCGTTAAAAACTGCAGCCACTACGCTTTTGACCTCGCCTCTTCAGCAGCCATCTTGAAATTCATAACCCTACTTATTTGTAACGAACGATCGGGAGCGGTGGCTCAGGGTATCAACTGATGTCCCAGCAGTGCCGCTGACCGGAAGGTCCTAGTGGGGATTCGAGCGCTACGGTGGGAGGATATTCGACACTAGCTATGTAGAGTTCAGTTGCTGGCTGGAAGAGAATTCAAGCGGTCGGCTGCTCTTATCGGTATATTTCCTTTGTTTCTCCGATCAATAGCAGGCAAATGCCGGAACAGTATCCTAACAAATGGGATGCGGACCGCGCGCGATCTTACCTTTCCTGTTCCTTGTCCTGTCGTCATCCCTTAATTACACTTTCACTCTCATGTACTTCTCTATCACACGTGCCGGGGAACCGGCCTGGAGCTTGCAGCTGGTCCTGGCTGGGGAGGTGCTCCGCTGGTGAGAGATACCTGTTTGAGGGAAAACCCTGTTAGCCGCCGGTCGGCGCCGGATCTCACCACCCAGCCGGGGAAGATCAACGTCACCTATCGAGGAAAACATGCACTTAACTTCTTCTTCTGCACTTCATGGATTAGGCTTGAGCCTGTTCCGTCTTCACAAGTTTTCCTTCCATCGTTTTTGGGGTCTTCCCACGTCTCTCCTTCCAAGCGGTTGGTAGAGTAAAGCTAATTTAGGTAGTCTTGAGTCATCCTTCCTTTGCGTGTGTTGATAACAATTATCTCGATATTTATTTATTTTGCTTCCAATTTCTTCAGCATTTAATTTTTCTCTTATCTTCACATTACGAATATGATCTCCTTTCGTGCAGCCTAGCGTTCTCCTCAAAAACGTCATTTCAGCGGCCTGGATTCTGCTTAAACTTTTTTTTGTTGGTACCCAGCTTTTGCTTCCGTATAGAAGAGTTGGAAGAGCCATGGTCTTATAAAACTTTATTCATGTGTCTTGTCTTATCTTTTTTTATGTATAGTACCACAAATCCTTTGAAACTTTGCCAATTTAATGTTGATATCTTTATTGGTATCTTGATCGACTTGACAATCTAGGTAATTGAAATTTGCTCTAAGATTTTTTGTCCAAAATAATTTTTTATCTTATTAAATGTTTTCCCCAAAATGCCATCACCTTCGTTTTTTCTTTAGATATTTCAACATCGTATTTTTTACATAAATGATTTAAGTGGAATAATGCATATGGTAAATCATCTTCTGTTTCCTGGAATATCAAAGCATTGCGTAGAGTAAGATATTTAAAATATTTTCTTTTGATATCTTAATACCTTTGTAAATTATTTTCTTCCAAATTTGGATAATGTCATCGATATAAATATTAAAAAGTGTCTGTGATACTGGGCAGCCTTGCTGTACTTCTGTTCATCAATATTTTATCAGTTTCATTTGTTCCTACTTTTATAACAGTAGTAGAATATTTACACAAGCTCTTTATTGCTTCTACTAACTTTTGAGGATATCCATTATTTTTCATTATAGACCAGAGTTTCACTCTATTTACGTTATCGAAGGCTTTTACAAAATCTATGAAAGCTATGTGTGTCTGTTGGTTGAACTCCTTTCTTTTTTCTATTATTTGTTGCGGTATAAATATGTTCTCTGTAGTCGATCTCCCTTTTCTAAAATCATTCTGTTCTTCACCAATAAGAATTTGAGAGATACATTTTAATCTTTTATTTAGTATTCTAGCGTACAGCTTGTACACTGCATTTAAGATACTAATTCCTCTATAATTATTACAATCTTTTCGATCTCCTTTTTTAAATATGGATATTACTTTAGCAGTTTTCCATGATTCTGGTATGTTACTAGTTTGCCAACAGTCTTGTACAATGTGTTGTAGTCGCCATTGGAGCATCATCCCGCCATATTTTAATGAGTCTGCGTTTAGGTTGTCTGTTCCAGTTGCTTTCCTATTTTTACGTTCTTTCAAAGACTCTTGGGTCTCAATTATTGTTATGGGATCGACTTCACTGCATACCACTTCACATGTTTCATGTTGTGCTTTATTTTCGTTATACTATAAATTTCTATAGTGCTTAATTCAGTCTCTCTTATCGATTACATCTATTCTCGCTGTATCTTTTTCTTCTGTGTTAAGTTGTTTAAGAATCTTATAAGTAAAATTCTGTCTTCCGTGTATATCACTTTCTATTTGGCTTATAAATGTATCCCATGCTTGTTGAGCTTGTCAAATATAATTTTTTGCTAGGTTGCGCTTTTCCATGTATCTTTCTTTACTCTCTTCAGTATTTTGTTGTAGGTGCTGAAGATAAGCTTTTTGTTTGTTTCTTACTAGGTTTTCAATCTCACTATTCCAAATTTTCAGACCTTTTTTACTTATGTTCTTCGTTCTGCCTATTGCTTCTCTTGCCGCCCTTTCAATGCAGTTTTGCACATTATTCCATTCTATTTCTATACGAATCATTCTCAGTTGGAGTTTCTAATAAGTAATTCTGCAGTCTGGTTTGATACAGCAATTTTATACTCTTCTTGCAGAAGATGTACTTTGTATACTTGTGAATTGTTCTTCTGTCGTTTTGTAATCCTCCATATTTTCCAGAGATTGAATTTGCTAATTAATACAAAGTGATCAGAGCCTATATCACATCCCCGATACACTTGGACATCTTTTATTTGTGATTTTAATTTTTCATTTATTAGGAAATAATCAATTATTGTTTTGTATCCTCTAGCACAGCAAGTATATTTATTTACATCCCGTTTTCTGAAAAAAGTGTTAGAGATCTTTAAACCGTTTGTGCTAGCAAAATCAATAAGTTCGTTTCCATTATTGTTTAGGGTATTTTCTCCTAATGTCCCAAGTATTCTCGGTATAGGTGTTTTACCAACTCTCGCATTAAAGTCTCCTCCTACAATAAGATGGTCGTTTTTATTTGTTTTGTCAATATGTTTCTGCAGTAGCTTATATAGATCTTGTTTCCTCCTTTTTGCCTTCTTCTGAGGCATACAGTCCTAATATTGTCAGATGGCCTCTGGAAATCGTAACTCTTAGATATCACTCTCTCATTGAATTGAATTGAATTTGCCTTATTTTACGTGGCGAGACTCGGGCCATCAGGCCCGCTCTTCCGTCTGACCACGCAAATTTCGCTACGCTCCTTTCATCAACTAGCAGAGAAAGGAGGTATTTCTTGGGCGAGAAACAGGCGATTTGAATTTAGCTCAGAGGCGTCATTTAGGTTTGAGGATCTTTTGCAAGCAAGTAAATCTACTAACATGGGACAGCCGGCTTTACTTCCCCTTCGAAGAAAGGCGTACGAAGGATTTTGTCGCCCTAAAAATCCACGGCTTCGATCTGGTTTGAACCCGATCTTGGGTATAACAGTCCGCAAACCGTCTAACCATCGCCGCCGCTCATTGATAAAATTATAACTTTAAATTCATGATTTCCAGCTTTTATGAATAAGGATGGCTATTCCTGCCCGCGCCCTTTCATTTTGCCATACACCACTATAAACCATTATGTATTCGTCCAGTTCTTTTGTCCCTTTCAATTTTTTCTTAGTTTCTATGATGATGGCAATTTGTATTTTTTGTCTCGAGCAAAATTTTCTCCAGTTAATCTCCTTAGACCCTAATCCTCTCACATTCCAAGTTGCTATCCTTAATTCTTCCGCAATTCCTTTATTTTTGTCCTTTTCGTGCGTTGGTCGTCGTCTGTTTTTGTCCGGCATTATCTTGTGACGATTGCGAGTATAAGTTTAACTGCGAAGAGGTTACCAGCCTCTCGCGAAGTACGCTACCGACAGCATAGCTCTCAGGGTCATTGGGGCACACAAGCTCCACCACCAGCGTCAAGGTCATGTACTCCCTAGGTGGAGTGCACTTAACTTACGGGAATAATTGTCTTTGTTTACGCGGCCGAAATTACCAATTATCAGTTATTTGTAACGAATTTGTTTCTGTCAGCAGGCGAAGAACGAACCCGAGCCAGGAAGTCCGATGCATGGCAGCCACGGCGAAGCAGCGGCAAGTCCCATACCCCACGGGAAATGAATTTATCCAAACCCACGGAGCAGCGAGAGGAACCTTTCCGTTGCAACGTCTGTGCAAAGAGTTACAGAAAAAGAAGCCGATTGGATTCGCACATGCTGTCACACCTAAGTATCGAATCGTACGAGTGCAACGCCTGTGGGAAGAGCTTCGATTCCAAGCGCTTGCTTCGTCAACATTCGTGCTTTGTCTTGGACCAGCCGCACCAGTTCACCCTCCTCAAGCAGAGCTACTCCAAGAAGGGAAACCTCCTCACACTCGTGAATACAAAGTCCAATAGCAGACTCTGCTGCCCCTTTTGTGAGAAGGCGTGGCCGGACAAAACGGCCTTGAAGCTGCATATGCGCACTCACACGGGCGAGAAGCCCTACGAGTGTTACTTGTGCGACAAAAGCTTCGCGTTAAAAAGCGACCTAAAAGTTCATTTGCGCATCCATACGGACGAGAAGAAGTATCATTGCGCGGTGTGCGATAAGAGCTTCAGGAGAAGTTGTCACTTGAATAGGCACATGCTGGTTCACACTCGCCAGAAGCCGCATCACTGTGCCGTCTGCGGAAATAACTTCTCCCGGAAATCGTATTTAGTTGCCCACATGCGCGTTCACGAGAGCGACAACCCCAAACGGAGCAATATTGCACAAAACACATTGCACAATCTATTTTTGTGATTGTTGTTGAAACCAGAAGCGGGCCATGGGCCTAGATCGAAATGAGGTGCTGGTTCTAAGTAAGAAGCACCATATTCAATTTCATGTGTTATGTTGTTTAATTTGTATATAATTGCTAATTATTTATATTAAGGCCAAAATACGATTTTCATGTGCCGGGAATGGGAGATGGGGCTAACTCTGATTTCATAAATATAATGTCCAGATCTTAGAATGTTTCCCAGAATCCTACACCGAAACGTGTTAAATGAACTGAAGTGTGTGGGTAGAAAGTGGCAAGAAGTAGCGTTAAGGCTAAATGCATCGAAAAATAGTTGTAGGAAAATTCAATAGATCGCAGCACTATCACAGGGGAATTTACTTTACTGATAATGTCTTGAGGCAGTGGTCCGATGTTCGATCTGTAAACGGTATTTGACGCCTTTTTAAAATAGAATTTACGCTACGAAGCTGTTTTGAGATCAAAAATCGAGTTGTGCGATAAAAGAGCTCGTGCGTATACTCCGCTAATTCTTTCCGGTATGACTGCGAGGTGTTTTCCCAAATTTCACTTTACGACGCTCCTATTCGTCCGATTTGCATTATTGTCACGACGTATTGGATTCAGGAAGCATCGCGCTATAAGCCCACATTTTTTAATTTTTTCTCTGAAGTTTGATAACTAATTTAAAATTCGAGTGTTTGCTAGATTTTTGGGAAAAGAGCTTCTGGGCGTAAATTCTATTTTGAAAAGGCGTCAAATGCCATTTACAGATCGAAAATCGGACCATTAGTTCCGACGTTATCGATAAAGTAAATTTTACTTATTTTGGTGCTGCCACGTGGTGGCTACAAATTGTAGTGTGTCGGGACATTTAGCCGTAAGCACCATTTTTGTAAAAGCTGTTCCAAATTTTTCAGTGATAATTTCCTTATATGACTTCTATAGTATTCTTAAAGTATTTTTTTCGTTTCTGCCATTTGAAAACTGAAAAATTAAGCAAATGTTAAAAAATGTTTGGGCGGCGTTAGATGGCAGCTATCTCGAGGATTGGGCATGACCCAAAAGCTAGCCGCGACGAAAGAAGTTAGGAAACTAACGAGTACGAGAATGTCTGTGCCATTCTGAAGTACCACTAGTTTTTTTCAATAAAATGCAAGCAACCATGGGGGGGGGGTGTCTTTGAATCATATTGTCAAACTGAAATTGACTTTTACATTATTTACGTGTACATGACCGTTACCAGTTCAAATAAAGCAATTTTCCCTGCCATAACTGTACGAGCTCAGAGCCTTTTGAGTCTTAAATTTATTTTATTATAAATAAAATATATTTGTATTTTTACAAAAATTTAGAAGTAGTTTGTATACTTTTAAAAAGAAATGTGGTTGTTAGCTAATATATATGTAAATGAAATTTTGATTAATTTTTTTAGAAACCTTAACTTTTTTCTCGTTTACTACGTATGTAGTAAGGAGAAACCATTGTAATTCTGCAATTAAAAACGTCAATTTTTTGACAAAAGCCGTGACCATCTCTTTTGTCAAGAAATTACAGTCCTTCTCAATCCCATGCAGTCTCCAAATCGTGTGTGGTCATATCAACCTTCCATTTCCATCTTTCTCAGTTTGCAACATTTATACCCTACCCAGTCAAGCAACACCAGACGAAGGCCATGTAAATGTACTTTTTCAAGTTCTACAACCTTTTGTCATTAGAGACATTAATGCCCACAATCAATGGGGCTGCTATCGAACGTTACTTAGCGGAGTCATTGTAAAAACAGAATTGAATCAGTCATTTCAGAAACTCCTCATCTCCAAAAAAGTAAACTGGAAAAAGCTGTCTTAAGACATTAAATTGTCTTATTCATAATTTTTTTATATTTTCATATATGCATTTTGGGTTCTTCCAATTATTTAAATAGAAACAAACATTTTTACATAGACGTGTCAAGATTAATTAAAAGATTTATTGGAGATTTCTTCTTTCTTAAATGAGTTAATATTCAAAAAATGGTAAGAAATAATATAAGGAAAAAGATTTATTGCAAGAAATATTTGATATACGGTTAATGTAAACACAATGTTATGACTGACACTGACATTTTGTTTTTTTACAAATTTTCATATTTTTTGTGAAACACAATGGGCCAGTCATAACTTAGTAAAACTTATCAACTACATCTTGAGAAATATCTTAGTTTAGTATAAATTTAAATACTTCGCTAAAATATCTTTTAAATAAGTATTTAAATACATAAGGTTTTGATTTGATAAATACAATGGTATTATATGCATTTTTACTTCAACAATGTATTGTAATTGTCAGTTGCAGTAATTGTTATACAAATTTCCGAATAACTACAATATATTAATGAATTTAAACGAAATTTAACTTCAAGGCGGGTTGGACCACGTCCTGACGGAGCGATGCAGGGAGGGCTCTCAAGTATTACTTTCTTTCACCAGTCTTAGTCTTCCCCAATCGTTCATTCTCTCTCTGATAACATCCTGTCTCTTTTCTTGTACCCCTTCTATTTCACTGGCCCCTCTGTATGCAGAACGCCCACCCATGTGTTTGCCGTGCATGGTGACCCGTGCCGGAGGGAATGTGTGTCCTAGCGGTTGAGGGACTTGTTTCCCAACTACTTGTACTACGATATGCTTTGCACATAGGGATACGTCATTTAGGTATTTTGGGGAACATTCCTTGGTTATCCTCATGTCGCCAGTCAAAAAACGGTATTTCTCAGGGATCAATTCTGAGTGTCACTGTCATTGCTATCAATAGTATATCAGCAATTCGAGAGCCTGTGAAAGTTTCGCTCTTAGTTGACGTCTTTACCACATTCTGCTCCTCGAAGAACATGCAAGTTATTGAGAGGCAGTTACAGCTTGTCCTCAACAACCTACAGGAATGGAGCGATAACCCTGGATTCTAGTTCTCCTCAAAATCCAGTTACATTCACTTCTGAAGAATTCATCACCTCCATTATCATCCTGACGTTTTTCTTGGGGGGGTCAACTACTTCATTGAAACTGCCACTTTCCTAGGCTTGACGTTTGACAAGAGTTTAACACGGCGAAAGCGTATTCAAAACTTGAAGAGATCATGTGGGGCAGACCAAGTGTGTCTTACGCCTATTTAGGACCATCACTCGTTCTTAGATTATGGGTCGGCGTCTCTATCGACCCTTCGGCCATTGAATACCGTATGCAATGCCGGTATACGGATCAGCACAGGCGCCCACCGCACAAGTCCAGTGAATGTCTCTTTACCGAGGTTTGTGAACCATTCCTGAGCCGAAAGCGAGATATTGTGATGGGCGAAAGTATCAGCAGCTAAAGCTCATATGGTGCAAAAGCCCCCATATCACCGGACATCGTACGCACTCAGACCTATGGTACCCCATCCTTCGGCTATCCGTCTCTACACGCTCTTGCAGAAACTCCATATAAAATTCACCATTCCTGTGCACCCCCCCCCCCCCAAAGTCTTGTTCTACTTGAAATCTTCTCCGGCCTAAAATAAACGGCTAAACGTACCGTGCTACCTTCTGTGAGCATCGCTAGAGGCTAAATCATTCAACCGATTTACTCCAAAATTGATAGTCTTGGTGATGTGGTGGACTCTTGTATTTGAAATCGATATTTTAATTTTGGGAATACTTCACATAAAGCTTCTGGAACATTTTATTAAAATCGCACAATAGTTTTTGATTAAATTTCGTTTATGAATTCGTAATATTCGTATGAAGAACGTTTAAAATAATGGTGATAATCTCATTTTCGTTAAAAATCCCTAATTTTTCGAAAATTTCAAAGGTTCAAAATTTTCCTCTTCAAATTTTGTAAGAAAAAAATATCTCTTTAATATTTTAGTTCTAGGAAGTCGCCGAAAATGTTGATTTTTTTCAATTTTCGAAAAATCAGAGTATTTAAGTATCACGAGACCTGTGCCATTCTCTTTTACGTCCTTCAGACTATCCAATAACAATATTTAATCCTAATCGATGACGCCATTTTTTTTTAATTTTGAAAATGTCCCAAGAGCTTCATGTAAAGTACCCCTGAAAGTTAAAATATCGATTTCAAGGAGCCACGACATCAGCCAGATCGGGGAAAATCAATTTTGGAAAAAATAGGCGGAATGTTTTAGCCGCTAGCATTGATCACAGACGGACGGCTAGAGATGTTTTGCCCTCAAAACCCTCAAGTTACAAATTGACTTTTCGATATTAAGGACCCACAAACGTGGATTCTGGCTACACGTGTTAGAATATTTTATTTTAAATTTAGTAACTGGATTTATCCAATTTTTCGAACCAAGGCCCTGTAATAAGAGTTTTTCTGCTAAAAATATTCGCCATTTTCGCGCAGAATTACATAACTTTCTCTTCTTAGGAAGTCTCTCCTAAGCGCGAGAAAGTAAAAACTGGGAAATTTAGAAGTTTAGCACTTCGAGAAAACTAGCTCGCGGTAGACCTACACCGGCATTGAACATATCTCGATCTTTTTTGCATGTTGCCCAACATTAATTAAATGCACCAGCCGCCACTACTAAATACATTCACACCTATACGCAATTAAAATCAATATCCAAGTTAATTTTATGAAGCGGAGTACAACGCAGAATAATTTCATACAACTGACAGTGAAAATAAACAACAGTATTCTCCTCTACGCAATTCTGTGCATTGATGAACTCAATAGTAGATCTGCCACCATCCTCTGGTGGTGCGCGGCTAAACTATTGGACGTTGGTACACTCTTGAATCTTATGCAATGCAAGGAGGAAAATGTCAGAAAAGTAAATATTTTGTAAATATATTAAGATTTGTGCTTGTAAATCATAGCCTACAGTACTCCTGTACTTCAAACGAATATCATTGATATTGGTCGAGTACATTAA
The DNA here is from genome assembly GCA_038098605.1 of Gryllus longicercus. Classification (NCBI taxonomy): domain Eukaryota; kingdom Metazoa; phylum Arthropoda; class Insecta; order Orthoptera; family Gryllidae; genus Gryllus; species Gryllus longicercus. The sequence continues at coordinate 1,203,910 of JAZDUA010000460.1, read as the reverse complement.
GAGATTATCGCGCTGTAACGCAACGCCCTTGTGTCTTTATATATTAGTATTAGTGATCTCATCATTACAGCTGGATGCACCACTGCAATGCTTTGGAGAGCTGAAAATAGTAACGTTCGTTTTTCGTTAGGTCAACTGCGGTGAACACTTTTTATCCCTCTTGCGTTTACATACAGAATTTCTTAGGCCCTGTATTGCCACCGTCAGTTAAAGTTCCAGTTAGAGTTAACCGGACGTTAGCGGGCGAAATTCGTATTACGAGCGTCGGTTAAAGACAAACCGGAGGTTTACCGGAAAGTTAAGTTAACCGAAGGTTGAAATAAGGGTTACTGAGTTAACTGCTGGATAGGTCAAATGGCGAATGTAATAAATGTAGAAACTGGTTCTGAAGACGAAATGCTGTTAGAATATTTCGTTAATACCAGACGGCTCGAACGTTTCTGGCCCAGACGGGATAATTTCGGAGAGTGAGACTGCGACGAATTTTTCGCATGTTTAAGGATTACGAAACAAACTGCTTTATTCATATTGCAACAGATTGAAGATAAACTGGAATACGTTACAGACAGGTATCAGGATGTATATAATAAATCATTAATGGAACTAGTTATAGTATGTTCCCTCTGTAGGTAGATGGAGAACCTTTCCTTAGCTTTCTCTCTGAATTTTTGAAATAATAAGATTATGTTGTAATCTCCTGGGCTGTAAGGCATTGAAATGATATATTATTGAATTTGACGTGTTTAATATTACTGTCTTATTAAATAATCGTTTTCATTGGTCTACTTATTATTTAATTAATATTTTTATTAATTGTTTACTAGTTGTCAACCTGATTGTAAGTCCATGTCATTTCAGTTTTTTGTTAATAAAATGCTTCACCAATTTTTTATTATTATTTAAATGATTACTTACAATTGTTACTTAATTTTAGTGGTATACCCAAAAGGATTAAAGACTGTCAACATGAGGCTGCTATATTATTTATTCAATCGTCATTTCAATATCGAATGAATAATACTGCAAACCTTATTTTCATTGTCTTTAAATCTTTGTGGATATTACTAAAATTAAATAATATTCATTAGAAAATTGTTGGTTCACAACGCTGAAGTTTTTCGAAACAGGAAAGGCTACTTCAGCTTCAATGTGCAAACCAAGACTTGCGCATTCAAAATATAGTTGCACGGGGGTCTGGATCAAGCCACGATGCTACAATATACAGAAACTCTCTCTTAATTAAGGCTCGGGTGGAGAGAGGGGAGTTTTTGAATGCGTGCTGCTTGGCGATGCAGGATATCCTATAGGACCAACATTGTTGACACCTCTTCGCAACCTTTATTTACCCGAGGAAGATTTGTATAATGAATCGCAAATTAGAACACGTAATACAGTGGAAAGATTATACGGTGTTTGGAAAGCAAGATTCCCTATTTTGGCACTGGGAATAAGGCAAGATATTTCACTAGTGCGGCCCATAATTGTGGCATGTGCTGCAATGCACAACATTGTCATTGAGAGGAAGGAAGCAGATCCTCCACCTGGTCCATGAATGGATCAAGAACAATTGCAATTGGCAGTTCAAGAAGGGCAGATAACTCCTGCCATAAATTTAGAAGTGTCACAAAGGGAAGCAGTTCGGGAAACATTTGTGAGATTCTTCAGAGATAGAATTCATAGAAATTAATGTTAAACATTCATTCATTTATAGTTAAATTACATTTAAAAAATAAAGTTTACGAATGTTTAAAAACATTATTTTGTTGCCTCTCCTTTGCTTCCACGTCCATTTCCATAAGTTTTCTCTAATTATGACTGACTGTCGCCAAGCCCAAAACACCGGAAACAAAACAAATCTCCACTCCTACAGCGAAAAAGTGAAAGTCGCACGAAAAGTTGAATATCGAAAACATTATGCTGCACTCTAAACGTTTTGAGTACTAGAAAGTATTACCAACCAACACAGAGTAAACGTTAAAGTGAGAGTTAGCCAACTTCCAGTTACCTCACACTCGTAATACACGAAGTCCATTTTAACCCGGAGTTACTTTAAACGGGAGTTAAGTTAACCGGCGGTTGTAACCAAAAGTGGTAATACAGGGCTTTACCAAGTTAAATTTGTCTTGTGTGTTGTTGCTGATGCTTACAATCGTCTCTGTCAACGAAAATGCCATAGTAGCATTCCGTTGTAAAGAACGCCAACAAATTGGAAATGAGATTCATATAAATATTGTGCCGTGAACTAGATGATAATGTTATCAGAAGAGATATTATTATGTAGCCATTACGTAAATAATATTTTTTAGGTATCCTATAAGTAGATCTATCGAAATTGTTAAATATTTGTATACCAAGAACTCCCAGGGGGGCGTCACTTAATGGGTGGGGAAACTTCCTTATTTCAGAGTGGTGGTGGGGGACCAGGAGTGTTGTGGGAGACGGAGAGAATTGTGGGTAGGTCCGCTATTATCGCCCACCCTGGTAGCGCTGTACTAGGACATTTGCGAACGATTTTTTAAAAAAAATTAAAAGTGTGAGCGAATTAACGAAATTCTCCATAAAGTTTGACGCGGAAATGATAAGTCTGTGTTCTTCCAAGTGATCTTGCACGGTAAGTGAAATTAAATATTTGGCATGATTTTAAACAGAAATCTACCAGTTCTTCATATGGAGTTTCACCGATTGCGTTTGATAGTTGCCTGACGTGACCCCAAAATTTCACGGAGTCAATTTCCATTCAATCAGAAAACTCAGGGTTGATATTACTCGCGCAACTTTTCTTGAACGATGACCTTGAACCCCCTCCCTTGTGCAAGAAACAGTTGAACGCAAAAGCTCGCAGCGGGCATTGATGACAATCTTCCAAGCATTGAAACTTCGTTGGCGCGAAACAGAAGCTAGTCAAAGCCAGTTGCTTTCATAATGCAGAACGCCTGTTCAGGTTTATTGTCAATATCGAAAGAAATGGCTGAGTCAGGTCCAGGTCCTTCAAGGGAGTCACCTAAAACTCCCGAAAAAGTTAAGCACAAGATGCAGTTTTGACTTTCATTTCACAGACGTTGGCATTACTTAAAATACTCTAGTGGCCGACTTTGTAACTAATACCCCCACTCCACCCGAAATCGTCAATCCATCGTTCAAGAAAAGTTGCCCGAGTAATATCTTTAAGCGTCAGCGTTCCCAGCGAACGCCATTGTGCCTCCAGCTTGTCAATGTCAATATCTGGAACTGAGTGCATAAAATCATTTAATAAGGTATTATCAAATAAATCTATTAATTTGCTATTCATTTTTATTTATTTACATTATATTTTAAAACAAATAATACCTGTTAAGTCAAAAGGAAGCTGCTCGAAACGTGGTCGTCCTACAGAAGCTATAGCATAATTTGGTGCTATCAGTCGTAGCTCTTGTATTGTAGTAACGTTGTTGAGAAGTTTTACTAACAACTGGCGAGTCAAAGTGATTAGAAATTTTGTACATCTTTCACGGACCACCGAGAGTTCCTCATCCGTAACTCCAAAATGTGGAGAAGACGTCATTTTGTTGAAACTAGCGCCCAAATGTACTCGATCGTTTGGCAGGTAGTTTTCGGTTTTGGTTAACGCTTCTTTCAACATATCAATTTCACATCTGCGCAAAGTATGCGTGTTTTCTAATTGTTTGATTGACTGTGGTATCAGAAAACGTGTAGCAAGTGAAAAGATCAACGTACGCAGATCTTTATAAAGTTTCGTCACATCAGCCCGTGTTGATTGAAAAAGAAGGTTAATTTCGTTTAAGTCTTGTAACACAGGCTTCAGAAATGTTAAATATAATAAATTTGTCTGATCCTGGTACATCGTGCTCAGTTGCCTTGCAGTAAAATCTTTGGAGGAAGCCATCATGTTAAAAAGCGTTTTCAGTTCCAACCATTGCTCTAGTATTCGCTTAACTGCTGGATACCAAATCAACCATCTTGTCGTGCAAAGCTTCACCAATTCAGGTGGATCCTTGAAGTCATTCATAGCCTAAAATAATATGAAAATTGTTTGATTGTTTAGGATTATTAAGATTTTTTATCCAAGAAGATAAAGTATATTTTTATTATTTCGATAATTGTTATACATTATATACTTTATACAGATTAGCGTATTCTTCTTTTCGCTTGAAGCTGTTCGAAAACCAATTTCCACTTTCTCGAATAAAAAATTCCAACGAACAAGGTAGTTCTGCACAGGCTTTCGATGCGCAATTGTCTACTGTGTGGCATATGCATTTTATTAACTGCAAGTTTGGTAAATCTCTGTCTCTAACAAAGCAAACAAGGAATGTTTTTGGCCACACAAATTGGCTGCACCATCTGTGCCAAGAGATGTCAGATTCTTCAACGGCAACTTAATCGTCTTAAAAAAATCAGTAAATGCAGTGTACAATGCTTCCGCAGTGACAAGTGGCACTTCGACAAGGCCTAAGAATTCGGTGATTAAGTCATTCTTTGTCCTGCTATAATATGACACGCATAGTGCCAAAAATTTGATGCTCGATATATCCGTTGACTCGTCTACAATTACAGCAAACGCAGTTTCACCGATATCCTCAATAATTCCTTTTAATATTGATGGTCCAATGACAGATGAAATTAGTTTCGAGCACTTGGTTCGATGCAATTTTAAATTCTCCAGTTTACTACCTTTGCCTATGGATGGGGGAGTCGAGCAAGGTGGACTGGTTTGTGAAATAATGAAACTTCAACTCCTCCCAAACATTCCAACCATAGCCCGAAATTAGATTAATTAGATTAATTGACTTCGAAGGACCACCCAGACTCCTGTGAAGAGAAAACAGGTTATAACTACCCTTGCAGGTCTGGGACTGCAAGGATGGGGAGATGATAGGGTGCTTGTTACCATGAGACAATAGAATACAAAACATATAAGCGTATATTATAAATTAAAGATACATATTTGACCTATGATAAAGATACAACTTAACCTATGAACTAAGTTACATATTTGACATGAGATTAATGCATGATGAGAACAATTTGCACACGTGGCGTTGTGCATTAGCTTGTTAAGTAGTAGCCAATTACACGTAGCATGAAAATAACACATATGAAAGTAATTAGCGCACGTGGCATTGTGCATTAGCTTGTTAAGTAGTAGCCAATTACACGTAGCATGGAAATAACACATATGAAAGTAATTAGCGCACGTGGCATTGTGCATTAGCTTGTTAAGTAGTAACTAATTACACGTAGCGTGGAATTAACACATATGAAAGTAATTAGCGCACGTGGCATTGTGCATTAGCTTGTTAAGTAGTAACTAATTACACGTAGCGTGGAATTAACACATATGAAAGTAATTAGCGCACGTGGCATTGTGCATTAGCTTGTTAAGTAGTAACTAATTACACGTAGCGTGGAATTAACACATATGAAAATAATTAGCGCACGTGGCATTGTGCATTAGCTTGTTAAGTAGTAGCTGAATACATGTAACATGAAATAACACATAATGAGATTGATTAGCACACGTGGCGTAGAAATAACACATATGAACATGGTTACAATGCACTGTTTGCCCACATGGCGTGAGCGTTAGTAAGTTGCACTAATGTTACCAGCACGGGCACTGAACGTGTGCGGCAGGGGCCAGTCACACGTATAGACGGCGAAGCACCATTGTAGAAAGGCGTCCATACCCATGGGTGCCTTATGCACGTCGCGGAGCAACGCGCAACGTGTCCGTTTAACTTGGACATTACACAAAAGGAAGAGTTACAAGTGCGCGACATGTCCGCCCGACTTGGGTGGAGAGCGGCGTGAAACACGTCTGCCCATCTTAGCGGCAGAGCAAGTACTGACTACACGCCGCGAGGAGCGCGGCGCGGAGCACATCCGACCGGCATGAAGACCAGAGGAGAACTGACTTGGCGGTTAGGCGAGTCGTCGGTTGGATTTCCAGAGAATTCCAGCACAACGGAAACTCTGGCAGTGGTGGGGGGGCGCCTTGGGCGCATGGCGGGCGAAGTTTCTCGAAGCCCACACAAGGGAAAGCAGGCTGCTGGTTGTTCTCAGGCACCGGGAGTGGGGCCAGCCCCCACCCTCCGGGAACACGTAGCAGGGAGGGGGCGCTGGCGGCGGCGTGAGCGCGCGGGCAGCGCAGCCGTGCGGTGGCGATGGTATCACCAGCGGCATGCGAGAGCAGGCGAATGCTGTAAGGTAGTGCGCTCTGGTGACAGGAGGAGGAATTAATACGAAGCATAACGGGCGGAGGGGCGGCGGGGAGGCCGGGTCCGCTCGCAGTCGTTGGGCGCTAGCGCGTCTTACAAGAAATGATTTCTGCATGCTGCGCAATATGACGCTGTAAGATTCTAGGAATCCCAAGGCGTGCAGCTGCGCGCCTCCTTGCGCCAGCTTGCATCCTTGTGGCGTAAGCGGAATTCCAAGAATTGAGACACTGGCGCACGTGGCTATCTGAAAACTTACACGAAGCATGATTGCGAGGAGTTGCACCATTGTTTTAGAACTTCAAAGAGTTGCACCATCGTGTAAGAGCTTCAAAAGATGTACGTCTTTATAAATGTATAAAAAATATAATTATAAGAATAAAAAATAGCTTGCTCTGACAGTCTAGTTGGCATAAAAGCGATCCTAGGTGATCGAAACTAGACACAGCGGTGTGCATCGCGGTAAACACAGCCAGCCGAATCTCATTTGTTTTTGCCGAATTATCAATCTGAATGTAACCTAAAATAAATAAAATCATAAAAATATAATAGGAAAAACAGAAAGAACCAATGTACAGTTAGAGAAATTAATGCCTTGCTTTTTTCGCAAACTTTAAACTTAAAAAAGAAATAAGCACAAATTCAATTTCTATATTCTGTTTATTAATGCTTTTATAATTTACATAAGAATTAATAATAAATCTGATACGCTTTTTCCATACCTTTAAATGCGAGTTGCATGTAATAAAATAAGTGTAAAAACATGCATAAAATTATAATTTATGTTTTAATATAATACATATAATAAATGTATCTTGTATTGAAGACTTTTTGGGTAAACTCCAATCTCCGGCCACCTACGTGAAGTTGGCTTAAAATACATGACATTTCAGTGAAGAGATTAGATTCTTAGTAACTTATTGAAAATATTGAAATATATACATATTGCAAATACTTTTTATGTCTAACTCCAAAACTTGCTCTTTTTGCAAAAAAAAAAAAACGGTATTTTGTTGGCGCTGTAATAGCTATGGAAGAGCGTATAGAATTCATGCTCATTTTTCTTTTCTTCAACTTTAAAATGTTCCTGGTACCGCAATTTTTATACAGTTGACTTCTACTTTTTTTTCATTTTTACGAGAATTTAATAGAAAACAAATTATTGTTAAATAAATAAAAAAGTTTTTCTGTGTTTTAAAACTAATTACTAATTAAATATTAAGCATAAGAACAGCTTAAAAAAAAAAGAATCCACAAAATCTGTTAAAAATTCTGGAAAATGTTGGTTGGGAATCATTTTAATATATACAGATCAATTAGTACCAAAACTGTCCAATCTCCCCTGAGATGTCGCAAGATAATTTTCGCGTGCTGTATGTGTTTTCGTACGACGATGATCCAGGAGATCAGATTTGTTGCACACAACTTGCAGTTAGCTTCACCTTTTCCGGCATTGACTGCTTCTTCCGCCGAAAGTTGAATCCATGCTAAAGTTTATTTTAAAAATAAAAAAAATTTCAATGTTCACGAACAAAAGATCAAGGTAACTGATGTTTATCAATGAATTTAATTCACTCACCTTTAAAAGATGGATCACTTTCCCACTGTTTATTATAACGTTTTAGATATTTTCCCCACTTTCCCATTGCTTTTGAATTTACCTCTTACAAATAGTCAAGTGGTAAAGTCGGTTCTTACTCAGTCGGTAATTTACGAACCGAAACGGCGCGATAATGTATAATATAAATTTTACATTAAGGATAGTGGGTTTAATGTTTAAAATACTTTGATCGCGAAGGTGTTTTTTGATTGACCATTCGTTTCAGACAGCTCTAGTCATACTAAACAAAATGTATCATAAGGTGCTCTGACGCATATGTCTATGGTTTACATCAACTGCACTTTTGTTTTTATACGTGTTTAGAAACATCTCTAGTTTCAAGTACAGTTGTTGAATTCTCCGAAGAATGTTATGGTTTCGGGAAACTCCTTTGATTTTCATATAGTAATATATGAGATTAATTTCGAGAATTGAAACCAACCATGATGTTTGGTAAAACATATATAGAGAGAGATATTGTATTATTTTATCTTCATTATATATTCGATTGAAATTCGGTATATATTATATACGTATTGTTATAATTTTTAGTTTTTATTTCTAAGTTTTTAATAGCCCAATTGGCGGCATGCAAAAATGAAATCCGCCCTATGGGCGGAATTCCGCCAATTGGTATTTTCTTCCGCAAAGTGTACCCCTTTTCCAACCCAAAAAGCGGGATTCCGCCCAATCTGGTAACCCTGGCTCTATCGTTGCCACTCAACACTTTCCCGCCAAACGTTTTGACGTCATTCAGGACATCTGAATCTCTTGCTTTCAAAATTCGCAGCTCCATGGAATAAACTATGGAACTGATTATATTCCATGTAAAGTGGCAGTATGAACAAAAGAAAATCAATGAACTACCCATGGAACCCTTTGCTGACAAGGCGCGGGGTGCGAGTGAAGAAAACGAGGGTGAACTTGTTTGTAAATTTTGTTCTTCAACACTTGATAGCACATGACGCTAATTGTTAAACAGTTTGTCAGTGAAAGATAAACTAATATTTTAATTTTATGAAATGAAATGGAGCTTCTACTATTGTTTTTGTGGATGTCGTTTAATTACGTTCACAGCAACGTAGATTATCCTTCAAACATTAATGAATTAGTGGAACTTGGAAAAGAACAGTACATTAGCCTAAAGGAAAAGACGACAGTACTGAAATATGGAGAATGTTGGAGAGATGCCATTAGTAATCTCCACCAAGGCTGTAATGTGTTAACTGAAGACAAGCAGAGTGAAATGGCTCTTAGGTTTACTAACTGCTTTTTGAAAATGTCAACCCATGAAACTACTGACTGTTATAAATTTGAAGGTGAGAGGAAAAAGGAGTGCACACATAACTTATCAGACAGAGCATTCACTGTCTATACTGAGTTTTATACACACACTCAAAATATTTGTTTCTACTTGAAGAGCCAAATTTGGCATGACGAAACAGAGGACACAATCAACAGATTATCCTATGCTTCTGACAAGGCAGCAGATCAGTTGGAAGAATTAGTTGATAGTAGTGTGAATCTCAAGCAAGCATTGGTTGATTCACAAAGCAATCTGAAGGTCATGGTGGCAGAATTTCAAATAGCTGCCTCTGAACAACAAAGAATGTTGTTTGATGTGTTTGACCGTTTGTCTTCACTGCAAGAGTGGGCTGTTGGTGAAATTTCATGGTTGGACACAGTAGTGTTTTATTTGTGTGGTGTAATTTTGTCACAGGTTCTCACGGCCACTCCTCGGACTCAAAGTGCTAGATTTTTTCTTTTCGTTGCTTTTACAGTAAATGTCATTGCAGAAAGATACCTTTGTCAGTATTTTATCAATAATGGTACTCTGAAAATTGATAATTTAAATGAAAATCTGTCTTGGTGGGTTTGGCTGTGTCGTAAAATTCTCATAATTGTGTGTGTTATAATTTTAAGTATTGCAGTTATTCAGTACCAAGATTACAATGTGATAAATCATAATCTTTTAGTGCAAATTCAAGAACAAAATATGAAACTTTTATGTTATTTGGAAAAAGTGAAAATGCTTGAAGGTTCTGTAACTACAAATATTCCCAGTGAAACCAGAGTTAATGTTGATTCGGATTGTCAGGTTGTTGGTGAAAACTCTCCACTTAAGCATGAGCCTGAATCTCAAATTATTACACCAAGTAAACTTCCCCATAGTCCACGAACAACAGTTTCTGTGTTAAGAAAGACAGAACAAGTTATTCAGTCTGCTTTGCAGTCAAGCTTAGATCATATTGATATAGTCCATATGCCAAACAGATCAGGTTCACCAGCTCCATCTTATAATAGCACCCAGAGTTCAAGCAGTTCCCAAAGGAGACGTAGGAAGTTAGACTTCAATACAGAAGGTGGTAGAACAAGGTATAACTTACGACATTCAAAATTGGAAGAATGGGAGTAGTGAACTTTATATCCTCTTCGATGAATATGTCAAAAATACATGACATATAATTACCTATGATGTCAAAAAATACCTGTCATCTAATTCAAAAAGCTGAGACAAATTAATGAATCTCAAATCATATTTGGTTAGTACTTTTTTATATTATAATTTTATAAGGAACATTATTTTAATTTTAATCAATGTTGAAATAATAGTTCACAGGCTGGGGAATTTTCTTGAAAATTGTTGTTTTTATTTATATGCATGAAATGGAATTATTTACATGAAATTCTTGTCAAATGTTCAGAGCATTACAATGAGTCACTGTTGTAAAAGATGAAAACGAATTTTTTTTTGCTCTAAACTTTTGATGTAGCATTAATTTAGTTTTGCTTTGCGTGTTTATTTGGTATTTGGGAGTTTTAAGTCTCTATTTTTCTAACTGATAGATCGAAGGACTGTCTTTTGTTGATTCCACAAGTATTCAAATTAAATTCCATATTAATTATAGACAGACATATTTATTAATTGCTAAAACATTAATGTTCACATTACATTACAGGACAATGTTAATGATGGGAAATTTTTTCATCATCAGACTAGTGACATTGTTAAGAAATTAAGCTGTCATGAATACAATCTATTAAAAATTTGTATCATAGTTATGTGATGAGTTACGAAGTACCATCAGAACAAATTGCATAAAACAGGAAACCATTTTCATCCACTGTGTAGAATGTTATGTTAAGTTGAATTCTCAGGTTGTTTTCTACTATGTAAAGAGTAGGGATGGGATCAACTCACGTTAGGTCTAGTATTCATGGCAGCTTAATTTCGTAACATTGTCACTAGCCTGATAATTGGGGAAAATACCTCCAAACCTCACCATCAGCATCATTGCCCTGTGATGTAATGTGAAAATTAATGTTTCAGAGACATGACTGTGTATGATATATAAGGAACTTTATTTGAATATTTCTATTTTTCTATTTAAAATATGTAACACATTTTTTTTTAAAAATGATTTTATTGGATTGTAGTTAATTTAACTTGATTCCTCTTAGATTTGAAATGCAATTTCATTTCTTGATCTCATGATTTTCCAAGTTGTGAAAAAATTTGACCCCATTTTTGATTGTGATCCCAATGTAATTAGTTACAATGTTATTAGTGTTTGCATGTTTCATATGCATTAAACATTGCTTGCAATTAGATTGCCCAGTTTTTTGTGAATTTATTTAAAGAAATGTTTTGTGAAAACACATTCTTAAATATTATATTTTAATCTTTTGGTTGGCTGACATTATATGTTGATTTATACTGAAAATGTGTTTGCTTTTCATCAAATAAGGTTGTACACATTCATGTTCAAAGAAAGGTTAATACCTGTGATAATTCCTTTTAATTTTCATGTAAAAGCACTCTTAAGAAAATTTGGAAATGTTGTGTGTACCAATGTTGGTGTATTTCATTGCAACTAATGAAACACACTAACATTAAGAGTTTTTGGAGAAGAATTTTGTAGTTAGGGTGTACAACTAAGCATCATAGATGTCTCTTTAGGTATGAATTACAGCTATTTGTAATTATTTTTAATTATGAATTCCAAGTTACCCTTATGTTATTGGAAATAATTATTAGTAGGGAGAGGAAATGCTTGTCAAATGTTCAGAGCATTACAATGAGTCACTGTTGTAAAAGATGAAAACAAATTTTTTTTTGCTCTAAACTTTTGATGTAGCATTAATTTAGTTTTGCTTTGTGTGTTTATTTGGTATTTGGGAGTTTTAAGTCTCTATTTTTCTAACTGATAGATCGAAGGACTGTCTTTTGTTGATTCCACAAGTATTCAAATTAAATTCCATATTAATTATAGACAGACATATTTATTAATTGCTAAAACATTAATGTTCACATTACATTACAGGACAATGTTAATGATGGGAAATTTTTTCATCATCAGACTAGTGACATTGTTAAGAAATTAAGCTGTCATGAATACAATCTATTAAAAATTTGTATCATAGTTATGTGATGAGTTACGAAGTACCATCAGAACAAATTGCATAAAACAGGAAACCATTTTCATCCACTGTGTAGAATGTTATGTTAAGTTGAATTCTCAGGTTGTTTTCTACTATGTAAAGAGTAGGGATGGGATCAACTCACGTTAGGTCTAGTATTCATGGCAGCTTAATTTCGTAACATTGTCACTAGCCTGATAATTGGGGAAAATACCTCCAAACCTCACCATCAGCATCATTGCCCTGTGATGTAATGTGAAAATTAATGTTTCAGAGACATGACTGTGTATGATATATACGGAACTTTATTTGAATATTTCTATTTTTCTATTTAAAATATGTAACACATTTTTTTTTAAAAATGATTTTATTGGATTGTAGTTAATTTAACTTGATTCCTCTTAGATTTGAAATGCAATTTCATTTCTTGATCTCATGATTTTCCAAGTTGTGAAAAAATTTGACCCCATTTTTGGTTGTGATCCCAATGTAATTAGTTACAATGTTATTAGTGTTTGCATGTTTCATATGTATTAAACATTGCTTGCAATTAGATTGCCCAGTTTTTTGTGAATTTATTTAAAGAAATGTTTTGTGAAAACACATTCTTAAATATTATATTTTAATCTTTTGGTTGGCTGACATTATATGTTGATTTATACTGAAAATGTGTTTGCTTTTCATCAAATAAGGTTGTACACATTCATGTTCAAAGAAAGGTTAATACCTGTGATAATTCCTTTTAATTTTCATGTAAAAGCACTCTTAAGAAAATTTGGAAATGTTGTGTGTACCAATGTTGGTGTATTTCATTGCAACTAATGAAACACACTAACATTAAGAGTTTTTGGAGAAGAATTTTGTAGTTAGGGTGTACAACTAAGCATCATAGATGTCTCTTTAGGTATGAATTACAGCTATTTGTAATTATTTTTAATTATGAATTCCAAGTTACCCTTATGTTATTGGAAATAATTATTAGTAGGGAGAGGAAATGCTTGTCAAATGTTCAGAGCATTACAATGAGTCACTGTTGTAAAAGATGAAAACAAATTTTTTTTTGCTCTAAACTTTTGATGTAGCATTAATTTAGTTTTGCTTTGTGTGTTTATTTGGTATTTGGGAGTTTTAAGTCTCTATTTTTCTAACTGATAGATCGAAGGACTGTCTTTTGTTGATTCCACAAGTATTCAAATTAAATTCCATATTAATTATAGACAGACATATTTATTAATTGCTAAAACATTAATGTTCACATTACATTACAGGACAGTGTTAATGATGGGAAATTTTTTCATCATCAGACTAGTGACATTGTTAAGAAATTAAGCTGTCATGAATACAATCTATTAAAAATTTGTATCATAGTTATGTGATGAGTTACGAAGTACCATCAGAACAAATTGCATAAAACAGGAAACCATTTTCATCCACTGTGTAGAATGTTATGTTAAGTTGAATTCTCAGGTTGTTTTCTACTATGTAAAGAGTAGGGATGGGATCAACTCACGTTAGGTCTAGTATTCATGGCAGCTTAATTTCGTAACATTGTCACTAGCCTGATAATTGGGGAAAATACCTCCAAACCTCACCATCAGCATCATTGCCCTGTGATGTAATGTGAAAATTAATGTTTCAGAGACATGACTGTGTATGATATATACGGAACTTTATTTGAATATTTCTATTTTTCTATTTAAAATATGTAACACATTTTTTTTTAAAAATGATTTTATTGGATTGTAGTTAATTTAACTTGATTCCTCTTAGATTTGAAATGCAATTTCATTTCTTGATCTCATGATTTTCCAAGTTGTGAAAAAATTTGACCCCATTTTTGGTTGTGATCCCAATGTAATTAGTTACAATGTTATTAGTGTTTGCATGTTTCATATGTATTAAACATTGCTTGCAATTAGATTGCCCAGTTTTTTGTGAATTTATTTAAAGAAATGTTTTGTGAAAACACATTCTTAAATATTATATTTTAATCTTTTGGTTGGCTGACATTATATGTTGATTTATACTGAAAATGTGTTTGCTTTTCATCAAATAAGGTTGTACACATTCATGTTCAAAGAAAGGTTAATACCTGTGATAATTCCTTTTAATTTTCATGTAAAAGCACTCTTAAGAAAATTTGGAAATGTTGTGTGTACCAATGTTGGTGTATTTCATTGCAACTAATGAAACACACTAACATTAAGAGTTTTTGGAGAAGAATTTTGTAGTTAGGGTGTACAACTAAGCATCATAGATGTCTCTTTAGGTATGAATTACAGCTATTTGTAATTATTTTTAATTATGAATTCCAAGTTACCCTTATGTTATTGGAAATAATTATTAGTAGGGAGAGGAAATGCTTGTCAAATGTTCAGAGCATTACAATGAGTCACTGTTGTAAAAGATGAAAACAAATTTTTTTTTGCTCTAAACTTTTGATGTAGCATTAATTTAGTTTTGCTTTGTGTGTTTATTTGGTATTTGGGAGTTTTAAGTCTCTATTTTTCTAACTGATAGATCGAAGGACTGTCTTTTGTTGATTCCACAAGTATTCAAATTAAATTCCATATTAATTATAGACAGACATATTTATTAATTGCTAAAACATTAATGTTCACATTACATTACAGGACAATGTTAATGATGGGAAATTTTTTCATCATCAGACTAGTGACATTGTTAAGAAATTAAGCTGTCATGAATACAATCTATTAAAAATTTGTATCATAGTTATGTGATGAGTTACGAAGTACCATCAGAACAAATTGCATAAAACAGGAAACCATTTTCATCCACTGTGTAGAATGTTATGTTAAGTTGAATTCTCAGGTTGTTTTCTACTATGTAAAGAGTAGGGATGGGATCAACTCACGTTAGGTCTAGTATTCATGGCAGCTTAATTTCGTAACATTGTCACTAGCCTGATAATTGGGGAAAATACCTCCAAACCTCACCATCAGCATCATTGCCCTGTGATGTAATGTGAAAATTAATGTTTCAGAGACATGACTGTGTATGATATATACGGAACTTTATTTGAATATTTCTATTTTTCTATTTAAAATATGTAACACATTTTTTTTTAAAAATGATTTTATTGGATTGTAGTTAATTTAACTTGATTCCTCTTAGATTTGAAATGCAATTTCATTTCTTGATCTCATGATTTTCCAAGTTGTGAAAAAATTTGACCCCATTTTTGGTTGTGATCCCAATGTAATTAGTTACAATGTTATTAGTGTTTGCATGTTTCATATGTATTAAACATTGCTTGCAATTAGATTGCCCAGTTTTTTGTGAATTTATTTAAAGAAATGTTTTGTGAAAACACATTCTTAAATATTATATTTTAATCTTTTGGTTGGCTGACATTATATGTTGATTTATACTGAAAATGTGTTTGCTTTTCATCAAATAAGGTTGTACACATTCATGTTCAAAGAAAGGTTAATACCTGTGATAATTCCTTTTAATTTTCATGTAAAAGCACTCTTAAGAAAATTTGGAAATGTTGTGTGTACCAATGTTGGTGTATTTCATTGCAACTAATGAAACACACTAACATTAAGAGTTTTTGGAGAAGAATTTTGTAGTTAGGGTGTACAACTAAGCATCATAGATGTCTCTTTAGGTATGAATTACAGCTATTTGTAATTATTTTTAATTATGAATTCCAAGTTACCCTTATGTTATTGGAAATAATTATTAGTAGGGAGAGGAAATGCTTGTCAAATGTTCAGAGCATTACAATGAGTCACTGTTGTAAAAGATGAAAACAAATTTTTTTTTGCTCTAAACTTTTGATGTAGCATTAATTTAGTTTTGCTTTGTGTGTTTATTTGGTATTTGGGAGTTTTAAGTCTCTATTTTTCTAACTGATAGATCGAAGGACTGTCTTTTGTTGATTCCACAAGTATTCAAATTAAATTCCATATTAATTATAGACAGACATATTTATTAATTGCTAAAACATTAATGTTCACATTACATTACAGGACAATGTTAATGATGGGAAATTTTTTCATCATCAGACTAGTGACATTGTTAAGAAATTAAGCTGTCATGAATACAATCTATTAAAAATTTGTATCATAGTTATGTGATGAGTTACGAAGTACCATCAGAACAAATTGCATAAAACAGGAAACCATTTTCATCCACTGTGTAGAATGTTATGTTAAGTTGAATTCTCAGGTTGTTTTCTACTATGTAAAGAGTAGGGATGGGATCAACTCACGTTAGGTCTAGTATTCATGGCAGCTTAATTTCGTAACATTGTCACTAGCCTGATAATTGGGGAAAATACCTCCAAACCTCACCATCAGCATCATTGCCCTGTGATGTAATGTGAAAATTAATGTTTCAGAGACATGACTGTGTATGATATATACGGAACTTTATTTGAATATTTCTATTTTTCTATTTAAAATATGTAACACATTTTTTTTTAAAAATGATTTTATTGGATTGTAGTTAATTTAACTTGATTCCTCTTAGATTTGAAATGCAATTTCATTTCTTGATCTCATGATTTTCCAAGTTGTGAAAAAATTTGACCCCATTTTTGGTTGTGATCCCAATGTAATTAGTTACAATGTTATTAGTGTTTGCATGTTTCATATGTATTAAACATTGCTTGCAATTAGATTGCCCAGTTTTTTGTGAATTTATTTAAAGAAATGTTTTGTGAAAACACATTCTTAAATATTATATTTTAATCTTTTGGTTGGCTGACATTATATGTTGATTTATACTGAAAATGTGTTTGCTTTTCATCAAATAAGGTTGTACACATTCATGTTCAAAGAAAGGTTAATACCTGTGATAATTCCTTTTAATTTTCATGTAAAAGCACTCTTAAGAAAATTTGGAAATGTTGTGTGTACCAATGTTGGTGTATTTCATTGCAACTAATGAAACACACTAACATTAAGAGTTTTTGGAGAAGAATTTTGTAGTTAGGGTGTACAACTAAGCATCATAGATGTCTCTTTAGGTATGAATTACAGCTATTTGTAATTATTTTTAATTATGAATTCCAAGTTACCCTTATGTTATTGGAAATAATTATTAGTAGGGAGAGGATTTTTGTGGCCTAAAAACCTTGAAATATGCTTTTAAAAAAAGGATTTATGACCTAAAAATTCAGAAATATGCACTTTTATATGCCATTAAAATTAACAACATTTTATTTCCAGTATACACTTTTCTTGATGACATTTCAGGTGAAGCGTGCTTGGAATGAAACAATATATTTTTTGTGCAAACGTAATATAATCTACCTTCCTTTTTGGGAGATATAATTGAAGTAAATATCCACCTTACTGAAGTATGTTGTATGTCATGTTGCATTTCTTCTGCATAGTTTAAAAAATATGATATCAAAAAATATCCTACGTTTGCACAAATATTTTATCCCCTATAGAAAAGAAAAAAAGCAATATCATAATGTCAGTGCATATTCATCTTACAATTTTGCTTCACATTTGCATTCAAGTTTGTTGGAAATACTATATACATATTGTCAAATGTAAAAGCTCAGCAATTTTCTGCCAATAGGGACTTGAACTTTGAAAAGTTTTCTTTGCTCCCTCTGTATGGTGACTAGCTCTTTCTAATTAGTGAATGTTCACAAATAAATTAATTATCTAAACAGATGAAATGTTGTAGAGATAAATCTATTTTAACAAAATATGCAAAATATGCACAAATATTAAACACAGTATATGTACATATATACATAGTAATTATTTCATTGCTAAGTGAAAAATAGAAATTTCACTTGGTTATATTCTTAAGCAACAGACAAAAATATTCAAAATCATAGAAATCCACTCCCTAATAATTAGAACGAAAATTATTAACAATTCACTCTGTAAAGAAAAATAATCTGTAGAATATCACATTTTGGCATATGAAGGATCCTGGCTATTGATATTGAGATTATTGATCTAGAATTCTTATTGAAAGGTTACATGTGTTTGTAACTTTCCTTTTGTGAATCGGTCAAATAGATCCATTACATTCACTAAATTTGTTTAATTAGTCTTCAAGATATTTTAATAACTGGTCAGGATTTTCAGTTACCCCAAAGTTTGTTTTCAAATCCAATATCCCTTTTTTTTGTAAATAAAAGTACAATATTTTTATTAACATTTTGCATTGACACGTTTATGGTGAATGTATTGATGAGACCTATTACATGACAATTTGAGTGAATGAGATAGTTGCTGTTACTTCCAGTTTTGCTATTCCGGGATGTATTGGGGTTCACAGGAAGCATGGTGTAAATGCTACTTCATCCTCTCTCCTCCGTCTGGTTTTTCTGTCCTCTGTGACATTAGCAGATCAACTTACTAAAATTGTTACTATAAAATATAGGAAACTCACTTCACATTTGTAATTACCTCAAGTCCTAAATAATTTTCAAAATTAGAAGCCTCTGATACTTCTGAGACAAAATAAAGTATTCTGACTACTTGATCGTAAATGGTTTAAGTAATTTGAGCACTAGGTAAGAATGAGTAGATAAAATATCCTCACCCAAAAACTTGTCCTTTTAACTGACTGTGCATTTACACAGTCAGTTAAAAATTGTTTTTTTTTTCTATTATACTTATATTCTAAAGACGTTCATTATCTTTGTTTACCCATTTTTAAATAAAATTAAAAAAAAAATAACAAAGAATTTTTTCTTTCAAACACTTAGAGACTCATCAAACATTCACTATCAACATGATCAATTTTCTGACACAACAGGGAAGTTAACGTCTGCTAGAGATTGTATATTTACTGTGATGAAAGTCCAAATAATTGAACTATTTGAGACCTATTTCATAAGGTTATTTTTTTAAAGCATTTTGTTTAATATTTTCTAAAAGAAGCAAAATATAATAATATAATGACAAGGTTTTAGTGTAAATATGGGATTCAAATGATGTATGTATGTATTTTTATATACTGCATTAAAAAGTTGGTAAAAATGTTTTTAACTTGCCTTATTTCCTTATTCTCCTTCCTGTTGTTTATAAAACAATATATCTAAATTTATTTTAGTCAAAAAACAGTAAACACTATGTGACGTATGGGGGAAAAGATAATCTACGCACATCTTTTTGAGTTTCAGAATCTCTTCCCATCATTTTAACTATAAATAGATGAAAGATGACTTAAAGATAAATAAATAAAATTTAAAAAAAGCGTGAGATTAGTGACTTTTGAAAAACTAGACTGTTTTCATTCCCAAGTTATAGAAAAGTTATTTGCAACGGTAAACAAACTGCAGGTTTTATTTCCTGCATTGCTAACAATATAATCACTTGCCATTAGGTCTACCAACCACAAGCAAAAGGGGAGTTCAACAAAACGTGGGCATCATGAAGCTGCATTTACATCCAGAAGCAAAATAAGGGACCATTTCAGTATTTGTTCAATGTATCAGGGAAACTGTACAAAAACCTGATCGAGATGGGAGACACTGACATGGAAGCTAAAGTACATTATTTGTTACAAGCATATTAAGTCTTTTAAAAATATGTATATACAATACAAATGTAAACTAATTCGTTATACATCACCGTTTTGTTAAATTTTTTTTTTTTTTTAATTTTGATGATCAGTATAGTATGATCAACGATCATAAATATCAGTATTGCATGAAAATATGTTCCCATCATTAAGTAAGTCAGTTTTGACAAATATTACGGATTTGTAAATAAATAGGCAAGGCAATGGTTAGATTCCAAGCTCAATGAAGGGAGGCTTGTAGGGATCACATAGATGGCATTTTTTCATTATTTGAATAATTTTCTTTTGCAATCTAAAGGTTTGGATACAACATGATGAGCTTCTCCAGACTAGAATGCCATATCTGAGGCGGGAATGCACATTTGCAAAACAGTCGCAGCAAGCTGCATGATGCTGACAGAATTTGAAGGAATTCTGTATGCGTAACATAATGAACTTTATTTAGTCTTTAATTCTGTTATATGTTAATTCCATTGGAAGTTTGACTGAATTCTTCACCCTGTTCATGTATGAAACCTATACTATTGATATTTACAGTAGCATTTACAAAGCACAATAAGAATTTAATTTTGATTTTAAAGCTTTGGTATAAATGAACATTACCTTCCTTATTTGGAAAATTCTATTTTGTTTCATACATTATTATAACATTAAGGACATCAATGTAGGCCCTATCTTCCCAGTGATAAAAAATTCATGAAATATTACACATATATTTGTAGGCCATATTCTTTAATTCTGTAGCCCTCGGTGGCTCGTTGGTTATCTTGCTCACTTTCCAAAGTGCAATCCTGAGTTCGATTCCTGGTTTGGACAAAAATTAATTGTGCATTTTCCTTGCAATGCCTGTATCTGTTGCTGTGTGACGATGAGAAAGCTCACTTCTCAGGTTGAGAAGACCAGAATACAGAATAGGGATGGCTATGTGCTAAGCATACGTACCCTTCAACCCATGGCTGCAAGGCTGGTATGCCTTACCTCATAAAGAACTGTCGTACATTCTTCAATTCTCAGTGTTCTGGAAGTGGAAGTTATGCTGAATCAACAATATTTTTGCATGAAAATGAAAATCCATAAGAGGGGTCAGATCCCATTATCTTCAGTATATGGAAATTCTTCACATGCATCCCAGTGAAACATATGTAGGAAGACTAAAATTCAAGAGTAGAACTTTTTAATGGGTGTAAAGAGTCGTTCATAAATTTTGTAACGCTAATGAGGGGGATGGGGGTTAGAGGAAGAAGTAAGCTGCACATGGGGGTAAAAGGTGTTAGATTAGTGTTACGATATGCTGATATTGTTTTTTTTTTCAACATTTGCTGAAACAATTTCTTTTATTCAGTCTGACATTAAAATATTAAGAAACTAAATTAAAAACTAGTGGTACTACAGAATGGCACAGACTTTCTTGTATTAGTTCTTTTTCTTTGGTCTGGGCTTACTATTCGGGCTCGCCACATACTCTGGGGAGCTGCCATTTATCGCCACCCAGAGTACATTTTTTGAAGTTTTCTCAATTTTTTGGTTTCCTAATAGTAGAACCAAATATTACTTTAAGATTATTAAAGAAAAGTAAAACCTCGTCCCCAATGGCAACTTTCATTGAAACATTTGAAGCCGTTTTTAAGAATATGATGTTTAAGCATCACTGTGAATTCGAAATTTGAACCTCTTTTCACAGAAAACTATTGAGTTTTCGAAAAACTTCATATGAAGTCATTTAAAGCATTTCCAATCACAAATGCAATAGTGTTTACAAGTTGCTGGAAATGTGCATATTAATTGCTTGAGATATATTTCAATAAAGTTACATTTGTGTAATTTTTGAAAAAACAAAAGAATACAGCAAAATTATTCTGACATCTTAAACAGTGCAATTAGCACTTTTTGTTGGAAAAGTTAGAAGAAAAAATTTGGAGCCATTTTTGAGAAAATGTTGTTTCAGTGTTTCTGAAAATGCAGAAGTTTGAGTTCATTTTCACAGAATGAGTTTTCAGGAAACTTTATCAGACATTATTTAAAGCACATGTACCTACTCATAAATACATTAATGTGAAATTGCTGCTAATGTAAATATTAATAATGGGATAGGAGACAAAAAAATTTATTTTTTATTTTTGAAAAAACAAATGTGTAGAGCAATATGGTGTTTATGTCAATTTATATAGTGCAATTAGATCTATCATTGCCAAAAGTTTAAAGAAAAAATTTGAGCTTTTTTTTGAGAAAATTATGTTTTTGTAATTTTTTAAAATTGCAAATATTGCTTGAAATCTACTAAAATTATCAAAAAAATTTACTTGCACTTCTTGAAAGAACTGATTATGAACAAGTTTAATTTGAAGGACACATTTTTATTTTTAATTTTGTAGTTGTAGAAACACACCCGAAAAATTATGTAATTTTTCAAAATTCAGAGTTAAACCTGTGAAAATTGGACCTATGTCATCTTTATTAGTGTATTTTCTTTTATTATGGCAAGAAATTTAAAGAAAAACTTTCAATAGTTTTTGAGAATATTTTGAAATTGTCCCTGGGGCTTCATGTAAAGTATCCCCAAATTTTAAAGAATGATTTTCAAAATCTCAAAGCTTGTACTGAAGCCAGATCAACAGGGATTTCCTCAATTTGGGAAAAGTCCTATACGTTTGGTTTATGAGCTAGTGGTGTTGATGGACGGACGTTTCGACGTCAATTGGTTTTTCGGTAACATAGACCTTCAAACTAAGGATTCTGGCTTCACCATGTGTTAGAGAATTTTTTTCTTCTTAATTTAGGAACTTATCCATTTTCTTGTTATGAGGGCCCGGCAATTAATTTTTTTTCTGCCGAAAATCCGCTGTTTTTCACGCACCTTACTTTCTTTGTACTCTGAATATGCATACGTAGACAAGAAAGTAATAATTAATTAAAAAGTTATTATGTATAAATGTTTACAATAATTTCAAAAATATTTTCATCAAAGGCATATTGTTTGAAACTTAGGCTACGAAGAAATTATAATATTTTCTTCATAATCTAAGATTATTCTATATCTTCGTTATCTAAGTATATGCTAGAATGCCATTAAATTTACGTTGTTGATTCTTGCTCATGTGTCCTCCACGACAACACATTATATATTGTAGTCAGAAATTTTCTCGCCAATGCTTCCTTAGTAAAACTGACCCTCTAATCCTGTTGTTAGGTACAGTCAGCAGATTAATTCTGAATTTAATTATCATCAATTTTAATTCATAAAAACAAAATTAATAACAATTATTTTCTTTGTTATTTTTTTAATTGTAAAGTTTACCTTACTATTATTTCAAGCGTTACTATTATTTCAAGGGTTTCAAGCGTGGGTTAGAGGAGGGATAGGGGTATTCAAAATGTTCCAAAGTAACGTTACGTAATTTATGGACTGCCCCTACGACACGTAACTCGAACTGCTGGGACCACCAAAGTCCATCAACTGTCACTGCAGGGCCTCTCACCGGAAAGGCGGAACTCGTACATGCTCTTCACTGCAACACATGCCGCGAGCTTAGAGCTTGTCCCATGCGCCCCTGCTGGGGCGACGCATCTCTGGTGGGAGATACCTAGTTGGACAAACCCCGCAACCCGGTGGGGTGTAGGTCGGCGCCAGATCTCGCCATCAAGCGGGGCAAGATCTTCACCACTTCCCGCGATAAAACATTCACTACATCTTACGTGGCTAATGACCCTAGTATTCACGTGCCCGAAAACACTAATCAATCAATCAATCCAAACAAAAGTACTTGTTGCAAAATGCTGGAGGGTGATGATCACCGTATTTTCAAGACTTAGTTCGTTTTTGTTTTGTATGAATTTGTTACGAGAAACTGTCTCATTGCAGAACTAATAGAAAAGCGAGAACCATGTACGCGGCCGATGAGCATATCTGACCCAATTTCTATAAAATAATGTAAGTAATTTGTTAAAAATTTCTGTAAAACAAGTAAGTTCGATTGTAAAATTTTATTATACTTAGTTTTAATTAATTTATATAAATTGGTCACGTATAATTGAATTAATTTACATAAATGGCATACGCATCATATACAATTAATGTTCTAAATTTTAGAAATTACATTGCGTCATTCAATGGAGGAACCAGCTGCCACCCACCTGTTTTTAATTTAAAGAGTTATGTAATGCTGCGCGAAAAACGGCGAATTTTCGGAAGAAAAAACTTATTACAGGGCCCTGGTAACGAAAAAGTTGATAAATCCAGTTGCTAAATTTAGAAAAAAATCTCTAACACGTGGTGTAGCCTGAATCCCTGTTTTGTGGGTCCTTGACACCGAAAAATCTTTTGACGGTATAACGTCTGTCTGTGCACAACACTAGCGGTTAAACCGTTCAGCCGATTTTCTCCAAAGTCGTGCCAAAGCACATACTTTTTCGCTTAAATTGTGGGCGCCTGAAGGATAGCAATCTTTATTTCAAATAGGTTTTAAATAATTTCGAAAAGACTAGTTTGTTAAGTATATCAAATGCTTCAATGTAAGAAATGAACAAGGAAATATGAAATAATACACCCATTCTAACTTACGGAACATCCAACTGCCTCAAAACTCCTAAAATTACGATCACTAAGCAAAGGATTTTCGACTAACTTCCGACGCCCAATTACTCCAAAAATTCTCATACTTATCGTGAAAGTTGAACATGGCCTTATTTGAAGATCAGATTTTGATGAACACATTTCATTAAAAAAAATTGAGGTGCTGTCAAAGCACATACTTTCTCACAATATTTCTAAACGCTCTGCAATATTGTAGATTTGCATTTTATATTGAACAATAGATTTGATGTGGCACACGTTTTACAAGTAGAACAAGAGAGTTGTACACTTGTTTAAATTTTCAAAATACGGAAATGACATACAGACACTTTCAGCTTATTTAGAATGAACTCTAGCCACTTCGGTGAACGGTTTAGGCGCGAGCGTCGACCATGGGCAGGCAGACATACTGACGTTTTGCCGTTAAACGATTTTTCGGTATAAAAAATAAACAAAACATGACTACTCCACTAGTTAGAGGATTTTTTTGTCAAAATTTAGCAACAGGATTTATCTACTTCGTTACCAGAACCCGGCAATAAGTTTGTTTGTTTTTTTGGCAAAATATGTGCCTTTTTCTGGCGCACGACATAGCTTTCTTTTCTTACGGTATTTTTAACCTATTTTAACTAGTATTTTACAAGTATTTTTAACCTATATGAGACCTACATCATTCTTTGAAACGACCTTCAGACTATCCACCAACAAATGTTCATCAAAAACGATGGAGCCGTTTTTGAGAAAAAAATATTTAAATAAAAAATTGACTATATTTCACGTAAAATAACGCGAAAATACATTTTTGAAATTGTAGATGCCCCTATTTCAAAATCTATCTGTGAGAAACAGAATTTATTAAGGGGTAAATATCTCTTTAATATTTTAGTTCTAGGAAGACGGCGAGCTAATTATTTTTTTCAACTTTCCAAAAATCAGGGTTTTTAATCAACATGAGATATGCAAGGCTATCCAGCAATAAAATTTAACTCGAGAGTGGTCACGTGGATTACTATTGTAATCCATGCTCACTTTTGCTTATCATGGTCGCACGTCCTGAACGTTTCTTAGAAGGCGTCCCCTTCCATACTGTAATGTCTTAACACTTAACCGACAACAGGGTTGGTGCTGATAACTCTTTAAAGTAGGCTGGATTACAATAGTAATCCACTCGACCATTCGTGTTCCAGCGTCTGACGAAGTCGGTTGAGTGTGCTACTTTGTGTTAGTCTGTGTCTTTTCTGTTTTTGACGTTAATTTTCTGTGTAGAATGCTGAAGTTATGAGTGACCTACATATCTGTGGCTGGTTTGAAGAAGAAGAAGAAGAAGAAGAAGAAGAAGAAGAAGAAGAAGAAGAAGAAGAAGAAGAAGAAGAAGAAGAAGAAGAAGAAGAAGATAAAAGTGTGGGCGGTTGTGAAGATGAGAGCGAGGAACTCGTATTATCAGAGCTCTCGTGGCTCAGCGGCGAAGTCGAAGTCGCGCATTTCACCACTGAGGATCCGTATTCGATTGCCATACAATCCCCGTAGAACCCCATGTGAAATTTGTTACGATAAAACGAGTTTGCATGCTTCACAGGGGCTACTCCAGCCCCTGGGATGCGTCCTAAACCCTATCCTTATTCCTTTTCAATTCTGGCCGATGGGTAGATGACGCAGGGCGCGTGCGAGACGCGAGCGCGAAGACGCTACCTGTTGGCGATTCCCTGACGACTATGACTGACGTTACTTGACTACCCAGCGGCCCCTAGAGGGTGCTACCTGCGCCTCCAAATGTACGTACGCGTGCGTATAATATTGTTTTCCATACATCGCTTTCTAAGTCGAATGCAAAACATGCTAAGACTAGATTGGAATGCCGTGCTTTGTTTCTGGATGACAAAATATTGAGAATTATCTTAGTATCAACCAATATTTTTATAGAGAAGTAATTATTGCCGAGAGAGAGATGCTAAATACACTTATGAAATACAATTGAAGCCTTTGTTTGGAATTATTTTTCTTGCTGTTGTATCCAAGTCCTCAAGTCAAAATATCATAGATATTTGGAGAACTTACGGAACTGGAATAGAGGCAATGTATGTGACTGTCTTATCAGAGATTCAAGTTTTTGTTGCGTTGTATACGGTTCGACGATATTTGTGATCGTGAGCAAAGGAGGGAACTAAATGAACTGGCACCTCTCAGGGAGGTATTGAACAAGTTGTACATAACTGCAGACAGATCTTTACTGTGATTACGTGACAGTTGATGAACAATTGGTAAAATTTCGTGGTAGCTGAGGTTTTAAAATGTATATGCCCAATAAACCTGGCTGTTGTATGAATAACGACAAACAATACTCAATCGAAATGGCGTTTATGTAACGAACTTTTAAATACACAGCTTGAGTAAGAGACGAGCGTAACACGTTCTTCACCGCGTGTCCGGCGTCCAGCGTCTGTGTGTCGAGCATTCCTGCAGTCAGGCCGCCGCGGTAGGTTTTGGCGCGCTCGCAAGGTGGTGCCCTTTGTCTATCATACAACACTGGCAAATTTGGAATAAAAGTGTTCGCACTTGTTGACATAAATATGCTTACACTTAAATGTAGACGTTTATGTGGTCAGCAATCGAATAGATCGTATAGTATTTCAAACAGGTCTCATGATGTAGTGAAGAGATTTATTGAGCCAATTAGAGGTACAAATCATAATGTAAATGTATATAATTGGTTCACGAGCATTCCTCGCACTTGTTACTAAAAAATGATAAGTTGACCCTTGTACGTACAGTACGTAAAAACAAAAGGGAACTACCATCAGAGTTTACAAGAAGTTAACGACGTAAGAGACAAGTAAAAAAATATATTTTTGTAATTTTTGAAAAAAGAACAAAGAATAGAGCAATATGGCTTTTGCGTCAAGATATAGAGTACATTCAGCACAATCCCTACCAAAAGCTTACAGAAAAAATTTGGATTCGTTTTTGAGAAAATCTGTTTTTGTACTTTATTAAAATTGCACGCTATATTGCGCGATACCTACTAAAATTTTCAAAAAAATGTACATGACCATAATAAAAGAACACATTATGGACAACAAATTTCATTGCTAGGAAAAATCTCAATCTTTAATTTTGTAGTTGTAGGAAGACCCCGTAAAAATTCAAACTTTTAAGATTTTCGAAAATTCAGAATTAACCGTGAAAATTGGACCTATGCCAGCTTTATAAGAGTATTTTACTATATTAGAAGGAATTTAAAGAAAAAAATTGGAGCCATTTTTGAGAAAATGTTGAAAATGTCCCAGAGGCTTCATGAGAAGTACCCACAAAAACTAATGAATAATTTTAAAAATCGCAGAGCTTCGACTTAGGTCAAATCAAGAGGGGTTTTCTTCAATTTGGGAAAAAATCGTACGCATGGTTCAAGCGCTTGTGTTGTTCACATACACCATGCGGCTAGACAGACAGACATGTATAGATATCATATGTAGATATGTGTTTAGTGTAATGTCTCTGAGCTTTCGCTGTTAACGGGGCATTGGGTCATATGAATAAAAATGATCACTTGCTCACGAGTACTTGCTCCGGAGCAAAGTGAGTCTACTCCGCGGCACTGAACAAAAGCTCTATTTCGCATGAATAAAAACTTCGTATGCCACCGAAGAACTTACTCATGTCTCGCGAGCATTTTCTCGTCGTGAACAAGAGATAATGCAGACTAAGAGTTTTAAAAATTGGTTTCTTGAGTAACAAAGAGTTTACATACGTTACGCGCGTCGCACACATTTGTGCGGAATAAAGAACAATGTTTTGTTGTCTCGTTCTTTAAATTCGAATACGAGTTGCAGTAACGAAAAACAGGCACCAGAGGTCCAGCTAGTTTTTGTCGAAATGCTAAGCGAATATAAAATTATTTTTGAAAAGGGCCAGCCTCCGGAGGTACGCTGTGGCCGAAACGACACATTACAAAGTTTGAAAAAACAGTACCCCGAAAAATTCCAAATAGAAAAGAGCGATGGATAATTAACATATAAGATATTCAATATGAAAACGCGCCTGAAAGCAAACGCCGATAAAAATCGTACCAATCATGCATTGTCTTTTTCGAATCAGCAAAGATTCTAATAGTCTACATCACGAGAATTTCGCCTTATCTTGTATTTTTTTAGTCCGCTGCATCTGCATATCAACACACTCAAAAACCGGCCAATTTAACCTTACTTTTCAAACGTGAGTCTGCTACTAAGGTCCCTCCGATATTTTAGAGCAAGTGCTCACTCTAGAGAGTAAGCGCTTATCTTTATTTATACCAATTCTGAGCATTTGTTCGCTAGTTGAGAGTACGCTCAGAGATGAAGCAAGTGCTCAGAGACTGAGCAATTTCTCACCCACTTTATTCATACGAAACTGAGAAGGATCTCCTAAACTCGGAGCAAAGAGTAATTGCTTACTTTTATTCATACTCGTACCACCCATTGTTCCGTTCTCAATGTGCACAAAATTTTCGTTATCTGCTCTGTATGTATGTGTAGACCGTGTATTATGCTTGTCCTGCGTTATATATCTGTGTTGTAGTACATATGTTGTAAGTTCATCCGCCTGTTGGTCACCCACCTCGATGACGGCAGCAGGGATCGTCATAAGGACCCTTTAGCTTTCGTCACCGAATGCAGGCTAACGTTCGTCGCCACGGGGAGGCCGGTGGTTCGTCTCGTGACCTCTTGTTCTTATTGCCTCAACTCACCCTGGTGGTGATGCCGCCAGCCGCTCCAGGCGCCTTTGAGGTGTTGTGTATGTGAATATTGATGTATTCACATGAAGTCATGTAGACCTTGGTTAATCAAGGAATGTTGTAATGAGTACTTTCGACGCTCTGATGGAGGCGCCTGTGATAGCAAGTAATGCGACGCGCTGTGCATCGCTTATTCTTGTCAGCCAACACTGCTGCTCCGTAACCTATAATTGGCCACTATAAATTATTTTAAGCATTGGTCTCTTTAGTTTTATTATCTGTCGACATATGCCTCTAAGTTTGTAGAACAAATTACAAGCTTTTTTACACATAAATTTGACATGGGACAGAAATGTTAGTTTTGGATCCAGACAGATTCCCAGGCATCTTGCAAATCTGGTTTCTTTAATGGTTCTTCCATCTATTTTCAAGCGAGGAGGAAATCTTATGGGCCCTTTTAGTATATTTTTTTTCATTTGAGAGTTTTAATTTTACGCTTTTGCACTACTTAGAAATTTTATGGAGCGGTTGAACTGATCGTTCTTCGAAATCATTGCAGCTTTTCCCCGGTAAAATGACTGCTAAATCATCCACATAAACGTTTGCCGTGACGCCTGCCTCTCTTAAAATAGCAAAGAGTTCATCCATTAGCATGGTCCGCAAATGGACCCCTGCAGACAGTCACGTGTGACGCCCTTTCTTATATAACTTTGCACACTTGCACGAATTCCTGCCGTTCAATCTTTAAAATAGATGCGAAATATCGCATAAAGATTTCCTGGACGACCTAATTTTCGCATTCGGGGTGGCGCAATCGCGATGGCTGTTCGATCGAAATTGCATCAAAAGTGCAGATACGAAATACCAACGCTTGCGAAATTGTTGCAGCTTGTGGATTGTGATCAAGAACGTCCGAATTTTAGGGCAACCAATTTATACAAGTAATTGACAACATCCGGTTATTGACAACCACTTCCTGAAGCAGATTGATCGTAAGTAAAGTCGTTGTATATACATGACATTTGCATGACAGTTCGTATTCAATTTGAATTGGCAGGGTATGATACTCGCGTAATCAAAAATCGTGCCCTAGGATTTCTCCAATCAGAAGCGTAGTGCGGCGCAAAGATTTCTTCAGTTCGTTTACATCCGGTGTTTATCTTAGGGTAAACGGATAATACAATTGAATGCGTACGTAGGCTTCCGCGGCCAGAGTCAATACATACTTGGCTATCCGGGATGAGCCGCATCTCGGTCAATTGTGCTGGCGTTTCGGCCATCTTGCTGTGGCCTTCTTCAGAGCTATACTGCTGCCAAGAGGTTGGCGTGTCTCATTTTGTAAGATGGGCGTGTGGGCCGACTGGGCGCATCGGCGGCCAATAGGAGGAGGGCGGGCGCCCCGTGATTGGCGGAGAAGGAAAAGGGCGATGTCGGGCGACCAGAGGAGGGGGCGGAAAGGGTAGATAATAGAAAACTGAACAGGATAGATACCTGGAAGATGCATCTGTGTGGAGGAGAACGGGTGGAAATACCGAAAAAGAACGGCCCAAAGGGCGGCCACGTCATTGGCCGTCCGCGGGGTGGGGCCGGATTGGCGGGGGGCAACGGCCCGTCTCCAGGTGTCGCTGAGACGGAGCCCGTCATCTCTATTGAGGTTTGCGGACCTCCTAGAGATTTCCAAAGTTTCTTTGATCAAACGAGGCCACCGCCGGTCTTCTGTTGTTTTGGTGCGGGTTTCGTGGTTATTGACGAGGTGACCCGTTTCCGCGGCGTACTGTGCCAAGGCCGATTTGTGGATATGTTGAAGCCGTTCATGTCGAATGTGTTCCCGCGTACGCTCTTCCACCGTGCGCCCGGTTTGTCCGATGTACACTAGACCACAGCTGCACGGGATTTCATACACGCGGGCGTCTTGAAGAGGGTCCGGACGATCCTTTATCTGTACCACGCTCCTTCCGATCTTGTTGCGAGCGTGTAACACGGGGCAAATATCAGCTCTGCGCAGCAATCTACCGATATTGTCCATCACTCCTTTTAATGTAAGGCAATCGGACTGTCTTGCGCGGCGAGCTGGAAGGTTCGTTGCGTGCATTCGAGGTGGTAGAGTTCGATAGGGCATGGTTCACGGCGGATCCGCTGGAGCCATTAGCCAGAAAGGTCTTTCTCAGCAGTACCTTCTCAGACGCCATGTTGTTGAGGTCACATATAAGGGAGGCCCGGTGAGTGAGTGTGGAAAGGACACCACGTTTCGTGGCAGGATGGTGGTGTGAGTCAGCATGAAGGCAGCGATTGGTGTGGGTGGGTTTGCGATAGACAGTATGACCGAATATGCCGTCAGGGCGCCTGGTCCTAGCACGTCCAGGAAAGGGAGCTGCCCGTTTTCTTCTGTTTCCATGGTAAAGTTGAATAAAGATGAGGTGTTCGAGGAAGGTGTGAAGAGATTCGGAGCCATGGGGCCAGATGTCCAAAGTATCGTCGACGTAACGCAGCCATAGCGATGGTTTAAGGGGCGCGGTTTCTAGAGCCTGCTCTTCAAAAGCTCCCATGAAAAGGCTCGCGACGACCGGGACAGCGGTGAGCCCATAGCGGTGCCTTCTGTCTGAGCATAAAACTCTTGTTCGTTTGGAAAAAGGTGGTCGTAAGGCAGATCTCAGTAAGCTTTACCCACTCCCTTGGAAGCTGATGTAGCGTGAGGCTGTCTGCTACCATCTGGATAGCGTCACTTAGTGGCAATGAAGAGAGAGGTAACATCGAAACTGACCAGGATATCATCAGGGCGGATTCTTGTGGAGCGGATGTGTACGACGAAGTGTGTGAAGTTGAGGGCGGAGGACGGCAGATGGTTGGTGAGAAGTTTCAGCTTGTTGGCCAAGAAACGTGCTAAATGTTGGGTAGGTGAGTTGATGGCACTTACTTTCGGATGAAGAGGAACTTGGGTTTGTGGATTTTGGGTAGGCCATAGATGCGGGATATGCCGTGGTTGTTGGCGTACTGAGGATTTTCCTATCTTGGTCGCTAATGGAAGAGGCCTCATTTATGTTAGACATGACTTATTACTTCACTTTACGTAATGGGTTGTGGTCCAGTTTATGGTACGTTTTCTGGTCATTGAGTTGGTCATCTTCGCTTGGTATTCGCCGCTTTCCATGATCACAGAGGCGTTGCCTTTATCTGCGGGCAGAATGACGATGTCATTCCGCTGCTTGAGGTGTTTCTGTGCCAGTCTCTCATCACGGGAGATATTACAAGTTGGGGGAGTGGCGCGGGTCAGAATTGCGCTCGTATCCCGTCGTATGTCTTCAGCAATATCTTCCTGTAGCTCATGCAGAGCTGTTTCCACAGCGGCGATGACGTCATCAGTAGGGATCTGCTTGGGTTGGGGGTGACGGCGAAATTGAACCCTCAGGAGAATACGGTGTTGTGGCAGTGTCAAAGGTTACACTGGTCAGGTTGACTACTGTGTTGCGGAGGACGACCTGGGGTTTCGGCCGAGCACATTTTTGCTGTAAGTTGGTGAATTTACTCACCTGTCGGCTTCTCGCGGTATCTCGTGCACTAACAGCGTTGATGGAGGATATGCTGGAAGGGTGTGGCTGATATTCAGGTGCAATCTCTAGAGATCGTGCTCAATATACGCGATATCCGCTCGTGTGTGAAGGATACGCTCCCATAGTAGCTGTGTGCTAGTACGCCGGAGGATCCGTTGAGCCGCTCTGGTCTCGATGTGATGGGAAATATTGAAAAATTTGAGAAGGACGTTACAGTCGCGGCAACGTAAAAGGAAGGCGAGATGACAGAACCTCTTAGCGCGCAGTGAGACAGATCCTGAAAGAATAGCTTCACGTTAGGAAGCTGTGCTGTCGCTGGATCCCTCACAATCTGTCAAATGAACAAAAAAGAGCGCGAATGGATTGGTGTCGTGAGACCCTGGATAAGTTCAATAGAGGAAGAACAAAAAACATTTTTAACATCGTGACGAGTGATGAAAGCTGGATTTATCAATTTGATCTAGAAATGAAACGGCAGTAATCAGTGTGGGTCTTCCAAGATGAAAATCCTCCAACGAAAGTGAGAAAACCCAGAAGCGTTGGCAAAATGATGATTTGTTTTTTCTTCTCTGCCAGTGGCCATATTGTGACAGTGCCACTCGAATAACAAAATACAGTCTCTGCATGATGGTACACTACACTTTGCTTACCCAGATTGTTTGAAGAGCTGAGAAAGAACCGTCCAAAATCAGGTTTGCCTTCACCATGACAACGCCTCATCCCACACAGCCAGAGTAACAACTGAATTTCTGACAGAATCAAGGGTTAAAACACTGTCTCATCCACCCTACAGTCCAGACCTGGCCCCGTGTGTCGTTTTTCTTTTCCCTTATGTGAAAGAAAAAATTCGGGGTCATCGTTTCGAGTCAGCTCAGCCTGCAGTGACTGCATATGAAGATCAGATTCGCAGTATCTCTAAAGAAGTGTGGCGATCGTCATTTGATAATTGGTTTAGTCGGATGAAACGTTGCATAGAGTGTGGTGGAGAGTACTTCGAGAAGATGTTGATGGTAAGAACTTGTTATCTCGATTTTAAATATAGTATTCTCAAAACTTTTGAAGCGACCCTCGTATATGCGTTCGTAGGCTTCCGCGGCCGGAGTCAATACATTATTGGCTATCGGGAATGAGCCGCGTCTCGGTCAATTGTGCGGACATTTCGGCTATCTTGCTGTGGTCTTCTTCAGAGCTATACTGCTGCCAAGAGGTTGGTGTGTCTCATGGGCTTCTATTATCTACCCTTTCCACCCCACTCCCCTCCCCATCCTCTGGTTACCCGTCATCGCCCTTTTCCTTCTCCGCCAATCACGGGGCACCCGCCCTCCTCCCATTGGTCGCTGATGCGCCCAGCCGGCCCTTTCTATTAAATGAGACATGCCAACCTCTTGGCAGCAGTATAGCTCTGAAGAAGGCCACAGAAAGATGGCCGAAACGTCAGCACAATTGACCGAGACGCGGCTTATCTCGGATAGCCTAGAATGTAATACAATTGAATGGTATACAGAAAACAATCATGACATAGGAGTCAAAATGGTTGAAAAATGGTTTGGAAAGTTGAAAAATTAAATTACGAATAGCAAGAATGCATCATAGCCACTTACATTATAACGGCCGTCGAGTGCTCTCAGATACCTTGTGCGGAGTCTGCGGATACAGAGCCAGAATTGTAGGTGTCTGCAACGATTCTGACAGGGAAGTTTTCGGGTTCCAGTCCTAACTGTGACAGGTTGTCGACACTAAATAGCTAGGTCAAATTCAGCCGTTGTCTAGGAGAGAAGGCGGGTGCCCTGATAGTTTTCCGTAGTTTCTTCGATCAGTAGCTGAGCAATGCCGGAGCAGTACCTTGACAAACGGTCACGGACCGCGCGTGATCGTTCCTTCCACTTCCTCATTCAATCATCTTCCCTTACACCCACTACTCAACATAATTACATATTACTCCACACACACATAAGCACTACACTACCGTTCTTGTCGGGAACCAAGAGTGTGTTGTAGCTGGTGCTGTGCCCTGCTGGGGCAAATATCTGGATACTATTCCCCGCTAGATGACGTATAGGTGGACGATGGATCTCACCATCCAATGGGGACGGAATCACCACCTCCCGAGCTAAAACAGACACACAAACGCGACTAATGACCAAAGCAGTTCAGGTGCCCAGAAACAACAATAAATCAACCATTAAGAAGACTTTTAATATGCCTTGAGCACACTTATGAATCAAGATGCAATTAAAAAAAGGACAATGGGGGCCTGCTAGTCATGTAGCGAAGGTAGACATTTATAATAAAGTAAGGATGATCCCTACACAACCAGCTAGAATATACTACTATACGCGCAAGTTTTCTTGATATTCCACTGCGGGGAGAGTAGGGTTCAGGCTACGTCACGGCTTAAAAAGTCGTGCCAACTGTGAGCATGGACTTAAGAGACCACGATTGTGCCACGAAAGTTTTGAAAGTACGAGGTGGTTGTTACTAACATTGCAAATTGGTACGTGCCCCGCTCTCGCTCTCTCTCTCTCTCTCTCTCTCTCTCTCTCTCTCTCTCTCTCTCTCTCTCTCTCTCTCTCTCTCTCTATATATATATATATATATATATATATATATATATATATATATATATATATATATATATATATATATATAGGAATACGCAGGGCAAGCAACTTGCATTTACCGTGGCTCAGTCTTTCATTTTAATATCACGGTGGCAGGTGCTTGCGAACACTTTTTTGGGGGCATTAAGCTGGATCCGATTTTTATCCCCCAGGGTCGTTAGTCCTGGGGGTATGAAAGATGAAATGATGATGATAATGAGGGGTGAAAGGACGACACACTCATACAAGCACACACAAATACACCCGTGCCCGAGGCGGGACTCGAACCCGCGATCTTCTGGTCCATCAAGACCACTCCGGGACTACTGCCTTAGCGATCTCGGCCATCTGATCGGCATAGATATAGATATAGATATAGATATAGATATAGATATAGATATAGATATAGATATAGATATAGATATAGATATAGATATAGATATAGATATAGATATAGATATAGATATAGATATAGATATAGATATAGATATAGATATAGATATAGATATAGATATAGATATAGATATAGATATAGATATAGATATAGATATAGATATAGATATAGATATAGATTAGATATAGATTAGATATAGATTAGATATAGATATAGATTAGATATAGATTAGATATAGATATGGATATAGATATAGACAGATATACTCCACTTCGGTGAGTATTTTTACATTTGAATGAACATTAATTAATTGCTTTAAATACTTCATGTGAAGAATCATTTTTTTAATATTATTATTTATCCTTCAAACTATCGTGATTTATTGGTTCGACCGAAACTTTGTTTACAAACAAGCCCAGAGTCCCGCTTCTCAGATTCTCATCTGTTCTGTTGTTTTCGTCGGCCATAGCTTTCAAAGCGATAAAACATGTAATGCCAATTGTTGAGCATTAAATACCAAAATATGTGGTAAATGTGTACTTGTGTACTGGCATAACGTTTTTAAGTAATTTTCCGTAAGAACATTGTATTTCTCAAAATTATAAAATATTGTCTTTAAATGGGTCATGCATTGAGACATCAAGCTATCTTTGTGCACAAAAAGTTTGGTTGGCGCTCATGTTATGAACTGTTGTCTCGGTAGAATTAGACCGCCGTTTGTTTCTCGTTCGTGTGCTCTGCAGAATGAGGTTTTCAGTTTTTATATTATAAAAAATCCTCGGTGTCTTATATACTTTGCGTGTGTTGAGGATCAAATGCTGTCAGTAGATAATGTGTCTCCGAGGTTCGGAGAAATGGTTAGTATCTGTCAATGGTGGGTGAAAGTGGTGTGGGAATGAAACCTACTTGTACAAAGAGTTGTATGACGCCGAAGTTTCATATTGAGATTTCCTTAATATTATATTGAGTCTTGTATAATTATTTAGTGCTTTTCTTTACTTAAGTTGACCATTAGCAACATGATGCAATCACAGTTGTTGTAGTTGCACAGTTTAGTTGATTAAATCCCTGCAATTGCTGTTGAGCATGACCTTGTTTATCACCAAAGTATTAAATTGATAGTCTCTTCTCAAGCCTTCTAAAGCAACTGGACGGCCCTAATATTTTGTGAAGACTCAGTGAAGTGATGAAGCTTTGCAATTTTTGTCTTTTAAGTTCTCTAATCTCTTCACAATTGTAATAGGATGGGTCTACGACGAATGTTATGGAGTTTCCCAAAGTCCCATCACTGGTGGAGAATGAAGAGTGGACATACACAATGCGACGGACCATGCAAGAGATAGTTCCTGGGTTATTCCTTGGCCCATATTCTGCAGCAATGAGATCTAAACTTGAGATTTTGTTAAACCATGGCATTACACATATTGTTTGTGTTCGGCAAGACATTGAAGCTCATTTTATCAGACCAAATTTTCCAGATAGATTCAAGTAAGTGAATAGTGTAATTTTTTCAGGTTTTTCAATAATATTTTATTGCTCATTAGAATACAAAAGCAAATTTAACAAAAGCTGTACTTATTTGGTAAATTATTTTTAAAGGAAAATTATATTTCATTTAAAAGTTATATTGCAGTTCTGTCATTTCATGGAGTTGTAGTGAATCTTTTCAGTAATTTCTAAGAAAAAACAGTAAATTTTGTATTAAAATATTGTTTGACTTTGAAGATCTGCTTAACTGTCTATGCACTGATCATTCAGGCTAGAGAAAGTAGACACTTAAGTAAATTGCCAACCTGGCTTGACTTCCTCATTTTAATTGAAAATGCTTTGTGTTGAGTGAGTGGTGTGAACTAGTCAAGTAGTCCAGACATGCAATGGCACTTGAGCTTTGACAGCTCAGGAAACAAATAAATAGCAGTGTAGCCACCAGATTTTAAACTATGGATGATCCTGTTGCAGTGTTACCAATCCCTACAAGCAGCTGTATTAGCACAAATATTTTTGAAGTGAAGTGGTGATAAAGTTTACCCTCCACATAAACAATGTTCTATTCTTCCACATAAATTATTAGTCACACCTGCTCAAAAATACTTAGCACAGGGTATTTATTTGGAGAGTGTATGAAAAAGTTCCTT
The DNA here is from genome assembly GCA_038098605.1 of Gryllus longicercus. Lineage (NCBI taxonomy): Eukaryota > Metazoa > Arthropoda > Insecta > Orthoptera > Gryllidae > Gryllus > Gryllus longicercus. The sequence continues at coordinate 1,166,185 of JAZDUA010000460.1, read as the reverse complement.
TCTGTCAAAAGTTGTGTTCAGCTAATTTTTTGTTTATTTTTAGTATTAAATTAAATCATAACACATTTTTACAATACTAATTTACCATTGTAGCTAATGATACAAGGTATAAAAGAGTTAAAGAGTTGTTTTTATATTTTCAGATACTTAATACTTGACATAGCAGATACTGTCACAGAGAATATAATTCAGCATTTTCCCAAAGTTCGTCAGTTTGTTGATGAGAGCCTCACGTCCGGAGGAAAAACATTAATTCATGGCAATGCTGGAATATCTCGAAGTGCTGCTTTGGTTCTTGCATATATAATGGAGAAGTATGGTTTGTCTTGCAAGTAAGGAATTTTCCGTAGAAAATTGTTATTTTGTAATTGGTTAGAAGAAAAAAAGGGCAGTTTCCTGTGCTCTTGTATTTGGTAAACCTGTTTAATAACTGTGTTTACTTTACATCGCATCTCAAAAGTGATAAATATTAATCTCAGGGGGCAACATAAGTAAATGAGCAGGATGTTTCAGTGAACACAAGTGTGTATCCAAAATAACTGATTTGTGTAGGTTGAACTTTGCCTAAATAGACCTACTCAGAGGATACTGCTGCAAACGTGATTGTTCAAAAAATAAATTCGCTTTTAGGTAGAGAAGGGTGTTCCTCAAAACCAGGGCTCAGATGTCGTGTCGTCTTTTCATTGGTGCACTCTAGACGTAGCTAACATGTAATTGAATGTTTATCACGATATATTGGATAGAAGTGTATAGTTATTGGGTCATTTTATAATTTTTTGCTATTTTTCAATTTTAAGGTTATTTTTCCAGACCTTTGCATCATTTTTGTCATTTTGACAAATTTTGTTTCCTTTTCATGTTGTTAGTTTCATGAATTTACTCTATGACAATGACACTAAAACAAACATTTTCTCACACGTTCATACACATTTTTTTTAATAAAATTAGGTCATTTTCCCTTTATTTTTAAGTCATTTTCTTCTTTATTTTTAAGTCATTATATTGGTTATTTTCAAATAAGTTTTAGGTCATCAGAATGCAAGCCTTGCTCGTAACTGTAGGTAATAATTCCATTATGAACTTTAAACTAGAAATTATAGTGAAAATTTATGGAAAATGTATTTTGAATTAAATTTGAAAAAGTGTTTTAAAACTAAATTTCACCCAGTTATTGAGGTTAAAAAGTCTTAGGTCAGAGTGAATTTTATTTTGATCCCATTTAACCAGTGGTGAATTCAAGGGTTAGGATGGGGGACTCTGGACAATGATAATTTTTCCAAAAACATTTTTTACTACTTACTGTGTCTAAATAAGTGTACAAGGTGTTCATTATCTCATTTGAATGTATTATAAATAACTACAAATTAACAAAGAAGATATTTTTTTGTAATTTCATGCAAATGAGAAATTCTTCATAAGAACGCATTGAAGTTAGATGTTTTTTCTCCTCTTCCCCCTCTGAAAAATCCCATTTGCTCCACTGAGTCTAACTTTCAATGTTACACGTGGATACATCTAATGCTGACTACTAAGAATTTATTTTCATTGTAGAGCTTCGATCTAAAACACAATTGTGTATGATAATTTGCAAATTTGCCAGTTAATGTTTACGTTATTCCGAATGTTTTGATAAAGTGTGAATTAGAGACAGCTTTGAAACTTCTTCCCATTTTAGCTGGATGCTGTTGACAGTAGCTGACTTGAGGTGCCTAGGATAGGTGGTGCACATTACATAGTCAAGGATATTTTGTGAGGAACAAATCGAATTGATGGGAATTTTCTAAGGCTAGTGAGGCACAAGCTTTGTAGATTTAAGTTTCTCTGTAAATTTCTATGTACATGATACCACCTAATCTAATGAAATCGCACTACATCCTTTGGTTGATGCTTTACTCCACATGAGGCTCTAGACTTATGACTTTCAATTTGGTTAAAACAATGTTGAGTTAGTGCAACATGATTTCAAATAGGTTTTTATGCCAAAATGTTTCTTGTGAACAGGAAAGTTGCCTTGCATTTGGACACACCTTTCTTTTGCCAGTGCCTAAGGTTAATGTCAACATTTTGTGAATGATGATAGAAAATATCAGTTCCTTAATGTTCTTATAACTGACGGACTAATGTGTAAATTTAGTGTCTAATTTGCAAATAAGCAATTTTTCTGGCTTTACACGTAACATATGTATGAACACAAAAAAGGGTTTTTTTTCTACTATAGAAACTTATGTGATATTTCTGGTTGGTGGAAGAAGAAAATAATAGATTGTTTGATTTCTTTAAATCAATTTAAATGTGAATGAATAAATGTTTTTATTAGATTTATTGGAATTTAATGAATACCTAAAAAAGGGGAATATTTTGTTTGAAATAAGATACTCTGGTTGATCTACAGTCCCAGCAAGCTGCTTTTCAGTGGGCACCCCTGGTGTGTTAGATATGGTACCTAAGAGGAGACCAATTAGACATTTCAGAAAACAAATGAACATCATGTTTACTTCAGAAAATAATCCCTCTGCCCCAACAGCTGTTCAGTCATGCCTCTATTTGTGGTTGTTAACTTAACATCTTCCATAAAGACATTGTGCAAAAGTCTTTAAGGGCTTTGCTGACGTACATGCATGAACAAATCTGAGAAATCAAAATTTAATACTTTTATTTAAAACAAATTTACATAACATTCAATGCAAATTATTTACATAGCCACAATACTGCACCGAAGAAAACCTGTCAAAAACGTACATGCTGCATATTTAAGACTCGGTTTTAAAATATATGTAACACTTGTCACAAAAATTATGTGTAATATAACGTTGGTTAAAAAAAAGGTAATTTTAAAGTGGATAATTTTAAACGGATCAGCTGGTTGCGGTTATCCAATCAGGAGCTTCCTTACAACATTACATTTTGGCAAACTCCTCATTGGATAACTGAATCACAGCTGATGATCTGTCACAAGTCACTATAATTAAATCATGTAATGTGTTGTCAGCAGTAGTTGTCAAAACAGTTCGTTCTTAGAGTAACTACTTTGTTCATGTCAGACACTGTCGCAATCCTGTGGCCTCCTCCTTTTTATCACTGCTTTATTTCAGACAACTTTTAACTATTTACAGATTTTGTAAGCCAGATTCGGTTTTCCCTTTCAAGCTGGGATAATGCTGATTGTGACCAGTAAATATCTTTCCCAACTTTAGGGCTTTATAACATAGCACAGGGTTGAACACATCTCTGAACCTAATTTTGGTGTACTGAATTGAAATATGTTTGATAATTTTCTGTATATTGTACATTTTTTGTGCCATGCAAAGAAGAAAAATTCAAGAATTGTAATAATTTCTTGTTAGTAACCATATTTCACTAAGTGTAAAACTATAAATATGATAAAACTTTATTAGTACTAATACTATTAGTAGTAGTGTAAAATGAATAATTGAAATATAAATATTACCGTAGGATGACTTGTGTGCGATCTTTCCTTCCTCTTCCTTGTCCTAACCTCATCCCTTACTTGCACACACACTTACAAGCACTGCACTAATACACATGCTGGGATATTGGTTGGGAGCTTAGAGCTTGTCCCAGCTTGGGGCAGTTCCCTGCTAGTGAGAGATACCTGTTTGAGGGAAACCCTGATAGCTGATGTGTAGGTCAGTACCGGATTTCACCATCCAGGTTGGAAAGATCTGTGCCACCTCCCAAGGAAAACACATGCTCTTCACTTACAAGACTAATAACCTTAGCAGTTGCCGTGCCCAGAATCACTAATCAATCAATCGATCTTTAACTTTGCCCAGAAAATTGTTGATAACATCCTTGGATGAATGCCAAGGGTTACGTTCTAAACCAGTTATTTCATTTCCAAAGCCAGCATCCTTAATTACAGCAAAACCTAAGATGGAATGGGGTGGATATTTTATTTGAGCTTGTACAGTTTTCTAACTTATTCAGGTTTGAAATACTGTAAGCACAATCTGTCAAAGATAGAATCGTTGTATGAGAAGGCAAGATGCACTGTCACAGCAACAGTGTGGTATTAATAATGATAATTTCATCCAAAAACTACTCTTCAAAGTAAGAAGCCTCAGGAAAGACAATGTCCTCCAGAAAAGAAACTTGAAGCATAAACAATGAACTGCATAGAAAATAAAAGGGAGCATTATTTTCTTCAATATTTGTAGGAAGAAATGAATTCATCAGACGATTTAAGCTTTGGCAATTTGACTTAGGTATTCATGAATATTGTAACAACCACAACAAAGTCAAGATCAACAACATCAGCAAAGTCGAGAAAACATTGGCAAAAAATTACTAAAAAAATTGCCTTTTAATTTTAAATGGACCAATAACAAGAAAACAACCATTCTACAGATAACTTTCAATTTATGCTGATATAACCCTTTGCGGTCCTGGGACTCACCTTTTTCTTCCTTGCAGACTCTTTAAATCTCCAGGTTCCTGGCTGTACTAGTCTAGCGCACTGTGGCATAGGTAACTGTACTCGGGTTTCAGTTTTTTGTTACACTTATTTGCCTAATTCATTATACATAACTGTGTAAGTTAATGTTTGGTGCGGAGAGCTTCACCTAATCACTAATAAAATAAGCCTGTAGATTGCATTGTGTCAGTGCAGTTTAGAGTCATCACTGCTGTTGCTTTCTTTGTATTATTTATTTAGAATCACTCGAGAAAATGTTTTGTTAGTTTTCTGAACATTGTTCACACACAATTGTTTACTGATTCACTCAGTTCATGCTGTGACAATCTTGAATGCTTGCTTCTCGATGCCATGATCAGTACCATTGCAGCATTGAACACAGAATTCAAATAACAAGAAAAGGTTGAAATCTGGCTACAAGCTAAAGGAAATTACTGCTTAAACTCTCCTTGAGAGAATTACTTGTACTAGTAACCAGTGCTATCTATCAGAGTGAAATAACAGAGTTAAAAAAAAGTCATGCCTTATGAGACCAAGTCTTCAGTGTGAATTTACTTGAAATATTTTACAGCTGCGATACAGATAATCATCTTGGCTTTTGGAAATTGACACAGGTCAGGGCATTGTTTTTGTGAGGATAGGGCCTCAAAGTCATTCACTGAAATTAGGGTGGTGTGGAAGGTGTTAATTTTTAACTCTGACCACCTCCTGATGGGATGGTACAGAAAAGGCTCTCGTGTTCATTTTTACATCTTCCATTCTTGTACTCTTCTTTCCATGTCACTGCCATTCTGCTATCACCCTTTTGCTTCCCCTCTGACTTTCTCTATGCTGAATACCCACCCACGGGTTTGCTGTTCCTGGCAATCTTTGTCAAAGTGAATGGGAGACCTTTGGGAATGGGTCAGTGCGTGCTCACTTGAATGCTGCCTTGCATGGTGGTCACTTTCTGGGAACAATCAGAGAATTACATTGTTCTGGAAGTCTGGCGAAAATCAGGAAATTTGCAGAAGGATTGTTAGAAGTCAGGGGAAATCTTGAGGTCATTATAAAAGTAGATGTTATTCCTAAAAAAATCATGCAGCCTTATTTCAAACCAAGGTTCTGTTTGTTGGGTTGGTTTTATCACAACAAAGTCAAAAGGAGAGAGAGAGAAATCTTGAATTTGTTTAAGGCTTTACTTTAATGTTTTTATTAAATAGTATGAAATACTTTACACATCTTATCAGTGTAAAAAAAAAATTCTGGAAAACTGGGGAAAGTTAGGGAAATTTGTTTGAGGGAATGAGTGGACACCCTGGTCAGTGGACTCTGGAACCTTTAGAGACTCCGGTGGTTGAACCCTGGTGAGTCCTGGAGATTGCATGCCCTGGATAACCACTCCTGATCACTTGGTATGTGCTAAGGCTTTGATATGATTGATTATTGGTGATTCAGGGCATGTTGTCTGCTATGGTCATCAGTCCCGTAAGCGTAGTGCTTTTTATTTCCTCTGGAAGTGTCAGTGATATTCTCCTGCTAGATAGCGAGATCTGGTACGAAAAACTACCGATCATCAAAACTTCTGAAACTGCAGAAAACTACCGATCAGAACAGCTGGTTGCTAGAATTCTCCTCCAGATAGTGACCTACCGAAACTGACCTAGTTTTGAAAGTAGCTAGTGTCGAAAGTCTTGCCTCTCTCAGAACTTGAACCTAGGACCTCCCGGTCAGAGGCACTGCAGTGACATCAGGCACTGCAGTGACATCTCCCATTACGTTAAGTCTTTGACTGAACTTCAGGTTAAGCAGGGGAAGCCATGGTGGGGCAGTGCTATGTCATCCTGAAACTATCTCTGGCAACCCTGGTACCCAAGTGGGGTGTCCCCTTGTTGGACTCCTTAGTGGGTACTCCGCTGGTCTTTTCTTCATCATGCAGATGTAAACAATTTCCATCATATGGAACCTACCGCCGTCTCTTGGGGGAAGAGGAGAGGTTTTGAATAGTCAATTGATCTGAATAGTTTGTTTCTTTGAGAAGGGGACAGACCAACGAAACAGTGTTTTCTTCGTGTGGCGTGCACTGAGGAAGGGAGTTTGAGAGCCGTCTGTTTGGCACCAGCCTTAGAGGATTCATTTGGGAAGCTCAATGGTTGTGCAACAATGATATAATACCGTTCTCTTTAAAGCATGCACCAATGTGCAAATCGAGAAAATTGTAAAACTGGAGCAGATTACTAGCCGCAAGATGTAAGTGACCATTCTGCCCATCCTCAACCTTTGTAAGGAAGTGTTCACCCATGAGGATTTTTTATCAGAAACTGTGTTGGAACTTATCTTACCTGCTTCTTTAAAAGTCAGGACATCACTGAGGTGTACGAGAGGGGAGAAAGGAGCATGGGAGAGAACCTCCCTTCTACTCGGATTCCAACAGTCACTCCCATCCCTCTCAGAAAGAACCTGTTGTGGGTTCTATAATCGTGAGTGACAGGATGTGCCTACCCCCAAAGGTTTGACAGTGAGAAAGGGGTGTGGGTTACAAAGGTGGACTATGCTTCAGACTTTCTTTCGGTCAAAGAAAGAATGGAGAACCGTGCATTGGATTTTTCTAGCAGAGCAGCTGCCGATGACAACACCCCATTCTCAGTGCTTCAGATCCTGAAGAAATTCACATCGTACTGCTACAACTTCCTGAACAGCCATGCAATTTTTCTTCTGTCTTTATAATCATAACTATGAAGAGCTCCCCATCCCTGCTCTATGGCAAGAAGTCATCGCTCACTGAGAGGGAAAAGATAAATCATTACTAATGAGCTACTGACTTATAGGTCAGTAGACTGGGTCTATAGACTGGATGTGGTACTTTGCACGACTGGTAAGAGATATATCTCCTACCAATTGTTGTGCAAAGTGATGGAGCGCATGGTAAATCAGCATGCCGTCTGGACCTGGGAGTGTGGAAATCAGCTCACTCTAATCCAATGCGGGTTCAGAAGACATCTGTCAACTTTGGGCCATCTTGTTGCATTAACAGAAATCTCTTCCCTGTGCATCTTGAGGCAACACCTTACGACTAAGATTTGGCATAGAACAAGCCTATGACACTACTTGGAAGTACTCACACTGCAAACTCGTGGGGATTTTGGGGGAGTTTCCCCTTATTTCCTCCGAAATATCTTTAACAGATCCTTCCATGTTTGTGTTGGTGACAAGCCTTCTAGCTGTCACCCTCTTGAAAACAGGATCTCTCATTTCTCTGCTGAGTGTCTTTATGTTTGCCTTTGCCATAAATGGGATAACATTGGCCATGTGAGAACTTACAAAGGCATTGCTGTTTATGGATGATTGTGGTCTTTTGTTCATCATGCAACACCAGTGTCATCAGAAGGCAGCTACAACTTGTCCTTAATTGTCATTCAATTCAAATCTCCACTTGCTTCAACTTTTCCACTATGAAATCAACTGGTGTGCATTCCGCAAGATACCCCAAATGCAGAGCAATCCAGATCTCTACATTGGAGGCCTTCAGCTTCCATTGTCTGAATCTCCTGGGTCCCTAATGCTGATGTTTGGTGAAACCCTTTTTTTGGATGCTCACATTCATAGTCTGTAAACCACATATGTCTTCCTCTTAAATCTCGATATTTGGTTCCAAAACCTATTGCAGGTCTTCAGATCTCTCTTCCTACCTATGTAAAATATCCAAGAAACCTCATTCCCCCTTGGAAACTCTTTCACCCGAATATTGCCCTCTCCATCTTTCCCAGACTACTTGCCCCCTCATATACCAGATCAGTTTCACGATATGAGAGTAGTTTACATCATGTATTCATATACCCTGATTTTCCAACAAGTGTATTTCCAAATCACATCAAGTTCTCTCTGCAGTGTATTCACTGCAGGAGATTTAAAGACATTTTTAAAATGCTCTATTCTGTGCATGGCAGACCTAGGGGCCCAATTTCCTTGTAAGGGCAATTAAGAATTCTGTAAAGCCCTGGTATTCCTCATCCTGTGCTCCTCGGCACGAAGAAATAATTTTAATGCATCTTTGGATCAGCCATTGTCACTTTCCCTGTGGTTTCCTCCTCAAAGGTGAACTACCCCCATTTGTGAAACAAATGCATGCCCTTTTTGTTTTATGAAGTTTATTGGAAGCCAATTTAGACACTAGGCAGCTTTAGAGCTGGGTTGGCAATAATAAGACTGCACACACAAACTTCTTTACACACTGAAACCTCTTTTCCTTTCTCCAGGAAATAGGCAAATTATACTGTAAGATTCTTGGCCTAATCAGGAAATTTAGCGTTTAACTATTTCCACTCAAATATCAATACTGGATCTAAATATGAATCTTTTGTATGGAGCTGTGGATGTATCATCACTTGATGCAAGAAAAGTTATAAAATGTTTCAAATTCTCAGTGATTCATCAACGGTCTAGTAAACTGACGGGAACTTTCTCACTCTTCCCTTTGTCACTCTCTTCCCTTTGTCACTCTCTTCCCTTTGTCTCTCTCTTCCCTTTGTCACTCCCTCTTCCCCTCTTTCTGCGTCCCTCTCTCCTCTTCCCCTCTTTCTGCGTCCCTCTCTCCTCTTCCCCTCTTTCTGCGTCCCTCTCTCCTCTTCCCCTCTTTCTGCGTCCCTCTCTCCTCTTCCCCTCTTTCTGCGCCCCTCTCTCCTCTTCCCCTCTTTCTCCGTCCCTCTCTCCTCTACCCCTCTTTCTCCGTCCCTCTCTCCTCTACCCCTCTTTCTCCGTCCCTCTCTCCTCTACCCCTCTTTCTCCGACCCTCTCTCCCCTTCTTTCTCCGTCCCTGTCTCTCTCCTACCTTCCTCTCTATCTGATATACTTGATAAAATAACTACTCTAGATGTCAACAGAGGTGCAAGTCCAGACGGGATACCTCCGATCTTTTTGAAGAACTCAAGCTTCATATTTTCACAAATTCTAATGATTTTTTTGATAAGTCATTATCTGAGGGGACGTTTCCCATTGAATGGAAGTCCTCATTTATAATTTCTATATTTAAGTTGGGGGACACAAACAACATAGCTGATGATCGTTTAATCTCTACCTGTAGTTACCATACCAAAATGTTTTGAATCCATTGTGACTGGCAAATTGAAAATATTGCTACTATATCCTTATCTGTTGCTTAGACAATTTGGTTTTATGAGTATAAGAAATGTTGAAGCTAACCTTGCTTATTACACTCATTATCTATATGACTCTTCAAAAAATAAATATCAAGTGGGCAGTATTTATACTGATTTGATCCAAGCATTCGATTCAGTTTACCATTGATTACTTCTACAGAAATTGAAAGTATTTGCTATATCTGCACCCCTTCTCCTGTGGTTTACAAATTATCTTATAACTAGGGTTTAATTTGTGAAATACCAGAATTGTACTTCAGATTGTTTCACAGTTCTATCAGGAGTGCCTCGAGGATTATACCTGGGTCCACCTCTTTTATTTATTTTTAATAATGATGCTCATTTAATTCTTAATGGTGTATCTTAATGTTGAATATTTAATTTTTGCTAATGATTTAAAATTGTTCAAAGTTGTTGTTGGATTGGAAGATACTATTATGTGTGCAGAGTGTTTTCAGTCTTTTTTCTAAGTGATGTTTTGGTAATTACGTATATTTAAATCTTGCAAAATGTGAATGCATTACGTTCTTGCTGTCTAGATCGCCTGTTCAGTATGATCACAAAATTGATTCTGTTCTATTAGAGAAAGTTACTTCTATTACAGATCTAGTAGTCATTTTTATTCTACGCTTACGCTTTCTAATCATAAAGATCTCACTGAAAATAAGGCTAACCAACTTTTGGGCTTCATTAGAACCTACCGTAGTTTCAACTCGATTGACACATTGAAGTCTCTCTATCTGATGCTTGTTAAGCCAATACTATTGTGCCAATCGGTTATTAGGTTTCCTTTTTATTTATATCGGATACAGAAATCGTAAACAGTACAACACAAATTCTTTAGACTTGTTGCACCCTGATTGGCACTTCAGATCTTTTTATTGACCAACAAAATTCCAACATTTCTTTATTGCTAAACGTCATCACATTAAAATCGTCCAGGGACGTGAATGACAAAACATTTCTATATAATAGGTATTTATGTAAAAAGTCTTCTAAATTAATTTTTAAGGATGAGACTGGAAGGTTAACTGCGAGGCAGAGCGATAGCGGAACCAACCTTCCGGCTGAGTTCTTAAAGACTAATAGAGGACACGTTATATACAATGTTTTTTGTTATTTCTAGTTATTCAAAATAAACATTTAACACTTTTTTGAGTTAAAAACTGTTAACACTGTAGCAAGGAGTGTTGATACAAGATCTTGGTACCGTTTTTAAATGACAGTCGCAGTGCACAGAAGGATAAAGGGGGACATGGGACAAAGCGGGAAAAGAACGAAGAGGACAAGGGGACAAAATGGACTAAATTGGAAAAGGGGAAGAAAGGGACAAAATGGGGAAAGGGGGACAAATTAGACATTGGGGACAAAACGGCAAATTGGACAAGGGGACCAATGGACGTCGGGACAAAATGAGCCAAGGGAGCAAACAGAAAACGGGACATATTTATCCTAAGATTTGTGATCACTGGTAAAATCTAAACCCAAAAGTCGGAGAAATCTAAATCCGAGTTCAAATATGTTTATGGATTCTCGAACATTTTGCCGGAAGAGGTGGCTCAGGGTATCAACTGATGTCACTGCAGTCCCTCTGACCGGGAGGTCCTAGGTTCGAGTCCCGTCAGTGGCAGGATTTTTGACACTAGTTTGTCCCCGAGTTCAGTCGCTGTCTGGGGGAGAATTCTATTCCCGCTGCTCTAGTCGATAGTTTTCCGTGGTTTCCCCGATCAACACCAAACGAATACCGGAGCAGTACCCTAACGGTACCCAGACGGTACACGGTCCGCGCGCGATCTTTCCTTCTTTTTTCTTGTCCTATCCTTCTCCTTTAACATACACTAAGATGCACTACAATATGACTTGCCGGGAGACATGTTAGGAGCTTAGAGCTAGCCCTGGCTGGGGCGGTGCCCTGCTGGTTGGGGAAACCCTGTTGTCGACGGTAGGTTAGCGCCGGGCCTCGCCATACAGCAGGGAAGATCACTGCCATCTCCCGAGCAAAAACACGAACAACTCTTACGGGACTAATGACGCTAGTAGTTGGCGCACCTGAAATCACTGACAATCAATCAATCGAGCATTTTCGTGGATGTTGCTGTTGGCAAGTTCTTAATGGTTTGTTGCTAGGGAGCTAAGAGTATGTTAACCAATGTAAATAATAAAAAATAATAAATGAGAAGATAGACTGCTCTTTATCATTAAGTCAAATCAACTTGAGAGTTCCTGCTATATCAGTGAGACAATCCAATCTTTTCCTTGTAAAAACTTATACTGTGTTGTTCACTTCAAAACATCCAATAACCAGAATGGGCAAATTAGCGACTGATACCTCTTGTGATCTTTTTGATCGAAGTTATTGTAAATTATTGTCCTTGGTGAGAAAATTTATCACTATATTCATGAATTATTCTAAGCAGACACTTATGTGCCACTTTTGTTATACTCTTTGTATTTTGTATTTTGCGTCATGGACGTCATTCTGTTGATCAAACAATAAATAAAGATAAAAATGAGTGATTTTTTCCATTTTCAAAAGCCATACAATAAGATTTAATTACAATTAGCGAAAAGGAGTCTTTATTCTAGTTACTTTTATCAGAATACATGAACTTACTTGAACTCTCTACTATTGCCAGTTCAGCCGAATTCCTACCAAATTTGGTTGTTTTTCAATGTAGTCTGCGAGGAAATATAGTTTTAGTGGTTAGTGAGAAATGTCACTTTTATTGTTGGATTCTAGCTTGATTTTGATTTATAATTTTTTTTGTTGTAAAACTTTGTATAGTTTATTGGTAAACTATCAAGTTTTGTATTAAAAAAAACACGAGAATAACAGAATTTAGTACTATTATTTGATTGTAATTTAAGTATAATTTGGGGTTTTGTAACAATGTTGCCTATAATCACCTACTGGCATTGAACTCTTGTAACCAACAAATATGCTATTCCAATTTTGTGTTGGGAAATCAAGTGACAACCTGCAAGTGACTAATTCATCTGACAACACTAATTGTAGAATAAATTATTTATTTTATAACTTTTAGAAATTATACATATTTAAATACATGTACAATATCTGTTCGAAGAGGTCTTATTTTGTTCATATTCTTTAGTGTTAAGTCTAGACATTACGTAATTTTAAGAATTAAGATAGAACAATGGTAGAATAATAAGTATGCATAATTAAAAAAAAACAATTATTATGAATTTGTTATTTACATAAATCAAAATTTACGTTTTCAAACCTAATTGATATCTCATAGAGAAAAAAAAAATGAACATGCATAAATTATCAATTAATAATCGTACTTATTTTATTAGTTCCTATTATTAATCCTATTTAATTTTAGTCATAAATAGATATGTCCAATTTTTAAACACAAATTATACTTACCAAATTGTAAAAAGGTGGTGGCAATTTTTCGCGTCACGCACGCGCTTCGGGTAAAAAAGTTGTTAATCTGCCTCTGCACCGACACAAGCACATGTGCCCCCACAAACATACAATGCAATTGGCACACATCCGCGCAATCGCATACATGCACGCGCATACACCCACACACGCTCGCTTTACACACACACGCGCGCGCGCGCTCGCACACGCGCTCGCACACGCTCGCATACACGTACACGCGCACGCGCATACACATATGTTCACTCTTCCTGAATTAAATGATTGTTATTTCATTAAGATTTGTGAAATTTCACATAAATTTTCATTTAAACGAAAGATACATTTTTGATTAATTTTAACATTAATTTACAGTTTGATATTAATAACATTTTTTTTTTTTTTTTTTTTTTTTCGTTGATCGGCCAACTAGGACCACGCAGGCAAGCACTCTGCCTTTACCGTGGCCCAGTTTTTTATTCATTCTCACGGAGGCAGGTGCTTGCGACAATTCTTTGGGGGGACCAGCATTTAAGCTGGATCCGGTTTTTAACCCCAAGGTTGTTAGCCCTGGGGGTATGGGAGATGAAATTATGATGTGATGATAATGGGGGTGAAAGGACAACACATATAGACATACACAAACACACAAATACACCCATGCCCGAGGCGGGATTCGAACCCGCGATCTTCTGGTCCGAGACCACTCCGGCACTACTGCCTTAGCGATCTCGGCCATCTGATCGGCATTAATAACATTATAATTATAAAAATGAAAGAATTTTAATTTTTGTCACCTCTCTTAAAGGGAAATATGTTTTTTAAATGGGCCTCTTGTTTTCATGATGTCATACGCTCCTTTATTTGTTATTCCACCAGGAAACCATTATTTATTTCCACTTGTTTTTGACAGCTGTGCCTTCAACCTGGTGCAGCAACGTCGATTCTGCATCAACCCAAATGAAGGATTCATGGCCCAGTTAGCAGAGTTTGAGCCGATATACAAGGCACAGCGCACCCTCCAGAATGGCCAGTGTTCGACGGAAAAAAGTCGCAATAAGAGGCGCATAGATCAAGTGGATGATGCTTCAGCTCCTGCAGACGATATGGATGTAACTTCTAGCTGATAAGAGTGATGCAAGACATTTTATTTTGTTTCTTAGCAGAATACTGCAGAACTCAGACCTTGATACATATTTTACCTTTCTTTTTTGTCCCTTTTTGTTAGTGAAACGGAAAGGAAAAAAGGCATTATAAATGCTCTGTTTTCAGAGTGTTATGCAACTGCAACCTATAACAATACTTTTGAGAGACCCAAGAGAGACTGCTACTTTATTGATTTTCATTTATATGACTTTGTAGTGAACTTGAAGTTGTAAAAGAATTTAAACAATAGTTCTCTATTTTCAGAGATGGTGTGACTGATGTGAATCTCTAGCCAAGCTCAAAAAACTCTTGACCTCTTTTCCTTTTTCTGTCACTGACTAGTGAAATGGAAAGGAAAGAAAAATAAATATAAAATAACGTGCTATTTTCTGAGATATCATTTGAGATACTTCTATAGACCTGATACTCATTAAAACTTGGACTTGCTTTTTTTCTTTCTTCTTTCTATCTTTAATTCGCATCTAGTGAAAAGGTCAGATTGAAGAAATGAGTGAAAAAGATAACAATTTTATTTTCAAATAAGATGTGATTACTGATTAAGAACAATTGTGGTGAATTAACCAGTGTTATTATAATCAAGTTAGTGTAAAGGTAAAAAAAATGTGTTCTGTGAACTCAAGCAAGTTCAAAGAATATGCGTGTTAAGAATGTGTGTTAAAAAGACTGAATAAGATGTAAGAATGTTTCTGATGTTTACTTATCCACAAGTGGCAATTTTAGCTGTTTGATGTTAATTTAGTGTAATTCTACTATGAAAATATGCCAAACCTGATCTGTTTGCATTAAGAGGTTGTATATACCAGTTCTGACTGCTTTGTTTATGGCACCTCATCTACTTTCATTCTGTTGTTTGGTTTATTAGATGAACTCAGTTGCTTATAATGTTAAATGCAGCTGATGAGAAGTTCTTAACTCTAAAAGCCAAAAAACGAAGTATCCATATCTGCTCATAAGTGATAATGTAAGAAATGGAACAGAACGCTCAAGTTAATTCGACATTGGATAATTCTAATTTCTAATGGAAATTTTGAATTATTTAATTGAAACCAAATTTCTTCTCATAGAAGTTCTTGTTTAAATTTATGAAACAAATCCTTATTTTATTCAAGTTTCCGAAGATAACATTTTGATTATTTGAATTCAGGAGTGTACCTAATCTGGAATTCAAACAGTATTCAACCCTGAGAAAGTGTCAAAGAGACTCTGAATTAACAATACTGAGTATGAAATCTATTTGGTAGAAGAGAGTTGTCAATGAAGAGTCAAGAAAATGTCATTGAGAAGGGACTTTACAAGTTCATTACCTTTGGCACTTTTATCGTCACAGCATCAAAACATAGAGAATGTTGAGCAATATGGCAATAGCAGTGTTATATCAGTATTTTGAAAAACGTTACTTATGGGTAAATGTAGTTGTGAAAGCAAATAATTGAGGAAATTCAGTGAAAGGCACTGTTTACTTTCTTCAATGAGTATTTTGAACTGTTTAAATCATTCTATTGTAAACTCTGCTCAGTGGTTTTTCACTTCGGGAGGTTGCTGAAAATTTGTGTTTGGTATTCAAGCCAGTATGATATAGAAAGTTTATTTATTATTTAATTGCAATTTGGGATTCTCTGGGAGATTGAATTAAAGAGAGCCCCCAACTCACAGGGTGTATCACCCTGCCTGTTTTCCTATGTGCAAAAATACAAATTCTGGGAATTGTAAATCTTTTTGAAATATAAATAATTTTTTAGTATTGTGCCAGTGGAATTGTTTTTAGCAGGTTATGGTTTTGTGCCCATATCCAAATTAAAAAAAACATTTGGCTTCTATGAGGCCTAGTGTGAAACAATGGTGCCTGTTCTTGAACAGTGTGACTTTAAGATGGTTGTAGAGATTTATAAGTTCTGTGGCTTTGATAGTTCTGATGGTTAATATTGTTCTTTTTTTTATAATCATTACATTTGCAACTGGAATGTTTTCAGAGACTCTTAAAGCTTATTCTTAGACTATTTCTGTCAAAAATCTATTTTCCTCCTGCATCCTCGGAAGGATATTTTCAGTCTTGTAACTGAATGCTTCTGTTGCGTGTTATTTTCTGCCTGAGTGCTGCCGTGTCCTGATCAGCAATGTCACTAGTTTGGCCGTCAGTTTCAGAGTTTTTCTTCGTGATATTAGTGTACTTTACACATTCTGTACAGTGATAGTCTGAAGATTACCAAACAGTGGTTGAAATATTTGTATTTTGATTCAGGGTTTGATTCAGGCACACGTAGCTTGGTTGACATTTGGTGTCATGCATGAAGAGAGAATAAGAGAAAAAAATATTTGATAACTTGTACCTTGATTTTATTCCATCTTTTTATCCCGTCTATCTCTTGTTTTCCATTTCTCTATCCGTGCCTTTCTTTCTTTCTCATATTTTCCCTTTTCTTCATTCTTTTCACTCTTTCTCTCACACTCTTTCTTTGTCTTGTCCTCTCAAAGTTTTTCTTTCTCTCTCTTGTTCTGCCTTTCTCTCTCAACAACTCCTACTAACATATTCCCATCTTTTTTTTTCTCTCTCTCTCTTCAATGTTTGCTTTCATCATGAATTGGAGCTGCATTGCATGTCAAATTGAGGGTTTGTTGGGAAATATAACATTGCATAATTTTGAATATATGAACAGAGAAAGTTATTGGAAATGATCGTATTGTTTTTATTTTCAGAAACAAGCATTACTGAAACTGGTTAGAATTTTTGATTGTTCAATCTTTTTGTTACTAGCCTTTTTCATGCTGGAAAATAATTTTCCTAATCTTCTGTTGAATTTTTTGGTGTCAGTGCTTTGATAATTATATTCTTGTTTGAATATGTATTCCTTACTATTTCCAAACACACAAGTGCAATAGTACATCAATAATAAATGGTCACATTATTTCTATTGCTTTGTCTTTTGAAACTGCCAATTTATGTGTGAGTGTGTTAAATATATTTATCATTGAGGTATGCTGTGTACTACAATCAGTATTATATAGGTAATAATATTTTTGCTGAATTACTTTGGAATACATTTATTCTGTGAATATTGTAGGAGTGTGATTTATTCTTTTTACAAAGTATGGACAAGAGGATCTAAGTAAACTTGTGTTATATATTAGCTTCTTATTGTGCAGTTTCTTATCCACTCTTTACAAATGTTTTGTTCCTTGTCATGGTTGGATATTTTTTTATTTGAAACTTCATTCATCCTGCATGATGTTGGAGTACCTGTGGAGAATTGCATTGCAAAGTAATAACTTTCATATTTCTGGAGCTTTAATATTACTTTAATTATGTTTTCATTGAAAAGCTTAGTTATGAGAAGTTCAACTTCTAAACCCTCAATTAAATGAGACAGGCCCATTTTCTGGATAGTTCTGTGAAGCAAGGGTGTTTTTTTTAGATATTTGTTTATATGATTATACCTACACATATCACTTGCAAGGTACGTTCCAATGTATGGCAAGGAAATGGCATGAACTGTTTTTATATCTTCTTGTAAGTTAATGTTTATTTTGAATGTTGTAAATTGAAATACACTGTTTAAAGGAATAGATTTTAAAATTTGATATTAGATTTTTATATTGTCATCCCAGTTATTAGAAACAAAGATAATACAGGAATATTGTTTCCAAAGTTAACCCTGAATTCCTTTAAAGTGATTATATTTACCTAATGTAATTCTGAGGAGTGTGATAAAGAATTTTTGTTGCTTCTATCTTTAAAAAAATCGAATTATTTGCCAAGAGAAGAGGGAAACACAAAACCAAAATTTTGAAGTAGTTTCCTTTAGAAAGGCCAGTGAATGTGTTAACACCATTGATGAATTTCTTACTGTGTTCTAATAAAGGTGAAAACCTTAATGAATCATTATGTTAGTAAAGCAGGATGAAGGATGTGTAAGAATAAGCTCCCAGCAAAACAAGTTTTGTGATTGTTGTTAGAGGTACATATTTATCAAGATACATGAACTTTAATTATTATTTTTCAAGTGAGTACTTATTCATATTTAATTAAGATGTGTAAGAGTGCATTTAGAAATAATGTTTCTGCAATTAATAAGATATTATTTTTCCTATGATAAATATTTGACATTTGTTGTGAGAGAAGCTATGACTTGTATTTGCTCAGTATGAATAATTGCCATTCTAGAATGCCCAAATGAAAACTTGAAATTATGCCATTTGTGGGGAGACTGTGATATTGATATCATATTTTATTTTAGATACTGTTTGTGCAGTTCAGTTAGCTGACAACTTGCTAAATAAATGAAAGTCTTTCAGTTACATTAAAATTGTTTTATGCATGGATATTTCAGCACATTGTCACATATGCTAAAATTGCTGAAGTATTGATATGTAAAACACTGAAGATGACATGATGTGTTAAAAAAAAATTTATACTCTTAATAAAGCCATCATTTCTACAGTATCCTAGCAGAAGGTTTCCTAAAGGTAGTAAGTATTATTTTATCATGTAAAGTTGGTTTAGACTTCTGTTAAACGTCTAAAAGGAAGCTTTTGATTCATGAATTTCAAGAATGTTCATGTCACAATGTCATCAGATATTTCAAACACATTGTGTCAGAACATTGAAAGTCTGGGAATGAAAATAAAAATAAATTGTTTCATGAGAAATTATATTTTGTTCCTTCATGAAGTCGGTTTCCTCTCATTGATTTAATGTTTGATTCTTTTGCATGTATTTACAATAAGAATTCCATTTCAGTGGTGAGAAACTCCCATCAGGAAAGTCATTGATTACTATGTGAAAATTGAGTGTTAACGTACGCTCAAACCAAATATTGAAAACCACATTTTTCATTTATTAAGAATAAAGGACTGATCTGAGTAATTACTTTGTACATATTTCTTGCTTGTGTCCACCTCAATTAAATTAATTAAATAATTGTCTTCTGATTAACAATCAACTAATTAAAGTTATCGTAGATCATTCAGGGAATTCAAGAACTTGAATTTCATTTTTTGAGTAAAGCTTAATGGTTTGTTTTGGGGCAGAATGCTTGTAAGAAGGAATCTAATTCTAGACATACAAATCTCAGAATGAAATGATTTTAAGGGATCAAATAAGCTCTCTCTACCAGAAATGTGCTTAACTTTGAAAAGAATGCTTCTTAGTGATCTGCGAGTGATTATACTAAGGAAATTCTCCTTAAGTGAGCATAGTGTGGAGGACTATGTGTTCTGACAACAGACTGAATGTTTTCTTTCTCTTTCCTATTTACTGATGGGAACTGTTCAGCCATACCTTTTTGGAAAATCTTATCCAGACTTTCACTTTGATTGTGCAGACTCAAGCTCTCCGGTTTTCAATTGTTCCAATTTTTTCAGTTATGAGAAACATTATTTTCATTAGTTTGGTTCTTTGATAAAATTATTACCCCTTATATTGCAAACATGGTGACAGACAAACTAATTTTTATAGAAGCAGCATTTCAAGGTTTTGAGTCAATAGGATAAATATATAGTATTACTTACTGTAAATGAAATAAATTAATATATGATGAACTTCTAACACTCCGTAGTAATATAACATAAAAACAAAGTTATATGGTGGATTAGTTGTTTTACATACTTTAATTGATATGAGGGGAAAATCCGTATATGTATACACATCATTTTTTATTTTAAAATAAAATAAAAAAACATGGACTTAATTACAAACATTTATATGCATTATACATATGTATACATATATGCACGCACACACACGCAGTGCATGATTTGTAAATTTGTAGGTCCTGGAAAGAGCCTCAAATTAATTATTATTTCAATAGAAATAGTTACATATGTATAATATAATTTATAAATTATAAACCGTAACAATTACAAAGATTAAAGAGCTTCCAAGGATGGAAAACCGTAGATGAGAGGCATCAGTTTCAAATAATGTTCCAATTTTGGTTTTTGATGAAATCATTTTAGTTTCAATTCAGTTTTTGTGTTGGAAAGAGTTCTGAATGGTTTTTCTATATTTATATTAATTCATTATCAAAGAAATTATATTGTCTAAAAAGAGTATTTTTTTAATATTGCTTGAAACCTACTAATTTAAAAAAAAATGTGCATGCTCGTAATGAAAGAACTAATTATGGAGAAAACATTTATTTCAATGAAAAATCTCTTATCTTATTGTGTAGTTGTAGTGAGACGTGAAAAATATTCAAACTTTTGCAATTTTCGAAAATGTAGAGTTAACAGTGAAAATCAGACTATGCCACCTTTAAAAGTGTATTTTACTCTATTTTTACAAGAAATTTAAAGAAAAAATTGGGGCTATATTTTAGAAAATTTTGAATATTTCACAGGGGGTTTCATGTAAATTCCCCACAAAATTAATGAATGTTTTTCAAAATCCCTGACCTTTGAGGCCAGATCAAATTCTACTGATAGTTTAGGCACTAGTGGTTTTCAGAGATAACAGATGGACAGTCTAACAAATGAACCTTTTCAAAGAAGAAAAACACCTCTTTATTATCAGGTGACCCCAAAATATGTATTTCCATTGAAGTCTGGAAATTGGTTTTCTGCAGCATTACTATATTATATAGTCTCTATACTATGACGCAGTAAAATGGTTGAACACACACAACTTGACTTCAAATTATGAAGTTAAATTTATCAAACATAAAGTATAAAAAACTAAGTATTGTAAGATTTACGTAAAAAATAAATCAAACGAGGAATTCAGAAGCCCTGATGACCTGTATAAATGTAACTTTTTTTTATCGTTTCAATGAAAACAGGGTATGAATATACATGTTAGTTCAATGTTTACAGGTTGCATTTAATTCTGGGTAAATTTTAAATTGTTTCAATTTCAAAATCGTGGTACCTGACACATTTTCACATATAATCCCTGCCCACAATTTTTTTTTATACTTCTGTTTTTTATACTTAAGTTTCTGCTCTTAACTAAATTTTCTCAGAAGCTGCTCTTGTCTCCATTAGCCTCATAATGCCATAAAATGGTCAATGAGAGTTACATATGTATAATTACTCATGAGCATTGCAATGTGTGTTCATAACCATTTTTCATTGAAATGCATAAAAAAAGTGTTACTTTGAAGAAATGGCTTGTTTCTGATATACCCCAGTTGGAACATTTTTCTTTTTTTAAAATTTCGTTCATCCAAATTAATTTTGGAAATTGATATAATTGGTCTCTATATAATTGTAGTTATAGAACATCAGTTTTTGTGTGTGGTGGGTAAATTTCATGTACTGTTTCAGTTTAATGCTATTCTTTTCACTTCACTTAAATTCTTTCACACATCTAACAATATCTGAACTTCGTCTTTTCATTCTGTATTCATTCAGAATCTTTAGATTTGTTAAGGCAAATGGAAAAGCTCAAAGAACACTAAGCTGAAATGGTTATTTATGTTTTAAATTTTAATAAGTTTTTTAATTTGTTTGTTTCTCCCAAATAATGTTAAGAAAATAATTTTGAAGACCACAATTTTGAATGCACTAAGATTTTCAAATCTCTGGAATTTTGCTATCCATTTTCTAAAAAATAATGTATATAGTTTTGAAGAAAATTTTTTAAATGGGAGTGGCCTCATGAATAGTATTGAGGTGGGCTTGCAATACGATGAGTTGTGATGTTTATTTTCAGTTTGGTATTGTAAAAAATGTAGAAGTATAAATCATTTATAACTCAAACTACACACTGCTAAAGTAACTAACGTGTCTTATTGTGAATGCAGCAAATCTGTGTTGTGGAAATGTCTAGGTTGGTAAGAAATATAGATGGTGATCCCACATCTGTGTCACTTGTGGAAAAATAATTGTAAATAAATTATTAAGCATGATTATACTGATGGTTATTTACATAGGGTATTCCTTTGGTAAAAGAAGAACCATGATCTAAATTTGAAGCAAAAAGTGCTGGGACAATGAGACTAAGTAAGATGAAAATAATTTTTAGGTTATAAGGAGTGATTTAGGCATTTTACTTAATGGGCTCTGAGATCTTTTTTTAATGCTTCATTTTCTTCCTTTTGAATAAACCCAATTGAGACAATGTGCAGTACAAAGAAGTATATTTTACTTTCTTTTGTGTTCAAATACCTTTTTTTCTTTTATTTGTTTTGCACCTATTTCTTTCTTATATTATTTATATCTGTATTTTATCAGTTTTTAGAACTATGAGATATTGAACATATCATTGAAGATAATAACAAAGCTGTTTGGAAACTTTTATTAGAAAAGGGGTGAATGAGGGATAAAATTGGAAAGAACCATAAACCACAGTAGCACCTACAAGGCTGTGAAATGTCTCAGTTAAATGCAACTTTGATATCTCATATGAAATAATTAATCTGTGTTGCACTATCAGTGATAGTGATGGAAAAAATAATACACTTTGTTTAATGATAATGAGATGTCGGTAGTTTACAGACATCATATCCTGGTATCACATTTTTGAAACTTCAGTCTTAGAGCCCAAACGCAATAGGTTTGTTTGTTTGTTGTTTTTTTTTTTTCTTATCTTTCTTTCTTTTCACACAGTTATCTGTTTAGTAGTAATTTTTATGCATGATATTAATAATTTTGTAACAAATTTCAAATAGCAATTGATGAAGAGAAATGAAAAAAATGGGCATTACGCATATAATTATTCTTCATAAACTTTCTATGCACTCCCTTTTTTTCCCTCAATTAAAATTCCTAATTGCTGGAGTGTTGGGTGTGTTTTCCTTATAATCCTGTGATATTTTCTCTAGCATTTAATACAGAATTTGGGAATATTTTTTTCCTACATGAACCTCTTTCTAAGCTATAAAGTCTTAGGTTTTATTTCCTCTTTTCTTATTTTAGCTAACAATATCTGAAATCAGAAGTTTTCGAGGGCATTCTAGACCAAATAAGTTAATGGTTTCTGTGAAAATGTGTATTTATATTCGAGAGTATTTAGTCTGAGTATTTTTTGTGTAAAACTGGATGGTGCCTGCAAATCTGCAGAAATTGACTCCATTCACTGTATCTTGCCATTGTACTTCATCTGTCCAAAGAAACGTATTGAGTTTCACCTCAGGAACATTGCTAGGAAATATTGACATAGTTGTAATTTACAAAAACTAGGCTTAGAATTATGATAATGAGTATATCACAATAGAGAGAAATGATTTGCTATGATTGATGTTCAATGTTTTTCATAACATTATTCAATGTTATTTCTGTATAATGAAACTCAAGTGTCAGATAAGTTTTTTTTTTTATTATAGAGAAATTTTCATTTTATGGTGAGCAAAAAAAGGAAAAAATTTCTCGAAGACATTATATCTCAAGTTCAAAGACAAATCATCTCACAACTCACTTTTATTTTCTACCTTTCATCATAAAAGTTTTTTCTCAAAACAATAAAGAGGAGAGTTTTCACGTTTGTGTTTTTTTACCTGTAAACCAGGATGAGAATTTTATAATTTTTTTGTTAAGCTGATACGTGGCTGGAGAAAAGCAATGTGCACTTTTAAATTTTTTCTCTTTACCATTTCTTATTTTCATATTTGGGTACATTCACTGGACTGGAAAAGTTAAATAAACTATTTATAATTTTTGGGTATATATTTCTGCTTCTTTTACTCTTTATATAACAGTGTTACATATCTACGTATATTTTGTTGCACTAGTCTGACATTATAATATGCATCTATGGTTTTGGTAATTTAATGTTGAAGATTCAAATTAAAAAGTATTTGAATGTAGTTGTAAAACAAGAAATTAATGTAATAAGTATATATTATCAATACCTTCATAATTTTTGTGTAAAAAATCTCTTAGAAATTAAGATTTTTTCAATATTCTAATGTGTTTTAATTGAAGATGACATTTGCTTGAAATTTATTGATCCCATTGAATAAGAAAATGTATTATAGAGAGTATTTGACTGCAATTTTCAATCAGTGCCAGTGCTAAGTGTAGAAAGACAGGGCAATCGTTTGGTGCTGGTTAGCTGGGAAGCCCAAAATTTAACAAGTAAAATGTTCAAAGCATGTTACCCTGTCAGGGAATCAAACCTGGGTCTTCTGATTATGCCCAGTCGTTATGACCATTGGACAATTGAGACAACACAACCAGAAGATGACAGAATGGTGAACATTAAATATCAAAATTTAATATTCTAAGTAAAATGTAAACAAAATAGAAAAATATTTCACACTTTAAATATTTTTGCCCTAGTTTCATAAGCCAATTGAAAGTAGTCACTTGCAGAAAATTTGAAATTAACATGGTTTAAATATATTTTAAGGTAAATTCACAAGAGTGTAGTTTCATTAAGAATAATTTAGTTCTGTGGTTAAATTTTGTTATTAATATATTAAATATAAATTGTAAAGTTAGATTCAATTTAATTACGAAAGCCAACACATGTATGCTTCATTAGACTTCATTTGGAGAGAGGCTTGAATTTCAGTTTTGAAAGGGCTGAAAATTGCTTACGTGATATTATAATGTACAATGGCACTTTTCTTTCCATGGAGTAAATAGTGACCTTCTAAGATTATTTTAAGAGTAAAAAAATCAGATAAAAGAGGAGCCTGCATCTTAATACATTAGTTCTTTGTGCAATCCAGTTGATTAACCAATTTTTTGAAGTTATTACTTCAAAGTGGATCTGTAATATAAAAAAATTGAGTAAATGAGAATGTAGATGACTCACATTTCATCCTGCAATTCAGAGTGTTCATTCAGTTTGAAGAGTTGCCGAATCATATCTCACTGTGGACATAAAAGTTCTATTCTTTTGAATAAATAAATTTGGCTAGCCCTTTTGACAACCATTCAGTTTGACTTGACTTTTGGTTAGTGTTCATTCAGTCACTCAGTTTAAAGAGTTATTGAATCGTATCCCATGGTGAGCATGAAATATCTTTTTTTTCTCTAAATACATTGGGTTGGTCTTGTAACAGGTGGTTAGTGTTCTTTCAATCTTTCAATTTGAAGGATTGTTGGATTGTATTTCATTAAGAGAATGAAAGATCCATTCTCTTCTCTAAATAAATTGGGCTGACCCATTTAACACATGGTTAGTGAAAACCCATTCAGTTTGATGAGTTGTAAAATCGTATCTCATTGTGAGCATGAAATATCCATTGTCTTCTCTAAATAAATTGGGCAAGTCTTGTAACAGGTGGTTAGTGTTTTTCAGCCATTCAGTTTGAAGAGTTGTTGAATCGTATCCCATTGTGAGCATGAAAGATCCATTGTCTTGTGTAAATAAATTGGGCTGACTTTTGTAACTGGTGGTTATAGTTCTTTCAACCGTTCAGTTTGAAGAGTTGTTGAATCGTATCTCATTATGAGCATGAAAGATCCATTGTGTTCTGTAAATGAATTGGGCTGACCTTTGTAATAGGTGGTTAGTGTTCTTTCATTCATTCAGTTTGAAGAGATGTTGAATTGTATCTCATTGTGAGCATGAAAGATCCATTGTCTTCTCTAAATAAATTGGGCTGGTTTGTAACAGGTGGTTAGTGTTTTTCAAACTTTCAGTTGTTAAATCGTGTTCCATTGAGAACATGAAAAATCAATTTTAATCTCTAAATAAATTGTTTTGGCCCTTCTAACACATGGTTAATGAAAACCCCTTCAGTTTGAATGGTGGTTGAATTGTGTTTCATTGTGAGCATGAAAGTCCATTTTCTTCTCTAAATAAATGGATCAGGTTTTGTTACAGCTGTTTTTTCAAACTTTTAGTTTGAAGGGTTGTTGAATCGTGATCCATTGAGAACATGAAAAATACATTCCATCCTCTAAATAAATTGTGCTGGCTCTTCTAACACATGGTTAGTGAAACCCCATTCAGTTTGATGAGTTGTAAAATCGTATCTCATTGTGAGCATGAAATATCCATTGTCTTCTCGAAATAAATTGGGCAAATCTTGTAACTGGTGGTTAGAGTTCTTTCAACCATTCAGTTTGAAGAGTTGTTGAATCGTATCCCATTGTAAGCATGAAAGATCCATTGTCTTGTGTAAATAAATTGGGCTGGCTTTTGTAACTGGTGGTTAGAGTTCTTTCAACCATTCAGTTTGAAGGGTTGTTTAATCTTATCCCATTGTGAGCATGAAAGATCCATTGTCTTCTGTAAATAAATTGGGCTGGCCTTTGTAACAGGTGGTTATAGTTCTTTCAACCATTCAGTTTGAAGAGTTGTTGAATCTTATCCCATTGTGAATATGAAAGATCCATTGCCTTGTGAAAATAAATTATGGCTAACTTGATTTTCACTTTGAAGGAGTGCTAAATTGTATCCCTTTGCTGCCATTCTCTTATAAAATAAGTTTGGTTGGTCTTTCTAATGGAGGTAGTTCTAGCTTTCATTCTATTCAAAGGATTGCTAAATCCTATTGCATTAAGGGCATAATATATACATTGTCTTGGATAAATAAATCTATCTGACCTATTACATCCTTGTAACAAGCGATTTGTGTTCATTCAGTCACTCAGTTTGATAGGTTGCTAATTGTATCTCGTGAGCATGAAAGATGTGTAAATTAATTGGGTAGGTCTTTTTGACAGTAGTGCTGAGAATGTTGAATCAATTTGAAGGGTTTATCTAATTGCGACCCAAAAAATAAATATTGTGAGTGAATTGCTCCTGCCCTTTGTAGAGAGGGGGTTAGATCGTTTGAGCATGAAGGGTCAATGAATCTTATCCCATGGTGGTCATGAACTATCCATTGACTTTTAAAAATGAAATATGCAGGTCTTTTTGATGGAGATTTTTGGAGTATTAATTTAGCCATTGAGTTTGAAGACTCTCAGTATCCTATTTCATTTTAGGCATGAAAGATTAATTATCTTACGTAATTCACAATGCCATCCCTTTTGACAGAAGGTCTTAGAAAGTTCAATCAGTCATTCAGTTTGAAAGATTGCTGAATCATATCCTAACATGGACTTGGCAGAATATGCATGTTCTTATGTAAATAATGGAACAAGTAAATAAATTCATACCTTGGAAATATCACAACTCAGGAAGACATAGAAAACAAACTTAAAAACTGCAATAGAATACGTAGAACAATTAAGAGACTGGAAGAAAATGGGACCCAGACACAAAACTGTAATTCCACAATATAACTGCTAAACCAAGAATCATGTGTGGCAAGGGTAATGAATGAGAAGCAAAAACTACAGGAGGCATATATGAGATGTCTAAGATGCCTCATGGGAATAACAAGAAGAGACAGATTGAGAAATTAAGACATGAGAAACAAATTGAAAACCAAAGGTTTAGTAGAAGAGATAGAAGTCTCAAGGGAGATGAAAATAAGAATGAACAAAAACAAATTGCAAATATTAATCTGGAAGTACAAATCAAAAGGGATTAGAGAGAGATGCAGACCACTTAAAGAGGTGGCAACAGCAGGAACTCTTGGAAGACTAATAATGTACTGTGAAATAAACCAATGGAAACCGGCTGTAAAGCCTAATTTCCTATTTCTGGATTCTACATTTAATTTTTGTAACCATGACCTAGGCAAAACTCAAATTCAGGGTTCAGGTATTGAAATATTAATAAATTAAATTAAAAAAAATATATAAATAAAAAGTTATGATGTATGAAATGTTACAATAAATAAAAATATTTTGTCATGTGTATATTGATTAAATGTGTTGGATTTCAAAGAAAATATTCACACATTTACATTCTAGAATCTAATTAAATTGCTACAGTAGACTCTTGCCCTTGTATCCACAAAATGTGCACAGCTGGTTGTCAGAAATTTTCTCACCTATGCATCCTTTCTTCACTCAAAAATTGTCCCCAAACTTATTGTTTAGTGTACTTCACATTGTGAACTAATTCCGACTTAAATTATTATAAATTTTATTACATAACACAATTAAAATGAATATAAATTCTTTTACTGTTATATAATTTGTTTCATATATTGTGAAATAGGGTAGGTGGTGTCACAAGCATTACGTAATTCTTTAGGGGGGGTTCAAGTTTGTGTTCAGAGTTGAGAAGAGATATTCAAAATACTCTAAATTTGTTTTACATAATTTATGTAAAACAAATGGCCCCTATTCACTAATTTGTTTCGTAAGGTCTTTCTGACATTCAGGGTCAAGGGGAATCCCCCATTAGGCTCAGGATCAATCAAGTTTATATTTCCAACTTAAACATTGTGAAGAAAGTGAAACATCGGGGATATTGTTAACTTAAGTATCAATTCAGAATTAAGTGTTTTTTAAGAATCTCACCTGTGCACCTCCAACAGTAAGTTCTTTGTTTTTATATGAAAGTCTGAAAATTACGACACTTCTCATATGGATTTCTGAAATTGTGTAGTTTTGTAATTTTGGTGACAATATATGATTGTGTTATCTAAGCTAATATGTATGCTGTGAGGAAGGCCACAATGTGTATGCCAAAATGTTAGCCACCATGACAGAGATGCAGCTTATCCCAGATAGCCTAGACAATACAAACTCTGGCCATGGAAGCCTGTGCATTCAATACATAATTGTGTCAATTTTGTGAATGCTGCCCTCAGAAATCAGAATTCTTGAATTTATCTCAAAATTCTCTTTTCATTAACTCTTAGCCAATCTTCAAAGGCTGAAAAATGATTGTATGGTTTTGGGGATGTTGCTCATATGACCTACTATATAGAACATTCATTCATTAAAAGTCATCTTTAATTTTTTTAATAATTATGTAAAAAATTAAACACATATTTCTTCTCTTTCTTAGTTTCTCAAAGAGATATGTTGGCAAGTTGCTGTGATTTTTTGATTCATCTGAACTCTTGACCTTGTATGCAAATCCACGGAGGAACATTGAAGAGAAATTTTACACCTATTTATGTTATTTTTAATGATTAAACCAACCTGTTTCACTACAGTATGTAATAGGTTGAAGAAGATCAAAATCAAAAATGTATCAAACATTTTCTTTGATATGTAAGAAATGAATACTCTCAAACCAAAGAAATGAGTCTGTAACTGTATGACATTTTGTCTTTGTCAGACAAAGTTGTGTGTCTTTGAAATGTGTGTGGTTGTTTTTTCCCCCTTAGAAGAGAAATTTGATAGGCATCTTATACCAACTCTTGTTCTTTATCTTGAAAGCTTTATTTTATTTTCAAAATGTTGATTACTTATAAAATGTGATCTACAAGCACAACATTAATTGTTAATTGTTTTAAGGAAATTATCAAGCTGAGGTTTGATTGAATTTCATGCAATTAGAGAATGAGTAATAGTCTTCGTTAATTTTTAATGTAAGAAATATATTTGTGAAAATGATTATATTTTGAGGTGAAAATTGCAAACACTTGCACAGACCTGAAAGAATATTGTAGCAGAAAACTGGTTGTACTAGTCATAGCTGTACGCAAATTGTACTATGTAATGTTAGTTTAAAATCTGGCATTTGCAATTGATTCATCTTTTATAGATATTTGTTGTGAAATTTGATATTTAATATTGAGGAAATCTAAATGATTTAGTGTAGTATGTTGGATACCTTTGTTTTATTGTTCCTTCTTTCATTCTAATGTGTTCAGCTCAAATAATTTTTTACTACATGTAATATTAATGTTTTACATTTCTGGTATACTGATCTCTAACTACTGCATTTATATTTCCAGTTTCTGTGATCAAAAAGATGATTCATGATCAGGAGTGGATCCACTCAAAAAACTTACTAATTTTTCACTAAATAGGAACACAATGAAATAAATTTTCCTTTTTAACATTGTGTAAGGAATAATACAATATTGAATATTGACTTCATCTTTCCAGGTTTAATATTTGTCTATTCCGGATCTGCCTCTGGACATGTAATATATATTAGGTAACAGTATCTTGTAGAAGAAAAAAAATTTCTTGTTCAGAAAATAAATCAATCTGATGTGAACAAGCAGATATTTGATGTTAGGGATGTCAGAAGTATTTCAGTTGTGAGGGCATAAGTATGAGTTCATAGATAAAATATCAGAATTTGTATATAATTTATTCATTAGACCCAAATTATAGATAGATTTATAAAAATAATTCATATGTAATTATTGAATTTAAACAAATTTTCCACATGTAAAATGGAATTGTTTGACGGTAATATGAGTGAGACAAGCAAATTAAAAATATTTATTAAATTGTTTATTAAAGTAATGGTTTAACTTACCTTCAAATACATTCATAATTTGAGTTTTTACTTTGTAATTTGTATAATTGTTATTAGTGTAATTTCATGTGTGTTTCTGAAGGAGGAAGGTGCCCCTTCTATAGAGAGGAGTTTTTGTTCTTTCTGACATATACTTTTGATGTCCCTGTGTGAAGCTTGTTTATTGGAATTCTTTACTTAATTGCTACAACTATTCAGGTTGTCTCTGCAGTAGTTAGGGCTACAGTTGTGTTAGTGTGTGAGTGTATATATAGTGCGAGTGTGTTGAATGTCTTGACACACATTAAGTCTTATTTGGGACCCAACCAATAATAATAAAAATAAATATTAATAATAATTAATAAAACGTTTTATGTGATAAATACTCAGAATGGTTGTCTGTGGTGGTGACATGTATTTTGAGGTAAATGTAAGACAGATTTTTATATCAGTGTATTGAGATTTAGGCAGAATGCTGCAACAAAATAAAATAACAAATCCATGGAATAAATGTGACTCATTTATGTTATTTCTTTATCCAATTTTTGTGAGTGATTTTTTTTAAAAACCTGAAATAAAATTCACTTTAATTTGAGACTAATACCATTACATAATGTAATGTATGTTTGTTAGTAATGTTCAACATTTTCCCAAATTGTACACAACATAGGAAAACTGTGCTATTAACTGGACTTGAGCAAATTGAATTTTTCTTGCCTTCACACAAAATTACTTCTGAAGGAAACCGTAAAAAGTAATTTCTTCATTAAAGATGCCATTTTGCAGAGTGATGAATAATTCATTTAATATTTTTTTAAGGATACATATTATCTTAATGAAACAAATACATCTTTTGCCTTGGGTGGGGCATACATTCCAGCAGTATTTTAACTTCTAATAATCCTTGAATTCAAGGAACCCTGTTTCTTTGTTAATTATTTGTATTAATGGTTATTCTTTTTTATTCTCTTTCTACATTGTTTTAACTAATTTATTAGGAAAATTAAAACAAATTAAAAATATTAATTATTTTTATCGTGTAATTTTTTTATTTGCAAAAAAGGGAAAAGAAATATTGAAATTGATCAGATCATGCCTGAAATCATAAGATACCTCAATTGGAAACGTGTAATAAAAAGTCCCTAAACAGTTGAGATTTTTTTAATCATGTGCTAGGTAATAATGTTTAAGTTTGTGTTTTATTTGCATGTGATTGGTTTACTGCATATGTTGTAGGGGCAGATGCAGGAACTGGCTTCATTCTAGTAAAGAATAAGTCCATATGTTTTATCAGAGAGTGTAAGTATGAATAAAATTTGATGATTTGAAAATTATATTTTCTTGTTCAAATGTTTGGAGTTGTTCACTGTATGGAATTCATAAAAAGTATTCCACTTCACCTTTTACCCAACTTTTGTTTGCATCATTTTGCAGCTAACTTGAGGAAACTTAGGTAACGTTACGTAATACTAAGTAGAAAAGTATATGTAAAGCCAAGACAAGCCTACAAGGCAAAATGTGTCAAATTTTAAAAGCAGCTCCTATTGAAGAAATATTGTATTTCTTGTTTTTGACATAATTTATATTAATGTTGCTTGGAAAATTTAATTTATTATCATTTTATTCTGGAATGAAATTGGTCTATTAATTGGTCACAGTAATCTCCAGCTTCATATTGATTTTATTTTTTAATTGATTTGATGCAATTAAAAATTAGACTGATATAGTTCTTGCATTGTTTGTTGTATTGTTTATTAAAAACCTTAATAATAACGAATTATTATTTTGATAACATCCTTTTACAACTATTAATCACAAAAAATTCACATAATTAGGTAAATTAATCATCATTCGTACACATTGTCAAGAGTAATAAAAAAGAATGTATAAAATCTGTTCTATTATTTTCAAATTATAATTTTAAAATGTTTATAATGGTTTGCTGTGGACTTAAACTCTCTATGTATGGGTTTACATAGTTTTTCATAATTTAAATTGATAACATTGAGCAAATTCTCTTGGAATTACATATCACAATATTGTTAGAAATAGCAGGGGTGGATCCAGAAATGAATTTTGGGAGGGGAAAATCATTTTTTTTTTTTGTATATTACCAATTTTGTAAAATGTCACAGGCTACACTGAGCTCATGCTGCAATATGATTTTATTCATTTTAATGATAATCCAAAAATATTTTTACTTGAAAGTTTCATGACAAGTTAAAATTAATAGTTACTGAAAAATTTTAGGGGGGGAAATTTCCCTCATTTCCCCTCCTTGGATCCGTGCCTGCATATAGAGTAAAGCTTTAGTAAGGACAATTTTATATTGAACATTTTCTAATAATAAGGAGGATACATATCATCCATGTGTAAATATTATATTATCTTATACTTAACATGTTTTGTTTGAATTATCTTGAATTCTTTAATTGCATTGTATCATTCCTGATGTGGCACCCTTTCATACAGTAGTGAAGAACCTTCTCAAATCTAGGAGTGAAGTTCTTCTTGGACCAGATAAATAAGTTGAGGCCGTGACCTTGCAGCGATAAAGTTATTAATTTCAATGAGATGCTGTCTCTGACATCATATCAAAAGACCAGAAAGTACGCATTTGCTGACAGCATGATGGGTGTGCATCATTGAGATATTTTAAACTATAATTTTACAGCCAATCAATTGTAATTATTATAGGGGCTACTCTTTCTGTCAGTGAATATTCTTTTGAATATTATTCACAATTTTACTTTGGATAAAAATTGAAGCTGTGCTCAAGTAAATGACCCAGTGTCTATCATTTGCAAGTCAGCTTTTTCTGTGATACTTGACATTTAAGAGATCACAATAATACACTGCACATGTGTATTTACAGCCCCTTTCTGAACCTGTGCTCTGATTTTGCTTCTTTCTTATCATTAAGTTGCATGTTTTCATTTCCAGTAGTACTGAAGGCTACATCCCAAATCGTCGAATTTGGATTTGACTAGATATTTGACATAAATGGGATAAGCATCTGTGTACTCAGATTGGAAATATAATTAATGCACCTGGAAGATTCATATCTTCTCTATGGTTTTTGCATTACTCTTCACGGAATGTGTGAAGGAAACAATCAATTTCCCATCTTTGCTGTGTCAAGCTTTTAATGGATTAAATTGTCCTTGCCATTTCTTTGAAGACCCCAAATATGGACTTTTTCAAAACCAAGAATATAACAAAATAATTCACAACTTCCTTCAACCGAGAAGAACTTTTTGAATCATTGAAGGGTTAGCAGAGCAACATGCTTGGCCATCTTCTTGCGTTCCTTGTATACATTTGGAGGAGCACAAGTATTGAAGCAATGGAATGCGATATTTTCCACAGAAATCCACAAACTTGATATGTTCCACTCTATTGTCGAAGTAAACACCTGCCAAAAAGAGAAAAGTTTTCAAGTTTCTTTGTATTTTAGAACCATCTATTGGGGGAGAATTACAATATTGTAAAAGAAAAACAGTTTCATTCTCTTCTCTTTTTCTAAATTTTAGTGAGGTTAGGTAATTGTTGTAGGTGTAGTTTTAGTTCAATAATTATTGTATACTTGCTTTTTGCATTACTTTTTTCTTCTTCAATGCTAACATTTTGTATGTAGAATCAAGATTAAAATATTACATTTTAAGGTTTATGGAAGACTGAGACCATGTAACCATGTGTTTTTTTTTAAGTAAAGTCTCTGCAGCATATTGAAAGAGAATGTTGTTAGACTATTAAATTTACATTGTTGGATATCGGAAAAAGTATTTGTACAAGCAATTTTTTTTTTTTTATTATTGAAATTTTATGCATATTTATGTTCAACAGATCAGTGTAAAACCAATTAGATAGCAGAGTAGTTCTTCAGACCTATCCAAAAGTCAATACTTTTATATGAAAATGGGAAATGATGAAAAACTGGGACTTCCAAAGACTTGTTTTCATGCAAGGGAAAGATCCAATATGACCTTCAATTCTTGATTGTCGGTGGTGTGTTATTCTTCAAAATATATTCAAATATCTAATAGATATTAATTAAATCAAGAGTTTATGAAGTTATCTCAAAAGTAAATTCTCTAAAATGAAACATTGATTCAAAGAAATCACTAAAGGTTGCAATTTTGAAAAATGAAGGAAGATTGGACATCACCAAAGTGGTTCATTCTGTTTCTAGAATATTGGAGACCCATCATCAAATCACTCATCTATTTATTAAATAGAAATATGATATAAAAAAGAATATTATATGAACATGTACAAATACTTTTTCCACATTTCAATTTTTCCATGTTTTATTTGTTTACAATTTTATAACATAGTACGTTATCAAACTTTGTATTTTTGGGGTGTATATGTATATACTTCTAGAACACACACCATACCATTTTTTAAATGTAATGTTAATGAAAGCAATGCAATAAAATTAATTATTCTTTGGTTTCACAATACAAATACGTTTTCCCACAACTGTATTTAAAGTAATCATGTTTTCTTTTATTTCTACTTAATAATTAAAAAGTTACTTTATTTCTCTTTTGTTTTCTAAATGATTGAAAAGACTTTTGAGAAGATTTTTGTGAAAAAACTGTCAAATTTCTTTCTTTCATTGTGTTATTTAGTCATTTGATGAATGAATAAAACCATCAATCTCACCTTGACATTTTGGGTTGACACAGTGATGTGCACTGCCAAGGTACTCCACCAGATGGTGTGGCAGGTCTTCTGGATTGTAGGAGATGTTGTGTAGTTTAATTACTCTTCCTGCATGCTCCAAAAGGCTGGGTGGGTTCAATGACATAGTATTGACAAATCTCACCACCAAGGGGTTGTCGCGCAGGCTGAGCTGTAAGAAGTCAATGAATTGTTCTTGTGAACTCTTCGCTTAAGCTCTAATTTTAATTTATTTATTAACTTCCAAGGTTCTGCCCTTTGGCAGGGATAGTGACCCAACTAGACTTATCACTAAGGAAAATTCTAGTTTTTACATGAGAATTTTCATGAAAATTCTAGTTTTTACACGACAAAATACCTGCATTTAATAATTATTTTACCTTTTAAATAATTTTTACAGACATTCTGAATTATTTAGAACTATTTATTTTACATACGCTACTTTGCTATAATTACATATTTTCTTGTTACTAGATATTTCTTACACGATTCATTTCATTTGAATATAATTATCGAAATGAAAAATTTCAAATATACGTTTGCCAATATATGTTACTAAAATTATCTTTCTTATAAAGTGTAAAGTAATACTACTGCGCTTCAATGATCACTAAACCTTTACCATGAATTACCAAACTTGATTGACTTGATTTGAGCATCCTAGGTGAGACTTGAACCCTAGGGCCTTTCGGTCAGAAGGGGTGACGGAAGCCATGGAAAACCGAAAATGGTAGATCTGTCTTATTTCAGCGCAAAATGCAAGTAATCTAATTTAATGTATTTTTTATCCGAAGTAATTTACACAATTGTCTTATTTCTTCCTCTTAAGAAACATGTATGAGCCGAAACTACATCGTAATTTACATCTAGAAATGCAGAAAATACAACGTACCTCAGCTAAACACTTCAATCCAACTATTTCAGGCGGGAGCGTTCGCAGGCGGTTTTTATGCAAAAGAAGTGATCGCAGGTGCTTGAGATTGGCGATTGAAGCAGGCAGGCTTTCCAGTTGGTTGTCACTTAGCACAAGAGCTTGTAGGTTTCCCAGTTTTCCAACAGTCACTGGAACCTCAGTCAGCTGGTTGCCACCAATATACAGAACCTGCAAGCTGAAACAATATATATTAATATGCAAAGGGAAAACTTTTTTAGTATATTGCACGCACGGGGGAAAGTGAGATTTGGCATTGTTAAGTTTATACGCAGGAGAGCAGAAAGCTACAATTTGTATAACCAACGGAACCCGGCGGACGTTGTTCCGCCCTTCCTCTCCTTCCCTCTCCCTTTCTCTCTCTCTCTCACTCTCTCTCACTCTCACTCTCTCACACTCTCTCTCACTCTCACTCTCTCACACTCTCTCTCACTCACTCTCACTCACTCTCACATACATACATACACACACTACATTACGCATGTCGAGTGCATAGATATTGTGTAGGTCGGTGGCGGATCTCGCCAATCAGCAGGCGAGGGGAAGACCGACACCTCCCTGGATAATTCTCTACACTGACGGGTATAATGACCATAGCAGTTGACGCGCCCCGAAACAATCGCTCGATCGATCGAATGGAGGGAAGGAGGCCATTCAGTTTCGTGGTTCAAAAAAGACTTGCGCGTTTTAATTGATTAAAAATGTATTGTGGTGTTCGTTGGGCATTTTGCTTTGGATGGATCTAAGAATGAATGTTTTACGTTAATTACGTTACTCGAAAACTAGAGTGTCTTTATGAACTTTGATACGCGTAGCAAAGCATCAAATGTGCCTTTGAAGAAGTCGGCAAAAAAGTACCTTGGAATAAAATCCGTTGGAAATTATACTTTCGAATTACTTAGGGATATTTTACTATGTTAATCGCGTAGGCCGAAAGCTGGAGCCTGGTCATGAAATTGAACATGCGTAGCGAAGCGTCAATTTGCCTAAAACGTTCGAGTATATAAGATTCCATTCCCTCGTGGGTCCGAGTTGTCGTTTGCCAAATTCTCACGGAAGTAAGGGAGAACAATCACTTCTTGTTTTCAAAGTTAATATGACGCTGTACAAAAAGAAAGGATTCTTATTAGATGTAGCACAGTCTGACATACAGATACAATAGTGTTTACAAATGTCTGGAAATGTGCATATTAACGGCGTGAGAGCAATTTTAACAAAACTACATTTGTGTAATTTTTGAGAAAAAAAAATATCTCCAAAATTAACTTCACATCTGCACAGCGCACGAGCAATACAGCTAACTCGCTGTTCAAAAAGTAGGGGTAGTCGATTTAGGGTTTGTAATCGTCCAGAAATTTATTTTTCCTGCGTGAATAACTAGTTTCATTGGTTTAATTCATTGGCTTGCATGTTTCTTCAAGAAATGTTAATTAAGTTTTTTAGGACCGAGTCTGCTTGTCGTCGACATGCTAGGAACGTTTTTGATGTAGATTTTGATTTATTTAGTTAAAAAAAAAACAGTAAAAATTGTACGTGACGTGTGGGGGAGAAGATTATCTGCGCTCGTTTTCTTAGGTTTCAGAATCCCTTCCCGTTATTTTAACTATAAATAGTTGGCAGATGAGTAAAAGTTTAAATTAAATAAATAAAAATAAATTTTAAAAAATCGTGAAATTAGCAATATTTGAAAAAATAGACATTTTCGTATCCGAGTTATAGAAAACTTAATTGCATCGGTAAACGAATTGCAAGTATGATTTTTCTGCATTGCTAACAAAATAGTAACTCGCCTTTACATGTACTCTTACGATTACAAGCAAAAGGAGAATTCAACAAAACGTGCGCATAGCGAAGCTACATTTACGTCCAGAAGCAAAACAAGGGACCATCTCAACATTTGCTAAATGGATCAGGGAAATTGGACAATAACCTGATCAAGATGAGGGTCGTGTTGTGAGTCTACGTTTTTCCTGAGAAAAGTTTCCATTCGCGTATAGAAAAGCCTCTCTAATATTTTTGAGAAATCTGAGAAAAGAGAAATTGTTCGGTAATTTTGAATTTCATATTTGCTCCCTTTTCTAAAAAAAAGTGGCTTAATGTTTGCTGTTTTGAAAATATCTGGAAATATTCCTATGCATAGAGAAGCATTGAAAATGTGAGTTAACGGGTGTATAAAGACATGTACACAAGTTTTCAATAAACAATCCGGAAATTTATCTAAACCAGATGAATATTTATTTTTTAGTTTACTGACTATTTGTAAGATTTCGATAAAAGAAGTTTCGGAAATAAAAAACATGTCGAAAATTTTTTGGAAAGGTAATCATGTTGAATTTTGCGGTTTTAGTCTTCACGAGTTCAGCCGCAATTCTAGAAAAGTGTTGGTTGAAGAGATTTGCCTCTTTTTCCGGATTACTGGCTTCTCTTTCATTATCCTTTAAAACAACATTGTCTACTAAGTAACGAGGTGATGTGGTCGTACGAGTATTTTTTACAATATTCCACATTACTTTAGTTTTGTTACTAGCGTTCAAAAAATTCTGATTATTTTTCTTCATTCATTTTTAGAAGGCACTCGGCTCCGTGCCCTGCTTATTGATTGTTTCGCGTCAACTGCTGTGGTAATTAGTGCCGTGCGTGTTTGCATCACAGGTCACGGCGGTGTTCTTCCTCCACTGTATGGTGAGATCCAGCGCTGACCTACATGGTGGCTTGCGGAGTTTCCCCATTCAGGTCTATCTCCCCAGCGAGGCCTCTGCCGGGACCTGCTCAAAGCTCCCGACTGGTTTCCTGGCGTGTGTTAGGAAGAGGAAGGAAATACTGCGAACAGTCCGTGACCCGTTTGTTAGAGTACCGCTCCGGCATTCAGCTGGTGTTGATCGGAGAAACCACAGAAACCTACCGATCAGAGCAGTTGGCCTCTACAATTGTTCTCCAGACAGCAACTGGATTCAACCTAGCTATTGTCTGCCACCGTCGGGACTAGAACCGGAGAGGCACTGCTGCCCCGAGCCGCCTCAGCCGCTGCCCCTCCTCTGTGACGTCAGCCACGCGCACAGATTCCTCGCTGCCTGCCCCCCGGACCCAAGCGCCTAGAGACACTGGCCTGCCGAGTGCCGGGCTGCCTGGTGGTTATCGGCGGGGGCTCGGGTCGGAGGCCGCGGCCCGGCCGATAGCAGACTCTCCGCTCTGCGGGCGGCCCCCGGCTGCAGCGCGTGCAGCGGGACGAGGCGGCGCCACTGGGTGGGAGGGCTGGGACTTCGAAGCTCTAAATGGGAGAGTTTTTGCTCGCCTCTGCGCGCAGCCATCGACTGCAATCTCAATCTGCGCATGCGCAGAGGAACAAAAGTGTTGCCAAACTTGAACTGTGCATTCGATTGCTTTAACTTATTAGGGAGTTTGTGCCACGAGAATCACTATCGATCTTCTGCGCATGCGCTATTCTAAGTTTCACACCATTTTTAGTTCATCTGTAGATCGATAGTGCTGTCCGCTATGACGTGCACAAACTTCCTCATTCCCTGAATTGCACAGATGCACTAGTGATGCAAAACGTTAACTGCGAAAATGCGCAGAAGATCGATAATGCTTTAACTTTCGAGGATGCAAAAACCCTCTATTAAAATGACTAAAACATCGACCTCAAATTATCCGTTTCAAAACATCGATGTTTTTAAAACTGGATTAGTAACCATTAAAGTTCACTCAGATGGGATTTGATTTGAAAGTGGCCGTTTGTATTAATATCTTTCTGAGATTT
Organism: Gryllus longicercus; assembly: GCA_038098605.1. Classification (NCBI taxonomy): domain Eukaryota; kingdom Metazoa; phylum Arthropoda; class Insecta; order Orthoptera; family Gryllidae; genus Gryllus; species Gryllus longicercus. The sequence goes on along the minus strand of JAZDUA010000460.1, from coordinate 1,126,518 downwards.
AACTGGCAAAAGAAAGTAAAAATAATCTCACAACAATTAACAAAACTTGGATTATCTGCTTCGATAACTCGATAGGCTTCATTATGGACGAAAACTCGGCCTTATTTATTTTTCACCCTTGGTCATTTCTGTTTGAAGAATATTCAGTTTATGGATATCTCAAAATAATTATAGCATTTTGTTGTGATGAACTTTTTCATTTTAAATATATCGACGTCAAAACATTGAACACGAAACATTGATAATAGAAAAACATCGAATTAAAAAAATCGATATTAAATATATCGATGATTTTATAAAAATCATCGACATCAATGTTTTGAAAGCATCGATATCAATGGCGAATCCCTAGAGGACCGAGTTCCTCAGCCGCGAGGAAGACTGCGTAGAGAGCAACCACGCACTGTCTGGAGAAGTCTTGCGGCCAACTGCTTCCGTCAGTTTCTGTGAGTTTTCCTCAGAGCTAGCATACTGCCCAGCTAACTGCTGAGCGCCTCTGACCGCGTGGTCCTTGGGTTCCAGTTCCGACCGCGGCGGATTTTCGGCGCTGGCTACGTTGCTAGGTCGAATTCAGCCGCAGCACGGTTTAGCAACCTCGGCGGAAAATGTCAGGGCATTCAAAACTATAATTTGTTTACTGTTATATAATTTAATTTATTGCAAGTAAATTGTAACGTTAATATATGGAACAATATTCTTTGAAATATTTTGAAGGCAAGTGTTTTCTTTTGCAAAAATGAAAAGTCGAGTAATAGGCATCAATTCACGAACTGAGAAAGAAAACGCCAATAGAAATAAAATGAGTGCAAAACTAATTAATAAATTTAAAAAATGTTATAAGCCAATGTAGAAACAAATTAAAGAATTAGAGTCAAAAATTATTATTACGGATCACTAAATGTTCCGTCTCTATTTGATGAATCCTCGAAAGAAGTAACGGCAGTTTCTTCTTTAGTACCTTGTTGATCAATGTCTATCAAATTAACCATCTTTTGACTGTATTATTTCTTTTTTGTTTTTGAAGAACCCAGGACACATGCAATATATTATTAATCGGATGCTATGAAAAGCCTGTTCATGAGATCAGTGTCAGTGCCTACTCTTGATGTTTTCTTTGAAAATAGTTCACTGAAAATTCTGTTGTCCTTATTTTTTCCTTCTTGGGCTTCTTCGGAGAACTCTCCAATAGGGAGATTGCACCTTTTTTATATCCCGTTCACAGAATAGAATCTTATGGAGACTTACGGGCATGCAATACCATTTGGAGATTTAAGCCTCGAATGTCATTAATACATTTTTAAAAATTAATTTAAGTTAGTAAAAATTAAGAAGTAAAAAAAGCTAATTTTTCTTCGCTTTTTTTGCCATTCTATTTTCCGAAACGCTTTATATTATGTCCAGATTTATTCCAGTTATATCTGAATTGCAATTGCCACTTTGTGTTTTAGGAATATCGAATTCACACTCCTGTATGAAGTTTTCTTTATTTTTTTCTGCCTTTGAGATACCTTTTCTTTATTTTCATCGTCTATCACGTGACTTGTCTATATTTCCAGTCGATGTGAAGTGTGCAGAAGACTCTCAAATATCCACGAATGAAGACGGCCAAACCCTGTATTCACATATCTAATTTTGAAGAATTTAGAGAAATTTTCATTGAATTTGTATAAACTTATCCCGAAGACACGATGAGTAATTTCTCTATAAAGCGCTGCTTATTATTCGCACATTTTCCTCATCTTTTGTTAATGACCTGAAAAAAATCCTAATTGAGTTTTCGTAGGACTTATTGAAGTTCCAGTAATAGTTTCTTCGCATAATTCGTAGAACACAAACGAAAGTGCGGCGTCGCACCTTGCCAGCGTGGAGCTTTCGCCCCAAACATCAAATAACGACCTCCGAGAAACTGGGCGCTCTCTGGGGGAAAAAAATTAAAAACTATTGAGGTATGTGCAACTGATCTTTCATGATTCGATAGCCAAAAGTTGACGCTAATAATTGATGCTTATGTCTAAATAGTCATAAGCATCAATTATGGTAAATTCTACGTTAAAAGCTTAGCCGTGACGTTAGACGTGACTTGATGGTGGGTATCGTATTTGTAAGAGTTGTCATGAAGTTTTTTTTGCGAGATGTTGGTTTGTCGATATATGTAAACGTTTTGTATTTGGCGATTGCATGTTTGATAATGAATACATATAAATTAATTATTTTCGTAAGTGGATGATTTTTTAGTTATTTTGACAAAATAGAAATTGCAAATACTGATTTTTCGCAAATTTTTGCTTAAAAGAGTTTTTCCACGCATTCTTGTTGGAAAATCTGATAATCGTATTCAGCGACCCCAAAAGCATAGAAGTTAAATATCAAAGCTACACGAAAACGTTCTCTTATTTTCTACCATTTGGCCGGGCTATATGAGAATAGGGGAAATAACACAATCAAATATTTGCATTTTTCAGTGAAAATGGAAACGGTTTCATTGTTTTCGGATTTTTCTGAAGTTTCTCCGTATCTAATGAAACTATAGTCACCTCTCACTTACAAGGAAGAATCATTGTTTTCTTTCAATTTCTGTGCTCATTAGAAGTTAGAAATATACAATATAGACATCTTATACTATTTACACAGTGAAATTCAGTTTCTCAATCTAATAGCACTCTTAATATTTTATGATAAAAAATGTGTTACTTTGTGACATGCAATCAGATGTAGCTTTCTTATCTCTGATTAAATGCTTAATGTGCAGCGCGAAATATTCCAGCCTCCAGCTGTTCTATAATGCTGCTGTTAGACAAAATCTAGAACTGGAATGGCGCTACGGAAATGAAAGAAAATAAAATTTCTGGATTGACTTTTTTAATGTAGCTCAATAGAAGCAGCTTTTGTTGCTTCAATGTACAAGTTGAAGCATATTTATGTATCATTTAGTATTTTATTATCAAATTTTAACATTTGTTAATTGATTATTACAGTTTGGTTCTTATTACGGTTTGGCGTAGACCTCATTATATTCCAAAATAGGACACTCCATCTAAGTAAGTTTGTATTTGCTGACAAACAAGGCACATGTTTGCCAGTTTCAAAACAGTATACTTTTATTTCAACATGTCTGGTTTTTATAATAGATGATTCATACATTCTCATTGCCCCAAATATGGGGCCACGAAACTTAAGTTTATTCCCACTGCTCAAATGTCTTATGTAGTGATATTTTCATCCTCAACGGACATAAATATCCTAAGCGAAACATAACAAGTGTTGGTATTCCTGGTGTTGATTTTGTTGAGATCACCAAAGCGTTGTCCGCTTCTGGTCAGGGTGTGCTCATGACGTGCGTCGGATCTTCATCTAAAACCATGCTTAGCTGTCATATGCCGTTTTTGAAGTCGGATGGAGAGGCCGGTGCAAAGCAAACGGTGGTTGGGCCACACCGAAGTTGATGGGCATATGCAGTTCAGATCTGACGGTTTTACTACTTTTTTTAGAAAGAAAATCACTCATTTACCGATTGTTTGGCGCTTTGAAGGGCTCTAACAGTATAATTTAGTAACATAATAATATGGAGATAATATTCCCAAATAAATTGCTACCAAATACAGGGTTGTCAGATTGGGCGGAATTCCGCTTTTTGGTCTGGAAAATGGCTCTCTTGCGCGGGCAAAAATTGATTTCGCGAAATACCGCCCAATGGGCGGAAATGCATTAAAACATGTGCGATTTTGGGCGGATTCTCTGATTACGACGAAATTTTCAAAAAACAACCATAACATTGACAGTGAGTTTGATTTTTTGTTGTTTTTTACATTGTACGGAATTTTTCATTAATTATTTGTTAATTTGTTCAAATTTACTTTGAAAAGGGTGTAATGTTAGTATTCAGATCTCTAGCATGAGGTGTATTCTAAGTCATATTCATTTGTCGTGCACAACATGAGTATATATTATATAACATTGGCAGTTCTTGGAGTTAATTTTAGAACACACTATTTAAAATTTGTTGTTTTTTTAAGTACAGTTTCACTGCCAGTATATTCCGTTATGCATCAGGGAATAAGCATAAAACATACATATGTAACCACTTCTGTGATATATTTTTATGCGCGAATATTTAAAAGAAGGAAGGAGTGAAAATGTGAAAGTGGGGAAATTATTTTATAACCTACAGTATTTTTACGAAAATATAATTATTAATTACAAAATTCACAAACAAAAAAAAAAAACTAATCTAGCGTTTCATAGGGTCACTACCTCAAAAAAAAACTTCTAATAGAATTATTTTAATGCAAATTCAAAATGCCTGCAAAATACAAATTCAAATGTTGATTTTTTTCTAATTGGGCGGTTTTACATCCATTTAACGGCGGATGTTTGAACGAAGCATCTGGCAACCCTGAACAAATATCTTCTACAATGGGCGTATGACATGTGCGAGTAACAATGGGTGCATGCGTAGGAAAATTAACCCGAGAAAACACTGTTTAATGCAATCTTTATTACTCTTCTTCTTGACAAGAGGAAATGCTCAAACATCGTCACAAACAGTATTGTTGAAATGGTTTTCGGACTGCACAGTTGAAGGAAAGAAAAATTAATTTGCGCACAGACATTTACGGGACAATTAGTACGTAGATGGTGATAAGTAGGGGGCGGATTTCAATGAAATGTCATTTTTTTCTTTTCGCTTTAGAACACTGATGTTTACTATGGAAATTCATTTTATGTTATGACAAAACGAAATGATGCATTTTTATGTCTTTTTTTGCAATTAAGTCGATTTCGACTAATGTAATTTTTTACCTTTTTGTGTAATTTTTTATGCATTTTTTGCTTATTTAATCGATTTTAATATCATTTTAATGGCAATTGCTTCAAAAAATATTCACGAGGTGCAACAAATGTTCACTACAGAGTTCTTGAGGACCCTATTCGATTTCTTTGCTCATGTATATTCTAATATCGGTCGTTGTGAGTACTATGTAATCTAAGCTTCTTGTGACGCCTATCGGGGCCATTGTCAATTGCGATAAATAAAAGCAGATATTTTCTTTTCAAGAACAGTCCAAACCAAACGTCTGCAACGCCTGGGTTTACGTGAATAAAAGGAAGAATCCTCGATTACATCAGTAACATACCCAACAGCTTAGGTTTTTCATCTGAAGTGGTTTTCATCAAATTTTTTACATAATTTTTCTTTGTTTTTAGAACTTTTTAAAGCATTTTAAGAGCATTTTATTGATCATTTTTGGCAATGTCATCAAAATCTTCCCCTAGTGATAAGTAGGGAGATGATTTTTATGCCCTAAAAATCTTTAAATATGGTTTTAAAAATATGCATTTATGACCTAAAAATTATAAAATTTGAACTTTAATATACTATTAACATAACAATATTTCATTTCCTGTATAAACCTTTCTTGATAAAATTCAGGAGAAGCATGCTTGGAATGAAAAGTTATATTTTTGGGCAAACATAATATAACCTAGCTTACTTTGCTGGAGAAGTAAATGAAGTAAATATGCACCTTAGTGAAGTAAATCGTACGTCTTGTTTCATTTTTTGTCTCATTAAAAAATATGATGTCAAGAAATATCCTGATTTTGCACAAGTGTTTTCCATCTAGAGAAAAGAAAAAAACAGCAAACTGAAAAGCTCTTTCTAATCAATGAACACTCACAAATAAATAAATTCTATGAAAATATGAAACATTTTACAGATTAAGTTTTACTGATGCTATTCACAAAAATGATTTTACAGATAAGTCTATTTTAACGAAATATGCAAAATACTCCTTTAATTACTCGAAAATGCACCAACAGGAAAATCGGCCAAATATGCACAAATATGTTATATTATTCTACATAGCATCCAATTTTAATCAAATGTCACGAAATTTCACTTAATTATGCCCTGAAGCAAATGACAAAAAATACAAAATCATAGAAATCCGCTCCCTAGTGATAAGGTTTCTTCTAAATCTAAAACCCGTCAAAATCTAAAGAAACCCGTCAAAATAGCTGAATTTGAAACAAAATGCTGTGAAGGAATGAAACAAATAATAAACAATTAAAAATGTTTTTATTTGCTTTCCTTCGGGGCAGATCATGGGTGGCCTATTTAATAATTGATACGCTTCTCAAGTTTTTAAAATGAGTCATTAGACACCTCTGTAGGCGGTCTATATTTCATGGAAGAGTGTAAGCGCAGCGCTTCAAAATGTAATTTTATTCACTATTAGAAAATGACATTTGGTGTTAAAATATCTTCATTGTCATTTTAAATACTTCTTGCACATTAAGACGAAACATAATTTGCTACATTGCATTTACAAACGTTTTAATTCACAAATAATTTTGTTTTATTTTTAAACACTTTGCCTTTCAACTATAGAGATAGAAGACAGATTTTTATTCCGAGATAAAAACGAGGTCATAACTCGAAAGGTTAAAGGGGAAGGAGTGAAGTACACAATGGCAATTTATGCGTTTGATACGTCTTATGACAAGGCAAATACCTAATTGGTTTCTTGCAACTCTGTTTGAAACATCTGCTGTGTCTACAAAGGGAAATTGCGTTGGAATTCGAAACGACCAAATTTTCGACCATTTTGCAATAACATCGTTAGTTGTGCTCTTAACAAGAGTAGGTGGCGAATCTGCAAATTAAACGTGAACATTTTCAATTTTTCCGTAAAGGAACTAGTTCGGATGTACTCCTTAATTGTACACACTATTTCTTTTTCTAAAAAAGTCATTTCTGAAGATAATTTGTAATGAGAAAATCAAAATTATCAACCGAAGGTTCCTAGCAAATTTTACGTATGACAAATCCCGAGATGAAAAGATTCTCTGTATATTAATAACTAGCGGACCCGACAATGCATTGCTATTCCAGTGTATTAAATAAAAGCAATTCACGTTCAAAATAAATTTATTCAATGAAGTTTAACTACGTATAAACTACACTGTGTGTGTGTATAAATTAATTTAAAAATCAAATATGCGAATAATGTTATGTACCGCCAGCATTTGGTTCAGTCTCTGAGCTTTCTAAGAAAGATCGCAACTTCGATTCGATATTGTGAGTCGAAGCGCGGCATGTAGTTCAAAATAATATCCATAGATCGCGCATCAAGAAAGGTCCTCTTGGAGTCCCTAGATACAGATCTGTATCAACAGACCAGGTCATCTGAAAACGGCGTAGAGTACACCTCGTCGATTAATTTTGTTGAAAAAAAAAACAGTGCTCTTACATATGCGATTTAATTCAAACCACTATTTAAATACTTCCAACAAGAACAAAGTGTGAACGTTTCAGCTCAATTGTTCAAGTTGTTTATGCCACAGACATTATTTTGATTTTTTTGCGACTCGTATTTAACGGATATTTTGTACATCAAAACACACAACGTCACGCAGGGCTCTCCCTGCAAACGCGCGCTCAGGAAAGGAATGCTGATCAGAATATTAATTAAACACGAGTCGCAAAAAAATCAAAATTGCTAAAAAAAGGCTTATCTAACATATGACTGTGTGTTCAATTTATCATGGGATTCGTCTTTTTACGCTCGTCATGATAGACTAAAAAGTATAGTTCCATTTGAAAAACCAAAGTTACCTCAATATCTCGTAAAATAGCCGGTCAGATGGCTGAGCTCATTAGAGCAGAAGTGCCGTAGCGATCTCGGACGAGAAGAGCACGTGTTCGAGTCCCGCCTCGGGCATGGGTGTATTTGTGTATGTCTATATGTATGTTCCGTCCTTTCATCCCCCACCACCACCACCACCACCACCACCACCACCACCACCACCATTATCTCATCGTCCATACCCCCCAGGGATACGAACCTTGGGGGATAAAAATTGGGATTCGGCTAAAATGCTGATCCCCCCTCAGAAAGGTACCTGCTGAAGCAGGTGGTCTGAATTGTCCTAAACGCGAAAAAATCTCGTAAAATACAAGTGATAAAATAGAAATGGATACATGTATTAATTAATCGCATTCCCTCATGCACTTGCGTAAAAATTGCATTACAATGACTTTAGCCGTTCAAAAACTGCAGGAGGTGCTAAAGTTACGTGACTCATCTTGTACATAGATTAATAACCTCGGCATCTGCAGTGAACATTTTCAAAGAGGTCCCGTAGCCTTATGTAATAACATATTTTATTTCCTCAAGTATTTTAAATCCATGGTTTTCCCCTTTTTTAACCTGACAATTCGAATAGTTGTTTCATGACATCTAGGGAACAGACTCTAAGTCAGGTGTCAACTGTTTAAGTGGTTTAACCTAAAGTGAATTGTATTTATTAATTGTATCATTACAGCTGGCGTCGGTTAGCCGAATTGCTTAAATACTCTCCGTGAAGTCACGGAAATTGAGAAAGTCGATGAAGCACTGATTCACGGATGGGTGGCCGTCCGGGAGGCCCGGCTTCTAACGGGACCGTGCCCCTGACAATAGCCGAGTGACGCGACGTTACGAGAGAAGACAAAATTTAACGGAGCGTTACTCCAAGTACATAGTACGCTCAATGCCCAAAAGATGGCTAAAGAGTCTTTTCGAAAAAGGCGCAATAGAACTAAGAGAAAATTGAACTAATTTGCTTATAAAATATCCTACATTTAAGTAAAAGAGTTAAAAGGAGAAGGAGGCCCAAACGAATAGTTCCCTTCTGTTTTAGGCCTATGTTGTAAGCCCACGCCTATGTTTTATTTCGGGACTTTGTATGAACTGCGGTGTGTTCGTGTGAAGGAAAATGCAGTACGGCGTTATCGTTGAGAAAAGCGGCCTTTGCTTCTTATACGCCTGCTCCCTCCCTGGAGCTATCATACTGACTTTCTTGTTTTCGCGTGATACAACGTAGGAACACGTGGTAGTGATGTACAGGCGGTTCAGGGACATGTATTTGTGCACGGTTGTAAACAAGTGACTGACGATGGAAGAGGACTGTCTGAGATTATAATTCTCTTATCAATGAGGGAATAAGTTAATGCTCGACGAAGTTATGAATAAACTGTTACATATGAACGGCTCTGGCTCGCAAAATCGGGGAGGGGGAGAGCGCTAATTATGTCACTCCGTGGAAATTTAGCAAGATCGAAAATATAAGGGCAGAGGCGCTGGTGCGGACGATCTTCTGTGGCGCTGTTTCATTTCAGGTGCTGAGGAGGCCAAGCACTGGAAGAAGACGGCGGGACGCCCACGCCAGAAAATAAATAGTTAAAATAATCGTCGGATAGATTAGTATGTATTCGGCTTCTGACGGCAGGTTTTCCCCCTTCAGGAGTTTTTTTCCTTAGCCGTACCTTATGGTCTCTTTTCCGCGGCTTTGATGCGATGGAGAGACCATTTGGGGTGAATACCAGAATTCGAAAGATTAGAACGCGAAAGGATGTAGGTATTGTAATGGCTTAAAGGCCTTCGGCCTAGCCACATAGGATCAAGTAAGCTAATTTGTTTGTAATAATTACCTATTAAATAAAAATAATTTAGCAAGATGTCAAAACAGTTTACTTTCCTGACCCTACTTCGTAGGAAGAGAAAGTATTGTAATCGTGTATCGCGAAACGACGAATTTTCGACAGAAAAACTTTTATTGCCAGACCTTGATTTTACTTTCTCCCTAAAGAGTAGAGTGAAAAATATGTTTAATTTATTTAATTCTAAGTTTCTTGACCTTAAAACAAATAGACCAAGTTTTCTATATAACAATTTAATTCGTATTATATTTAACGTTTCGGCCCTATTTGGGATCTTTTTAAAAAATAAACCTAAAAATATAAAGTATATTCAATAAAATGGTAACACATATCTGATAAACTGATGCATTGAGAGAAACTGAACAATAATAAAAACAAATTATGACATACCCAGAGTCTAGGTTAGTTGACATAAATAAAAAAGCATTTACATAAAAAAATTTCATTCACATAAAAAATAATCAGGTCGTCGGCTTCATCCGGTCAACTAGTATGACTTCTGTCATTATCATATTTTTAGGTTGATTTTTGAAAAATATCCCAAATAGGGTCGAAACGTTAAATAATAACGAAATAAATTGTTACATAAAAAACGTGGTCTGTTTTTTTAAGGTCAAGAAAATTACAATTAAATAAACATTATAACAGACTTTAAAATATTCATTGTAAGAGAAAGTTATGTAATGTTGCGAAAATAAAACTGAAGTTTTGGCAGAAAAACTCTTATTACATGGCCTTGATAACGAAAAAGTAGATAAATTCAGTTGCTACATTTAGGGGAAAATGTCTTCTAACACGTTGTGTATCCATGTTTTTTGGGTCCTTGATACGGAAAAATCAAATGACGGCAAAACATCTGTCTGTCCGTCTGTGAACAACGCTAGTGCCTAAACCGTTCAGCCGATTTTCTCCAAAATTCTTCAATCGATCTGGCTGATATTTTAATTTGTGGGGTACCCTACATGAAGCCCTTAGGACATTTTTTTAAATTTTTAAATAGATGAATCCATCGTTTTTTATTAAATTTTGTTGTATAGTGTGAAAGACGTTCAAGAGAATGTTGCAGATTTTATGTTCGTTAAAAACCCTAATTTTTCGAAAATTGCAAAAACTTTTTTTGATATCTTCCTACAACTAAACTATTTAAGATAGAGTATTTTCCCTTAATAAAATCTATTCTTTAAAGATAGATTTTTAAATAAGAACATATACTATTTTTTGAAAATTTGAGATCTTTCGCGTATTTTTGCGAAAGTACGTGCTGTTTTAGCTACACTAGTTAATTGATTTATTGAAGTTAAAAAGTTGCACTGAGAGATTAAAGATGATTAAGTTACATCGCAGCTATTCGTGAATCCAATGATCACGTACTGTGGCAAACTTACAAAATGACAGGAGCCATGCAGGCGATGTCGTCGGTTTAGGTGACTCAAGACATCAATTGATTTAACTGCATTGCCTCTTCCCGGGAGATCCTAAGGATCGAGTCCCGGCGTTGGCAGGATTTTTGACACCATATTGATTGCTAGGTCGAATTCAGTCGCTATCTGGAGGAGAATTGTAGTGACCAGCTGCTCTGATAAGTTTCTCCGATCAACACCAGGCGATTGCCGGGGAAGTACTTAACAAACTAGCCACGAACCGCGCGCTATCTTTCCTTCCTCTTCCTTGTCCTATACGCACCCCTTACGTTCTCTCACACTTTCATTTACGTGCACTATTCTACCAGACATGTCAAGAGACGAGTCAGGTGCTTAGAACTTGTCCCAGCTACGGCGGGAGCTGGTGGGAGATACATTGTTGGGGAAAATCTCCGCTAGCCGACAAGTAGGTTGATGGCAGGTATCCCCATCCAGCGGGGGAAGATTAACGCTACCTCCCGCGATAAACATACATACTACACATACGGGACTAATGACAGCGTTGGCGCGCCCGGAAACACTAATCAACCAATCAACGGACTTTGCGAGCAATATTCAAGATCTTATTGTTGAGATGAGTCCTATACCTTTCCTACTTACCTAAGAAAAGTACAAATATGACGATACAAATGAGATTCATCAAGATGAACTACCCTTCACCCCAATTTCATTATTTATATGAATGCTGATCGCTTTAAGATCGTTAAATTATCACGAATTCAATGTTTGATTCCACAAACTCACAATGTAAAAAACAAACATTTTGATTCCACAAACTCCATTTGATTCCACAAACTCACAAAGACAATTCACTCGGTGTCTGGATAGTAGAAGGTCCCTGGCTTGGACCCTGATGGCATTAAGTATTTGCCATTAGGGCAAATAAATATTATTTAAAAAACTATGGTGTTAGTGAGGTGAAATTGATTCCCCTCTTTGAAATTCTTTCTGGATCTGGGTAACTGAAGTATACGAACAGAAATCTGTGAGAGGCTTGGTGTTCACTATCTTCCTAGAAGCACAATGAGAGCTTTCGTTTCTTGCGAAATAGATCATATTCGCCGGGGTCATCTGGTAACGATGAGTTCTCTCTGGCTCCAACCAGACTGATAGCCAACTACGATAAATCTAAATCTATTCCACTCTCACATTACTATCACACACGTTATAATCAGGGTTGTTACTGGGTACCGGATGCTTTATGTTATGACGTACTTGTGGCTACGAGGGTCTAAACCAGTAATACGTGTCTGCAATCAGTAATTGCTAAATTATAACCAAGGGTAACTGCAGAATTAGGGTTATTCCATATTCATATTTAAAACACTCATAGTCATAATTGAGAAAGGAATTTCAGCTTTCTACTCAACCGAATTCCGTGACTAAATGAAAGGTAGTAGGGCCTTATATATGTTATTGTGTGCTATTATTAACCTGTTTTATAACATAAGCACCATATTTTAATAAAAATCTTAAAATTAATGGAATGAACGCTTTCCTGCCGTCATTTTGTTTATTTCAAGGTTTGTTTGGGTGAAGACTTTTTCAAAGAAGTGTGAGGTAATCCCAATGTGAAGATTGCGAGTTTTTTTTACTTTTCTTCCTTCGGAGCAGAGATAGTTATGTAATGCTGGTTATGTAAAAGGGCGAATTGTCGGGAGAAAAACTTATTACAGGGCCCTGGTAAAAAAAAAGTGGATAAATCCAGTTACTAAATTTATATATAATATAATATAATAATATAATATAATTTAAATCAATTTCCTATATCATGTGGTGTAGCCAATTTTGTGGTTCCTTGATACCGAAAGATAGCATGACGGCAAAACTGTCCGTCCGTTTGTTTGTCTGTGAACAACGAAAGCGCCTAAACCGTCCAGCCGATTTTTTCCAAAACTGATATTCCCCAATCGCTCTGCCTAATGTGGCAGTCTCTTGAATTTGAAACCGATATATCTTGATTTTGGGGGGTACTTTATATGAAGCCCCTGGGTCATTTTCCAAACTTCCAAAAAATGTCTTCATCGTATTTGATTATTTTTTGTTGGATAGTGTGAAAGACGTTTTGCTTAAGAAGATTTGCTTAAGAAAATGGTGCAGGCGGTTTTTAGAACCTTGCGCATAAATCTGAGTGAAAATGTGGGCGAGAAAGTTCGTGCTGTTTTAGGACCAGTAGTTTTTAAGTTCGAAGAATGTTTATAAATGCAAACATTAGTGAGTGTACACAAACGCAGTGTACAGTAATGGTTTGATACACGGGTTTCTTTACAAAAAATATTAGTGATTAATAATTATTTGTAATGCATTACGTTTTTAAATTTAAAAAAATCCTGTTATAGTGTACTTCCAACAAGTAGATTCAGATCTTGGTAAATATTAATTACATTCTCAGAAGCATGCGTATGTTTGCTTTAACAGTGAATGGAGGTTATGTTGTTCAAGAATTTGCCAATCTCCATAATTTCTTTAGTTATAAATAGTGAAGGACATGAAACTATGTTTTTGGAGTTTTCGATTATCCATACAGTTCACGTGTACTTTTCTGATGTAACTTTTCTATAGTTCTTCTTTTTTTACGAAGTGATCACAAGGGTTTGTTATTCTTAATTTCATTCTTACTTTGTTATTTAAATTGTTATTTTAAATATTTGAAATGTATTTTTTTAATATTTTGAAATTAATTTAACCAAACTCATACGAATATTCCGGACTTTGTAAATCATTGTTTTTTAGAGAAAGTAACCTAATTACGAACGGTCACACCCTGAAATGTGTATTTGAACACTATACGCCCGGTATTGTGCGCAAGTATACATTTTGATATTGTTAAGCCTTGATATCTCATTTCACATAAAATCAAATAATCACTGCAATTTTATCGTGGAGTATTATTTTGATTCTACTCCATTCTTCATTTATCTTTTTGTTCTGTCTCATATCGTATCACGGGGAGCTCGATATTGACGGAAGAAGAGAAAGATTCAACAATGTGGATCTATAAAAAGCAGAACAAAACCAGAAAAAACACAGAAATCAAGTTTTATAAAACCATGATAATTCCAGCAGGGTTCTGCGGGAGCGAAAGCGGACTTGGACTGCAAAAGGCAGAATACAAGCTGCTGAAATCTGTTTTCTCAGAAGAATTGCCAGAGTTTCCGAATTAGATCGCATAACAGGCGTCTCCCACCAGCGGGGCTCCGCCCCAGCCGCGACAAGCTCTGAGCTCCCGACATTTGAATGTGTGTGTTAGTGAGGATTGAGGATAGGACAAGGAAGAAGAAAGAAATATCGCGCACCGTCCATTGCCTATTTGTTTGTGCATTCGCCTGGTGTTGATCGGAGAAACCGCGCAAAACCGATCAGAGCCGGCGGCCGCTAGAATTGCCGTCGAGACAGCGGCTGAATTGGACCCAGCTGACAAGCGGGTTTGGATTATCCTTCCCCCGTCAGGTCCGGAACCCGGATCCCCAGGCCTTCCGCTCAGAGGCACTGCACTGCCCTGAGCCACCTCAGCCTGTCTCCCCTCTGTGTAGCCGGTGCAGACCTTGGTGGGAATTACGCGCAAGGTTTGAAACGTCATCAAAGTAATCAGCAATATTAAAAATGTGTAGTCTATCAATCTTACATGGAGATGTAAAGACGATTTCTGGACAATCCAATCTATAATTGGGTATTGAAAATTGGAACGTTGATTTGGTGCAAGGTCGAGAAATTAAAGTATTGAGACGTGAAATCTAATTTCGTTCGCGGACACGTAAGTGAGCGTTGGAAGCGATCTGTTCCTCTTCCTTGTCCTACCTTCATCCCTGACTTACACTCACTTCCACTTACCTACACTTACCTTACTTTCACTACACTACCACACAGGTGGGGAGTTTATTGCGGCTGGGAGAGATTCCTGGGGTGGAGGATGTTCGTGCCATGCCGACGTGTAGGTTGGCACGGATGGCACGTTCATGCTCGGAATGAACACCGCCACTTCCCGCAATAAAACATTCACTACACTACCGGGACTATTAGAGTATGTAGCACTCGGAAATACAACACTCACTCACTCGAGATTTATTGATTGGGGTTTCCGGGCAGAAGTCCCTTCAGTGTAGTAAATGTTTTTATCTCCTGCAGGTTGCTTTGTTCTCAACTGGATGGCGAGACTAGGCGCCGGCCTTCAGGGAAGGAAATTTCTCCGACCGAAGGACTTGACTCGAACCCTAGGACCTGCCGTCAGAACCTCCGCGGAGCAGCGCTGCTGCAGCGACTCGCAGCTGATCTCTCTCTCGGAAGATTCCGGGCGCGTGGCGTCTGCGAAAGTTTGTTTACGCTGACGGACGCTATGGCGCCGCTGCAAGGCCACTGGCGCGCCTGGCGCGCGGCGTCGAAACAGCGCTCCCTTCGTTTCCCGGGGCCAAGGTCTGCGTTTCATCATTCTCTGCCCAATTATCGGAGTAGGATCTCCCGGAAATCTCGTGTATCCAGGTTATAGTAAACATCCATCTCTTATCTAATGTTTCTCTTATCACCGTCGTTTCCTTTCTGACGGATAATTATCTAATTTTTATTCTCCACCATTATATATGGTACAGAGAAAGTCATGTGATGCTACGGAGATTTTTCAACAGAAATATCTTTTTGTAGGTCTTCAATATCGAAAAAGTTGATATCTTTTTTCCTATATATTGTTAATTACTTCTTTTTACACGTTTTGTGCGTTTATATTTTCAGAATCCCCGTGTTTTGGGTCCTTGATACCGAAAACCTTGTTTACGGGAAATCGTCTGTCCGAAAGCAGGATTTTCACCATAATTAACATTAGATTATTAGGATTTATTGCAACAAGTATATTTGAAATGGGAGGTGGTCCTACTTGAACAATGAGAATCACGTTTAGTCTAGAGATTACAAGATAGACCAAATCTTCGATTGAAAAATGTTAGAGGGAACGTCAAGTAGAATTTGATTAATAAACGTAAAATGAGGGATTATGAACATTTTATAAAATAAGCAGTTGTGGTAAAGCAGTGGAACACTGTCGGTTAAACGCAGTAGGTGAAGGAGAGATTAAAGAGACAGTTAAAGTACGAGTTCGGTCAGCAAGTGCTTTCGCGAAATGCTATGTTTGTCATAAAGAAACTTTTCTCGAACGAAACTTCGACAGTTGCTTGTTACACAATAGAAAAAGCTGAAGAAGCAATATATAAGAGACCGATTCCTTTAATGTCCTACAAACGAAACAAAATTTACGTAAAAATTATATTGTAACATTCCTGTGATTGGTTTTCTAAATTACTGCGCGAAATGCAAGTGTATATTTGTAATACAAGGTAAATTTATATACGATTATATAAAACGATAAAATGTATACGATAATTTTACGATAAAACCGAACTCATAAACACACGTTTTATGCAAAATTCGCGATAATCGATGTAATTTGCATTCAATTTCCCTAATCTGGTAAAATGAAGGTTTCAGACCTCTTGCTCATACACAGTAACTAGTAAAATGTGGCGTCCTTGATGCTGTGAACTGTTTTAAAAATAGTTTGTTGTGATAAAAATTTATTTCGTGCCTAGCTTTATTGAAATAAGTTCTTTCAGTATTGGGCATTTGACTTACCCATAAATCGTAGTTTCTGACAATGTTATAGACCCATTCAAAAGTTCCCAACACCCAATTGCATTGTGTTACCTCCATACGGAATATGAATTGATTTTATTGCAATTTCAAAATTATAATCGCCTTAACAAATACTTGCAGGTTGTGTTGCATTTATTTGAATTTTATAGCTAAATTTTAAAGCTTTTTTGCCAATATGCACAAAAGTGCACATAAGCATTAGTTCAAATGCTATATTCAAAAATGCAGATCCATCCCAATTATTTCCGAAAATTCTGTCGAAATAACGTGTTAGTTGAGTAATAAATATAAGTTCATTAATTTGAAAATCGGTATTTGCACATTTCTGTAAGAACGTAAAAGTGAGAAGTCGAACATAACGTTTATTCATTCTCTAGCATTACCAATGACGAATACTAGTATATTTTACATTTGAGCATTACTCACAGTTTTGTTTCCTCCGTATTCACTTGAAATTCTTCAAGTTTAATACGTTCCGAGGCAATACTGTTTGCATGTTTTCGCAAATTAATTTTTAAAATACGTGAATTCAAATCTATCTGCAGCGTCATTTACTTAGTAATTCAATTGTTCACTTAAAGATGTCAACATGTTGCCGACGCCGTGAAGGAAAATTATGGCGTATTTTGCTAAACCATTGTTTGGTTTCTGGTTGTTTGGGTTAATCAATATGATCAATCAATTACAAAGATCGATTTAGAAGGCGTTGGTTTAATTCCTGGCATTATCACTAAAATCGTAGCGCAACACAAAGAAAAACATTTTTGGAAATTTATTTGAATCTCTTGACCGGATCCAAAAACAAATTATCGGCTCCCTATCAGGTGACCGAGACGCGTCCAATGACACCTCATACGTCGCGATTGGTGCACGGGAAGTGGTCTAGCTGCCAGTGACGAAATCTCACACATACGTATTCTTGGCTATCCGGGATGAGCCGCGTCTCGGTCAATTGTACTGACGTTTCGGTCATCTTGCTGTGGCCTTCTTCAGAGCTATACTGTTACTGTTTGCTATCCCTATCAAAAGATCAAAGGAAAAAATTGGAGATGTTTTTGAGAAAAACATTTTTGTTATTTTGTAAAATGGCATGTATTGCATGCAATATTGCGCGAAAACTATTTTTTTAAACAAATGGACATGACCTCATACAAAGAACCCAATATGGAGAACAAATTTCATTTGAAGGAAAATTCTCTATCTTGAATTTTGAGGTTGTAGGATGACACCGAAAAAAATTCATACTTTTGAAATTTTCGAAAATTCAGAGTTAACCGGGAATATCAGACTTACGTCACTTTTATAAGTATATGTTACTCAATTCTTATAGAATTGTAAAGAAAAAATGTGAAGCCGTTTCTTTAGAAAATTATGAAAATGTCAGTAGGGCTTCATGTAAAGTCCCTCACGTTTTATAGAATGTTTTCAAAATCTCAAAGCTTCCATTCGAGCCAAATGGGCAGGGGTTTCTTCAATTAAAAAAAAAAAACCTACGCACGGTTTAGGCGTTGGTTGTGTTCACAGATGGACGGGCTGACAGACAGACAGACGGACGGTCGGACGACCGGACGGAATATTTTGAAAATAACATTTTCTCGGTATCAGGGGATCCCAAAACAGGTATTTCGGTTGAAATCTCGAAATAGATTTTCGCAGTATTACATAACTTTCCCTATAGTACGTATATTACTCCGTATACACGTAGGTGTACGGGAAAGTAAAAATAGGTATCCATTAGATTAATTCTTCAGCATATTTTCAGAGATAAATTAATCCCATTGGTGCTCTGAGTTTCGTATTCAGGACTAGTTAGCTATAATTGTAATTAGAATTTCAGTTTAATTGTAAGTCTGACAACACATGATGTAGTGTACACATAATACAGAACTATGTACATCCATGCAAGAATAAATAAATATTAAAAATACTGAAAATAATGTTTATTTGACGTTGAAAGGAGTAATGAGAATAAACAAAATGCAAATGCAAAGTAATCTTCTAAGAGCTTTCAGAGTAACAACGAGAGTCTTACAAATATTTGTTCAGAAGACACTTAATCATATCAAAAAACGCTAATCTCTTTCGCTTTCACGCGTTCTCTTTGTCAGCAATATCTCAACTGAAAGGAAGACCACGCGTATTTGAAATGGCTATCTTAAAAATCTGATATAGTGTGTTTAATGTACTGAAAAATATAATATTGTTTATTTTTCGGGGTCAGAAAGAATTTATCTTATTCGTATATAGATTCCAAATTTACGGTAATACAGTTAACGAACAATTCGATTACGGAACGCCGCATTTGCAATAATTATGATGAACTTACTGAGATCGCGGAAATCATCAATTGAAGAAAGCGATGAGGTGTAGAGAGATTTATAAGTTGGAAGTTGGGCTTAAATTAGTCCGACTTATTTAATTAGAAAGGAGCCGCAGGAGGAGTTGGGCAGCAAGGAGGGCAATGGTTTACAAAGAGAGACTAGAGAGGGTGGCAGGAAACGATATAATCGATCAGGCTTGAGTAAAATGAAGACGGATAATAAAAGTGAAATGCCAAGAGGGGAAAAAGAGCGTGAACAGTTTTATATGGGCAGAAGTAAGCTGGGTAACAAATATTTAAGAAAAGAGGGAAGGATGGATGTCTGCAGAACTGTAATTGCAAGTAAGAATGACATTCAAGAGAAGAAGGTGTGTAAGAGGTGATTAAGGAATCTAAATATAATGAGACTCTGCGTTCTCTAAGTAGCTGGTTAGTAGGATACAATATACAAACAGCAAGATTGTAAAGATAAGGATAATGGCAAGGAATAGGTTTGAAAAGAAGCTGAAGGCAAACTGTATGGGTTAATATCTGAAGTGGGTAAATAAAAGAGGATAATTTGTGTAGGAAAAGTGGGAGAGAGGAAGATTGGATGCATATTTAATGCAATGCAATGTTTAATGGATGGTAAACAAAAATAATGTAAAGATGTTGTATGGAATGTTAAGGATTTTGAGATATTGACTGCGGAGTGAAGCGAAAAGACAATAATGTGGAAAATAAAAGTGAGAGTGGCAAATTTGGAGGCGAGTAAAACAAAAAGGAATGAGTGACAAGGTAGGGGAAATAAGTTATTGGAATATATTTGGATCTTGGAGATATATTTGGAAAGATTGTTATAGAGGCGATTGTGTACCGAGTTAGTAAGATTAAATAAAAGGGAGGATTGTATTGTAAGAAGTTAAGAAATGAGTATGTACTTAGAGACAAGAGATAAGCTAAAGAAAATGTGATAGAATGGAGATAAGATAAAATGGGGAAAATAAATTGATTAACTACATTGCAAAGCAGTTGTAAATAAAAACAATTATGAAATCAATGAACAACTATCACCGCATAGTTCTTCTTCCCGGTCATTGGTAATACTTTCTAATCATATATTTACCGGATCTAACAATGGATTAGTCAAAATCTCTAATAAAATCATGCCCCCTTCAGCCCTCAGTAACTATGACATTATGTGTACAAAACAATGCGACTGTTTCTATGAAGGAAAAGGAATATGCCTCCTTTTCGTATATGAATTAAACATTTTGAATCTAAATTTACTAACATGGAATTTCGATTTGAAACCAAGAAAAGACACTCACCGTAAAAGGAATCCCCTTATTCATTTATTGAATAGCAAATAGCGAGTTTTGCTAGAAGGAACTTACTTCGGAACCCTGTTACACTACAGAAAGGACTGCGACATCCCACGCGATGCTCTGAAGCGTGTGTGATAAACATCACGAGTCCAGAAAGCTGATGTGGTTTTAACTGGAACGCCAGGGCATGGTGGTATCGCTAAACTACTCGCACAAGCAAACGAAATACGTAGTACAAATAATTTGTAAGTATGCTCCAATTTCCATTCATTAGAATCTGTGATCTTGCTCGAAACTAATTTCGTTAGTCTAGAGAAACGATGTATAAAACGCAAACAGTATATGACATGTTAAAGTACTACGCGTATAATTACTGCCTATTAGCGGTTTATGCTATTAATTTCACGTTTTGTAATCATTCTGTTAGGGAAATAAATATTACTTTTTAGTAAGTACCTACCTGATAAAATGTACAATATATGTTTTCTTGAACTCTGGAATCCCTATTCCCTCTCATTTACCAACATGTAGCTGAATTGTTAATAAATGATAAACGAACAACGTGCTTGATAACAAGAAATTTTTATCCCTGGTAACAGAAACTATTTTAGTCGAAAAACAAGCCATAGTGCTGCCGTCCAATAGTTCGACTCCTCTAGTATCTAGCGAAATGAAAGCCAAAGAAACGCGGATTATACCAAGAAAACAATAACCTGAAAGAAAGCGTCTGCACAAAGTTCTCGTAAAGTACCTGGTTTGTATTGCTAATGCCCTGATCGTCTAGAGCCACATTTTGTATTGACGTCTCATTTGTAGTTTATCCACATGACACTCATGCCGCGTGCGTGGGCCTCGCGCATCAGATTCATTAAACTGGCGGAGACTCCGGAGCACACACTTTCTCGCATTATTTCTAATTGCTCCGCTATATTATACTGCTACATAAACCCGCAGAACTGTTTTCAACCGGCAATTATTTCCACTCTCAGACCCGAACTTTCATCTTCGTTAATTTCATAACCGGTAATTTGCCGTCACTCATACCAATACGTCACAGATGCACCGTATGCATTAAACTTCGGCAGACGCAATGTGTTTGGCCAAATTTTGCATAAGATTAGGTTGTATTATTATAATATTATGCATAATTAATATAAAATGGTTCTGGCCCCTTAAAGCGCCCCTCTTCTCTTTGAAACGGTCTACCATTATGACTCCCCGGCTACAAACAATTAAGTCAAAAGCAAGTTACACATACAATGAATAGGTATTTACAATGCATTTACTTACCTTATTAGTTTCCAGATATCTCTGGGGACGCATGTTATTTGGTTTCCTCCCAGATACAAATACTTGACGTTGGAGAGTTCCAGGATTTGCGGTGGGAATGCAGTTAGTCGATTGCCACTCAGGTTGATTTCCTTCAGGGTCTTCATAGTAGACAGGGATTTCGGAAGAGATTCATCCTCTAACGCGTTATTCTTTGCTGCAAAGGTCACCAAGGGACATACAGCGATCTCTTCAGGAATGTGCGTCAGCCCGTTCGAACTAACATCCAAAACTCTGAGACTACTCAAAATATCAATGTTGGGTGGTAGAGAGCGCAGTCGATTGTTTTGCAATAAAAGAATCTCAATGTCTTTGATCGCCTTTTTGTTGGCGCTTTTCACTTGTTCCAAGTTGCAAGACAAAGTGCTTGAATCGAGCATGAGGTGTGCATAATCCAATGTCTTCTCTGAAGGCAGATTGTCACTGTCACAGCTGCTGTCTGAAGTACACGGCTCCATTGTAGCGGTGGAGGTGAATACGAACGAATTGTGAACGACACACGTCGAGAACTAACAGCTGCAGCCACAACAGCTCATTTTCGCGGCCTGAGGCGATCTGTTTTATCTCCCGTCGTGCGGCACAGACATATAACCGCCTTATCGCGTCGTGCTGGATCGTTCGGAAAGCAAAAACGACCACCACAAGAACGTCTGGAGGGGCAGAGAAGAAGATATAATGCTTACTAATCAAGTGTTCGTGCTCTGTCAGAGCGAGCAAACAATGAGATTGCACTTGCATAGTGATTTGATACGAAAACATGACCCCCTGGAGAAAACAAGTAGGAATTTCTACACGTAACAAACCACGAGATGTGATTACTTCGTACTAGTCATGCGCGTAATCTCGTTTGTTGTTTGTACAAGTGCAGAAAATCGATTCAGTTTATGAAACCACTTGCAGAAACACCCAACACGAACCATTCACGTTGGGTGGGGTCACTAGAGTAAAAGTCACAGGATCTGAGATTATTCGTTTCTGGTGTTTGATCCCGACAAATCATATCGGAATGGTAAAATGCCCCGGGTTTTGTGCAAATAGACACTAGTAGTGCTCCATAAGCACATACTTTCTCGCAATATTGTTAATGTTTCTGTATTATTATAATGTGACAATTTTTATCTTAAGTGCACTTCGACTACCATTTAAAAAATGCTTAGACAAACGAAGCGCGAAAATACATATATTTCTTAAATTCAAATATTTAAAAGAAAACAGCCATCTGCAATTTAATTGAGTGTATTTACGTTGTACATAACTATACCAACGATGCCCGATATAGAAGCCTTCGTTAAATATTAACGAAGGCTTCGTAGATGCACATTTTATCCGTAAATAAAGTTATTTGTTTATAATAACGCGAACTAGAAACGGCCGTCACCACCGCCTTCTGTTACTAGTGCGGCGTTGTCAAACCTACAGTGGCTGCTGATTCGTATGACACACACATTTTGCAAATCAGCATTCCTCATACAGCCAGGAACAAAACGAAATGGATAGAAAATTGAAATAAATAAATTGTTATATTCATCAAAACTACTCGGGTTTACACAAACTCGTCATTCCCGCACCTTAGCATGAAAAAGGAAATGATCCATTTGTTTTCACATTTAACTCAATTAAATGACGCAATTTAAAATAGATTTAATTCTCAAATTATATTGAACATAATGTTTCTTTTCAAGATTCGATTCAGCAACGATTGTGAATGGAGTTGTGAGCTTCAGATTGGGTCAACATAG
The DNA here is from genome assembly GCA_038098605.1 of Gryllus longicercus. NCBI lineage: Eukaryota > Metazoa > Arthropoda > Insecta > Orthoptera > Gryllidae > Gryllus > Gryllus longicercus. The sequence continues at coordinate 1,103,281 of JAZDUA010000460.1, read as the reverse complement.
TTTATAAATAGACCCTGGACAACGCCCTATTTGCCTATTTTATTTCTTGGGTTGTATTTTTAGGTAACTTTCCCCATTATCCATGTTCCCTTAAGAAATTACTTTTGCGACGGTTTATAATGCCCATATATGTCTATTTTAGAGATAGTGGCCTATTCAAGCGTATATATATATATATGATTTCTCCATAAAAAGATTTCTCCATAGAATACAATATATATATATATATATATATATATATATATATATATATATATATATATATATATATATATATATATTGTATTCTATGGAGAAATCTTTTTATGGAGAAATCACTTTTGCCAAACCAGTAATAAATGCGTAAAATCTGCCTGGGCGTTCTCCGATAGAGATCTATGACCTTGTATGATCTGGCCTGTGACGAAGCGAGCAGGAACACTGGTTACAGACGTATGCAATTTAATTTTGACACCGTGCAAGATACTCTCATCTACTTCGCCAAAGCCCGCCAGGGCACTCCAGAGAACAGGAAAATTCCCTTGTCTTTCCGATCTTCGCTATCATTAGTGAGGTATCTGTTCCTTTCTAAGAACATAGCTGTCTTCAAGATTAGCACTCAAAATAGACGGAGTTTTCTTCAATAATAATTTGGTATTGAGGTCTGGAGCATGCGAGCTCAGTCAGTTTGCTGTTCCTGTTAAGCGCGCTTGAGAGGATGCCAAAAGAAAAAGCTCAAGAAGTGCAATGCTAAAAGAGTGGATTTGCATAAACATGCAAAACAGTCGCCTTTTAATGTTAGATTTGCATGCAATTGCAGAAGTAGAAGTAAACACAAATTAGATCAACGTCAAAAACTACAGTATTGATGAAAGGGATTTGCATAAAAAAATTGATCTGTATATAAGTTCATTATACTTCTTGGAAATTTCGTACTGTAGTTTCAAACAACGTTTAAATTTTAATTTCTTACACGTGTTGCTAACATTTTTCAAGATTTATCAAATCGCAATATAATTGCAAAGCCGCGACATGCCACTTTCAAATTAAGATGGTTTTTATGGATTTGTGGGACGCAGTTTTGAGTTGTCGAATGTGTGTTGATGTTTAAGTTTAAATAAATTACATTTTCACGCCTAATGCGTTACGATTGGTAACGAGTTTTACAACTGATGGCTGATATGTGTTAAATGGACAGAAATTGTGGTATAATAATTTACCGTAACCGTTACCGCAACATACCGTAACTAATGCGAGAAAGTATGAGGCACCACAGTATGTTTCTTAGGTAAGATGTTAATGTTTACATCGATAATGTTGTGCTCAATAATTTATTATTAAATAATCTGAATTGTTACGTATATTAGGATGACTCCCTTGATAGTAGTATATTATTTGCCGGACTCCTCCCCTTGTAAGAAGCACACCACATTGTGAACAGGTTGCATCTGACTGATTCTGGGCCTTCACTCAAGGTGTTGCGTGCTATAATCGTTTCTTATCTGGTTTCTACGTCAAGCGTACTAGTGGCTTGCAAGTCATTATTTTTCTAGCCAGAGACTTAGTGGATTTATGCCAATAGTTGGTAGGTAGAAGAAATGGCCTTGATTGTTTGTGGGTAAAAATGTACCCTAATGTATTGGGGGAAAGTATGTCCCAATAGTTTTGGGGCTAAAAGTATTTTCTAAAATGTGTTTGCTAAAATTACACCCTAATAGTTTGGTGGGCTGAAATAATGACATTCTATACATTTATACCTGTGTATTCTGTGGGGTGTTTTCACTAAGGAATGAATTTGCGTGAATTGGGAAAGTTGGTTTCTTCTCCTATTTACCATTAAGCACACAGATATCATTGAAATAAAAATCGACCACTTTATTTCTACTTTCTTAATACCCCCGCCCCCGCCGAAACCCACAATTCTTATGGAGAAGCTTGGCGGCGGCGGCGGCGGCGGCGGCGGAGACGGCTTAGGAACGCCGCCCCCGCCCGAACCCCAGGTCGTTTGGGGAATTTTATGGGGCGGGGGCGGCGGCGGCAAGGGCGGTGGAGGAGGCGGCGGCGGCAGCGGCAAGGTTCGTGCGACCTGCGGAGAGAGAACCTTCGGCGACGCGGAGCGGGGGTGCTAGGGGGGAGGGAGGGGTGATGCTCTTTCTGATTAGGTGGGTCGGTGGGCGGTCTGGCTAAGTGGAGAAGAAATGGGGGCAGAGGCGGTGGAGGCGGCGGCGGCAGCGGCAAGGATCGTGCGACCTGTGGAGAGAGAACCTTTGGCGACGCGGAGCGGGGAGTGCTAGGGGGGGGGGAGGGGTGATGCTCTTTCTGATTAGGTGGGTCGGTGGGCGGTCTGGCTAAGTGGAGAAGAAATGGGGGCTGAGGCGGTGGAGGCGGCGGCGGCAGCGGCAAGGATCGTGCGACCTGTGGAGAGAGAACCTTTGGCGACGCGGAGCGGGGAGTGCTAGGGGGGGGGAGGGGTGATGCTCTTTCTGATTAGGTGGGTCGGTGGGCGGTCTGGCTAAGTGGAGAAGAAATGGGGGCTGCGGCGGAGGAGGCGGCGGCGGCGGCAGCGGCAAGGTTCGTGCGACCTGCGGAGAGAGAACCTTTGACGACGGGGAGCGGGGGTGCTAGGGGGGAGGGAGGGGTGTTGCTCTTTCTGATCAGGTGGTTCGGTGGGCGGTCTGGCTAAGTGGAGAAGAAATGGGGGCTGAGGCGGTGGAGGGGCAGCGGCAAGGTTCGTGCGACCTGCGTAGAGAGGTCCTTCGGCGACGCGGAGCGGGGAGTGCTAGGGGGGGGAGGGGTGATGCTCTTTCTGATTAGGTGGGTCGGTGGGCGGTCTGGCTAAGTGGAGAAGAAATGGGGGCTGAGGCGGCGGCGGCGGCAGCAGCGGCAAGGTTCGTGCGACCTGCGGAGAGAGGACCTTTGGCGACGAGGAGCGGGGGTGCTAGGGGGGGGGGGAGTGGTGATGCTCTTTCTCTAAATATAAATAGTTGAATAACGGAAACTATTTAAAAAATGAGACATTAGCAACACTTGAAAAATACCAGTTTTGCTCCCGAGTTTCATTGCACATTGTGATTTGTGAGATAACAGAATACACAGACGATATACATTCTGAACTACGCCACCCTTAGTTTTGAAATTGCAGATTACCGCAATAATGCCGTTTAAATTATGTTCTCAACTTTCCAACCGAGAAGGATCAGGCGCTGAGGTATTGCCTGAGGTGGAGGGGCAAGTGAGGATTTATGAGGGCGGACTAGTGATGGGGCTGGTGAGGCAATTAGACGGGTGGCGCAGAGATATTACCTGAGGTGGAGGGGCAAGTGAGGTTTGACTGAGGGTGTAGGGGCGGAATGGTGATGGGATACGTTGTATTTCTCCTGCTGCGAAAAGGACCCTTTTTGTATGCTTGCAGAGAGCTGTCAATATTATCAAGTCCATCCTCATCAACCTCCCTTTCTTTAAATCTAAGTGCAAAGCTGGTTTCACCAACGGAGTGCCTTCGTCTTGGCTTGTTTGCATGTCATCCCTACTGATAAAGACTTCGTAATCAACGTTGCTATTAACGGTCCTTGATTGTTCGTGTTAGAAAGAAAATTTTCTTGTAACGTCGTATGAATCATAGTGTCGCCTAACACTACATACATACGGCAATTTTTTAGACATTTTACTTCGCTTAGCAGTTCAGAGTAGCCATAAAGAACCTTAGTAGATCTGCTTATGATTGATATTTTGACACACATTCAACATAATTGTCTCGGATAGAGTATTGTGTCTTGTATGTGATAAAAACCCATCATTAACGACATGCACAATAGGTTGTTTGTGTGTTGTTAGTTTGAATTCTTCAAAGAGTGTTCAGGTTTGTCAATAATAACTTTGCTGTAAATACGTTTTTAGAGCCAAAACATGTAAAAATAAGGATTAAAAAAATAATCAAAATAATTTATGTCATCCAATAAAAAAACAAATGCCTACGGAGATGTGTATATAAAACAGGGCTTTTGAAAGCTACGCGTCGCTGAAGGCACAATCGTCTTCCAAGATATTAATTTTCTATTTCACGTTACTAATTACTTACTTTCCTTCCTCGAATTAAAATGTAAACAGATTCACAAGGCGCCGTATTTATTTGCATATAACTTTATGAGATGTAAATTTACATATGAGAGTGAGAAAGTGAGGGAGTTGTGGTGAAGTGCCGTTTTCACAGTAACATCCAGGCATATATTACACACTAACGGCGATAATAATGATACTACAAAAAAACATCATACACACAAAATGTACGCAATTGTATCCTTTCATTTTATATCAGGTTAATATTTACAAAACACTGATAGATTTTAAGTTATATTGAGATAAGTGTATAGTTCCCACTTTTACTTTCTTGCCTTTAAGAAGGTACTTCTTACGAAAGAGAAGGTTATGTAATGCAGCGGGGAAAAGGCGAATTTTCGGCAGAAAAACTCTTAATGCCGGGTTCTGGCATCAAAAAAGTGAATAAATCCAGTTGCTAAATTTAGAAAAAGTCCTGTAATACGTGGTGTAGCCTGAATTCATATTTTGTGAGTTCTTGATAGCGAAAAATCGATTCTCCGTATGTCCGTATGCTTGTCTGTCTGTGAACAACGCTAGCGGCTAAACCGTTCATCCGATTTTCTTCCAAATTGATTTTCTCCCATCCATCTATCTAAGATCGCGGCCCCTTGAATTAGAAGCCGATATAATAATTTTGAGGGTACTTTACATGAAGCTCCATTGAAATTGGTTTGAAATTGTTTTGCAATACGTGAAGTTAAAGAGCTTTTTATGAAAATCTGAAAAGAAATCGGAAAATATATAGAATTTTTCTGGCTGATACAGAGAGAAAACGTGTCAGAAAAATGAGTGTGTACGTTGATCTCTTTGGCACCGAAACTCTGTTTAATACACGTTGGGTTGTAGTTGTTTTTAATGGTCACTTTTTATGGATTTAAAAAGTTTTTGCGTGGAATTACTTTAGAATTCACACTCTGTAGAAATGATTAAGAATGCTCAATGTTCAACATTTTTGAACGCGGCTTGAAGTGACAAGCAGAATCAATAGTAACAGCGTGAAAGCGTATGTCACAACGAACGAAAAGAGTCATATGAGCAATGAAATTTCAGAACCGTAAGTACAAAATTAATTCAGTTTATTCGCAGTTGATCTACACGAGAATAAAAACTTGAATAAGTTAAGCGGGACAATGAGCGAATGACATTTCTGGTTTTGCTTTTACGATATTTACATCCTGAAATGATGAAAGGAGGATAGCAGTCCTCCAGTACATACAGCCTAATACAGCGGCTGCCATTGCAGCAGATACAAGGTGCAATATTCTGGAAAAGAAGAACAATCCTTACATGGAACACGATCTTCAAGAACAATACACGCGGTACGTATACAAATTGCCGTAATCTTCTAGCCAGACTAAGGCAGTAGACTGTCAAATTCCAAGTCACACATTTATCAGTTTTGACATTATAATAGGAAAATTAAATTTTTCTGAAACTAGGATCCATTGAGGTGAGCTGTTGGTCATCGCGAATTATTAAAGTGTTCTTGGCTTCAGAGAATTCTCTTTTCTCCTCACCTTTCTAACTCCATGGGTGGAGTTCCCAGGCGCATCAACTTCTTTGGTAATTAGCCATTTAGGGGGTTGTAAACGTTTGCGAGACGGAATAAGGCTGCGTTCCACCCCTACTTGTTCCTCACATCCGGCGCCGACCTGCGCCTGCTTCCGCTTTCAGTTACGTCCGCCGCGCCGGGGCGCCGGCCCCAGCTGAGGCACGCTCTACGCTCCCAATTGTTTTTCCGACATGTGTGGGAGTGTAGTGCGTAGAGGTGAAAGTGTGTGTGTGGAGGCAGGTAAATATGGGGATAGGTCGAGGAAGAGGAAGAAAGGATTCCGCGCAGCCCGCTAATTACGCTAGTCCAAAGTATTTAAGAGTGTACCTTATACATCAAATCTGGAACCCTAGTTTTCATCTTGAATCAAGCAATATGTGGTGGAGATAAATCCACGACTACTTCTTCAGCACCTTAAATTGCATTGAAAAAGTTGAAAATATTCCAAAAATTATTTAGATAGACTATAAAAAGGTCATTTCATTTTAAGTGGACCAGTATTAAATAAATTAGTCATCACACAATCTCAGAAAAAAATTATACTTCGTATATACATTTCCTTATGTTTCGTTATTCTAAACAGTTTGTAAAAAAATACTGTAAGTATCTTTTATTTTTGTTTTAAGCTACGCAATTTTTCGCATTTGTAGACATTTACGTTTTTGTAAATTACTCACTAAACCGCTGTGGATTTAGTAAATTATGGTCTACAAATCAAAATTATATTTATCCTTCGAATAAGTTTTTATATGGGTAATGTTTACAAACAAATCTATGAAACGCGAAAGAGCAAATTTCGATTTTTAGAGAGCAAATTTTTCAAAGTAAGAATATAGTCAAACTTAATTCTTTTTGTGCTTTTACACATAACAGTTTGGTTATTTTTTGTAAAATATAATTTATAAGTAACAAATCACTTAAATGTTACATCCTTCTGAAAATTGGTATTTTGGTTTTTCCAAATTGTAAACTATTATCTCTGTAAGAAGACTAGATACAAATATGAAAATTGCACACATAAGAGATAGATATGATACCAAATTGCAGAATAAATTTGAACTTTGAAACTCAACTAAAAGTAGATTAAAAAAATTGTTAATTTACGCAAATAAATGGAGAGAAGTAGTGACGAGAAGTAACAATGTTATTTTTCAGCCATTTTGTACTCAAGTCTATATATCTTTACCATATAAGTCTTAATGCTGACTAAATAATTATGAATATTACTGAAAGGGGACTGTGACAACAAAAATTCGAAAATTTTGACATTTTTAAAACATAAACTTGTTGAATTATTAACGCAGTGATATACATTTCTTTTTGCAAAATTCAATATAGAAGTCTTTTTTTAAATTTTTAAATAGATTTTTGTAATTGGTTGGCGATGGACGCTGCACCTAGCAATATCCACTGGAGATAATTTTTGAGGAAAGGAGGGACACAAAGACAAAAAACGTTGGGTGAAACTGAAGGACTCATGTGGATGACGCATGGGGAAAATCTCCAGTACTAATGCAATCTCGATTATACTACAGGTAAGTTTAGAATATTTCCTTAGATATCTGATAATTTGAATTAATATACTATTGATGAAAAAACTATGTTCGCTTATTATAACAATTTATACAATATGAATACAATATAATTTACATTTATTTTTGAATATTAAATGTTTTGTTTTTTATGTTCAAGATTGAATTAAATGGATTATTTCTGTAAATACTGAATACTTTAAAAATCAATATTATAATTTCGTAACAGTAAAGTAAAGTCATATTTCGTAATGCTGCGAAACGATGCCTTAAAACACCTTCCAATCGCTAGTATTACGTAGTAATATTGATGAACATCTCCGGCTCAGATTATTTTCTTTCATATACTATTTGAACTATTTTAAGTGAAAATGCTAGTGTATGTCCAGCATATCATCATTCAGAGTTCTCTAATATTTCTACAGTTGACAACTCGCACGATTTCAAAATTTTTATATATTTGTCGAGCACTTCCTCCTCAGAAGCATATTTTTAAGATTTTTCAAACAATATCGACATATTGAGTCACCTCCTTTCCCACAAACGGAGCTCTTTCCCTTGTCATCACCATCACCACCACTCAACACCCAGTGTCACTACCACATCGCACCAACATCACGATATTGAATATTCTGTCGTCTGAACGGTAAAATCTAATAAAGTCTCATAGTGCAAGAAGAAAATATACATATTTTTTTCTATGGTCTCGATTGTTACATTTCAATACCACTTTTTTTTCCAAGAGGAAATGGAAGTTAATTTTGATATCCTGATTACGTTTCAGTTTCAAATATTCCGTGAATAGCAACTGAAAGAAACAGACGTCGATGAAGCTTACATTTTTATGTGCTGGAAATGAACATTTACTAGTATTAAAAAATGAAAATGGTTTATCGAATCCAGTGAATACTTTAATACCAATGTCATCTCTCGTCTCTTCCAGGTGTTCTGTTAACCTGAATTAATAGGTAATGTGGCATAATAAATATAACTAATACACTATCAATTAGGAATTAGTCATATAGAATTGCATGCGGTCAAATTTGAATTCTGTTTGTAAATATAATAATTTTTTTGAATAATAATAAATATACTTTACGCACTATTACACGAAAACTACGAAAATTTTCAAAGAAATGTGCATTACGCCAATGAAAAAACTAATTAGGAAGAACAAATTTCATTTGAAAAAAATCTTTTCTTGAGTCATTAGCTGATACCCCATTATGAAAGCAGAGTCCGAAGTAAAACATGTGCCCGAAGATTAGGAGCAAAAGCTTTCTACTGTATTGGAGAATGGTGAATTAGCTGCTTGCCACTCGAACAGTCTCGCTGACAAATTGGGTAAGGAACCGTAGAATACCGAAGCGTTTGCCAAGCTGCGATATTTGAAAAAAAAAAAAAAAAAAAAAAAAAAAAAAAAAAAAAAAAAAAAAAAAAAAAAAAAAAACACAGAGTTTGTTGAATTATATGTCTGCCATCAAAACTGTTGCAGTGTATACAACTTCTATTTCAGACACGATTGAAGATTTGAAGATGTCATTTTATTACTTTCAGATATGGCATTGTTCTTTTCCTGAAAATAAACTCGAGGCACTCAAAATTGTGATGCGCGGTGTTCATATAGTATCAAGTTTATACGATGTGCAGTGTTCATACAATCATCATTCATACGAACACTATCAATGTAAGAAAAAAGATCAATGAAGAAACTTACTGAAAAGTTTATATTTGTCAAAGGTACATACACTTCACGATTACGTCTTGTCACAAGCAAGACCCCATTGGAATTGAGAATTTAAAAATCTTATAACCTTATTAAGGGATCTTATGCACTAGTACTGGCCTCTGGTGGAATATATTAAGAACTAATCTGCTGTAAGGAGAGGCCAAAAATAATCGTGGTGCATCAACCAACATATTTAAATTATTTATTTTTCGCATTTGTGTTGTATTAGTCTTTACCAAAAACAAGTTCCAAGTATAAGTTGACGCGCGTAAACGTGCCCCCAACATGGCTACCGGCGCAAGCTTCAATTTACAACGGGGAAGAACGGCCATTACCATATGATTATGGGGCCTTGATCTTTACCAAACTTTGCAAGGACATACTCGAAGAAGGGCCTATAAAAATTTCTTTCTATTCATTCACTACTTTTTGTGGTATCGATGTCGGTTACATGTTGTTGAATTCACTTTTATTAGTGTAGATGTACACTCCAGGGAATAAAGTATCCGGAAAATCGTGTTGTTTAACTATTTACAAGAATTTTTTCATGAACATAATTTGCATTTTAACAATCTAAATAAGTTGAAATACGAAGTCATAAGTGCCCGAGAAGTAAAGGAAATTTCCTTCTGTCTTCTCTACCGTTTTTATTCAAACTACCTACATTGTACTCAGATACACGTCGATGAAATAAACATAATTTTGTGCTTGATTCTCCTTTTTTATGCAAAAGGCAAACCATAAAAGAAAATAACAACAAATGTTAGTAAGTGATCACACATATTCCACACCATTCTGAGTTTACGCCATCGTATTCAGTACTTAGCACTATCTCTACCAATAGTTTAAAGAAAGAAAGTGGAGCTTCACAATGGCTTTCCCGTATTAGTTTTCTATTTCCTTTGGTATGGGCGAGCTATGTGAACTTGCCACAATATCTTGTCAGCTGCCATCTACAGACGCTCAAAGTACATTTTTTAATAAAAATTATTAACTTCTCTGTTTTATAATAATAGAACGAAAATATTATTTTATGAATATTAAAGCACAGTAAAACCTCGTCCAAAATTGCAATTATTTTTGAAAAATTTGCAGTCGTTTTAAAGAAAATGCCGCTCAAGCGCTACTGTAAATTCGAAACTTGGAGCTCTTTTAAACAGAAAATTTTGAATTTTCGAATAGCTTCATTTGAAGTCATTTTAAGTAATTTATCTAAAAACACAATAGTGTTTACAAATTCTTGGAAATGTGCATACAAACGGCGTGAGAGATATTAAAAAAATAAATGTGTAATTTTTGAAAACAATACCTCGAAATGAACTTTACGTCATATTAAGGAAAGCAATTAGCACTATACGTTCGAAAAGCTTGATGAAAAAATTTTGAGTCTTTTTGAAAAAATGGCGTTTGAGCGTTTCTGAAGATGGGGAATTTTGAGCTAGTTTTCACACAAAACGACTGTTGCCAACGTCTTGAACGAAAATTATATCGTATATTGCTAAAAATTTGTTTGGGTGCCAGATACATAGATCGATTTAGGAGGCGTTGGTTTAATTCCTGGCATTATCACTAAGATGGCAGTGCCAAAACACAAAAGAGCACGGTTTTGGAAATTTATTTGAATCTTCTGGTCGGATACGAAAACAAATGATCAGTTCCCCATCAGGAGACCGAGACGCGTCCAATGACACCTCATACGCCTCGATTGGTGAACGGGAAGTGGTCTAGCCGCCAGTGACGAAATGTCACTCATCCGTACATCTGCTCACTCAAGAGTTTTACTGAATTACTGTGTAGAGATTGAAGAAAAATTGAAAAAAAATTGAGTACCATAAATTTGTAAGAACATTTTTACTTTTACCAGTGAATACATTGAATATCTTATACGCTGAATTCAATGCCTGATAAATATTTTCATTCAAATTTTGAATAAAAAACCTATTTTCACCCTTCCTTTGTTGCGGGATAAAGTGATATTTGAAGTGTAGGAAGAGCAGAATTTAAGATATAACGATATTATAATATAGCGAGAAAGTATGTGTTGTTGTAGCACCACTGGTTCTGTATGAAGGACCCACAAAACGTAAATGTTGACTACACAACATGTTACAGGACGTTCCTTGTAGGAACGAGATTTATCCATTTTTTCGATACTAGGCCCCCTAATAATTTTTCTGATGACAAATCGTCTGTTTTCACTTAGCAATTTACTTTCTCTACACTACGTAAATACGAGTATGAGTAAATGCAGTATATATAGTAAATGGCATAAGTAAATGGTGTCGTTTTTGAGAAATCAGTGTGTAAACAAAATTAAAAATTGCCTACATTTTACTCAAACTTATGGGGAAAATACTCAAGTTTTCGAAAAATTGATCATGATTGGTGAAGTTGTTATGCTGCCGTGGACTGAGAATTGCTGAGCTTGCCTATTAGTATATCATTATCCCGTCATTCCTTCCCTAGCTCTAATGATCTTACCATTGTTGAAAGACCAGTTGAAGAATACGAGCTATAACTCTCGTTTGCTGTAAGTAAATACCATCACTCAGAAATAAAACGGATATAATGAGAATAGTACATATAATTGGAATAAAAATAAGTTATTACAAAAAGCAACAAAATTTGTGGCATGAACCATCAAATTAATTACGTAAGAGAGACATGAAGTGTCCGTGACATTGGTCATTCTCAGTCAATAAACAATACTGTGAATAGTAAGAGCAGTCGGAAGGTACAGAATTGAGTTCTTCACTGCATGAAAATTGAAGTCTGCGCACACTGTAAGTGGCCCTGTTGCACGGGATGGTGCCCGCTGTGTCACAGTGCTGGCAGCGCCCTGGTGGTGGCGCGATAAGATGCACCGGAGAATGATGCGCCGTAAGTCATGCCCGCAGACGTTTAGAATGCGTCCAAAGCTTCATCATGGTTGTATAAGTCCAGTTAAAGAAGAAATATATGCAATAAAGAATATCAGCGAACACATAACTGATGGTACATACGGTACGAAACATCATGATTGCTTGTAGTTACATAATTGTGGTTAATGGACGAACTACATAGAATCAGTGCTGTGAACCTTACATATTGCAGTAAAATTCTGTAGTACTACTTAAATGAGGTCCACTGTGTACACGCACACGCGCGAGTCTTTGATAGTGCCCATTTTGTCTGGCATGTACACGAATGCATTAAAATGCATATAGTAAGTTGCTCTGAAGAGTAGCAATTGCATCTGCACAAAATACATTACAGTGAAATGTGTGACAGCAGTTAAAATTGCCCCCTGAAAGGCGTTGGGCAGAAGGAGGTGGGAATGTCCTGGGTTTGAATTCCGTCGGTGGTAGAGTAGCAACGCGCGTGATTGTGAGACTACTTCTATGATTAATCTTTGTTGAGTGGGTAGGCCGCAATTGCGCTGCGGTCAGCGCATGGCGCGACCTGCCAAGAAATGCCTGGGCACTGCTGGGTTCCCGTCTGAGCACCCGCTTACGAAAATTACAGTTATAAAACTTGTACTTTGTTTGGCTTAGAGAGAATGATTTGTACTAAACCCTGACTCCAATGATGTGCAGTGTGTCAAATAAATAGTTGAATAAATGAGTATGTAGCTTGCATGCACGAACAATGACCTTATTTCAAAATATATCTTGAAGAAACAGTGAAAAACTGTATCTTTAATATTTTAGTTGTTGGAAGACACCGAAAAAATTTTAAATTTTTGCAATTTTCAAAAAATTAGTTTTCAACGAAAATGAGACCTGCATCGTTCTCTTAAAATCTTTCACACTATCCAACAAAAAAAAAAATTAAAAACGATGGCGCCATTTTTTGATAATTTTGAAAATGAACCAAGGGCTTTATCTAAAGTACCCCCCGAAATAAAAAAAAATCAATTTTAAATTCAAGAGTCCGCGACATCAACCAGATCGGTCGGGGAATATCACTTTTGGAGAAAATTGGCTGAACAGTCTAGCGTTGTTCCCAGACAGACGGATAGACAGCCATTTTACCGTCAATCGACTTTTCGGTATCAAGGACGCATAAAACATGAATTCTGGCTACATCACGTGTCAGAGGATTGTTTTTCTAAATTTAGCAACTGGATTTATCCACATTTTTGTTAGCAGAGTAAGAAGAGTTCTTCTGCCGAAAATTCGTTTTATCGTGCAGCATTACATAACTCTGTTTTAAGGATTTCCTTCTTAAGGGCGAGAATGTAAAATCTGGTTGTCTGCTTGTCTGTGCATGAGCATCAAACCTTTGTAATATTAGATCTTTTAAGTGTGATTTAGTTGTGCCGTTTCGGGTTTACTTAATATTTTAATTTACTTGGAAGATTACATGAAGTCCCTGCGTAATTTCCGAAATTTTGTGGAAAATTACTGCATTTTTTTCTTTAAATTTTATGCTTGAATGGAATTTGCATGGAATGGAATTTGGAAATTTAATGGAATGTGCATTTGTGAAAATGGTCTAGTTCCAATTTTCATTAAAACTTGAGAAACTTTGAAAAGAGTTCTAATTTATTTTCAAACCTGTTCTACACCTCCAATATTAAAACTAGAGATTTCTCTTTCAATTCAATTTATCTATCAAATTTAGATCTTTAAATGTCACACTCATTGTTTTTCTGAAATATAAGTTGTTGAGTAATAACACCAAGGACGAAAAGTTTTGGTGCGCCGCGCATTCCCCTTAGTTATTACTTTCTCGCATACTATGTACGTAGTACAGATAAAGTAAAGTAATCATGCGTCGAAAAACTCATTTCGAAAATTTTATCCAAAATGGCTACACATTTTTTCTTTAAATTTCTTATATGAATAAAATTCACTTACAAAGATAGCGTAGGTACGACTTTCACAGATACCATTGACTTTTCAAAAAGTGCCAAAGTTTCAAATTTTTTGGACCCTCTCTTTCAAATACGAAATATTGATGATACAAATTTCTTCGTAAAATATAATATTTCTCCCCTATTTCTCCTTTAATTAATATCCTGTACATTTTTTTTAAAAAAATAGTGATTTTGTATAAAAAATGGTAGTATTAAAACACAATTTTCTCAAAATCGGTTCAATTAAAAAGAAATGAACTGATAATGTTACTGGCACTGATTACCTTGATATATTCTCCATTTCAATAATTTTGATTTTTCAAAAATTATACAAATGAATTTGTTTGTAATCTCGCATGTTATTATTTTAAATATTGGCATTTTTCCACATTATTTCCACAGTTTTCTATGTAAATGTGCTCAAAATTGCGCATTTTTAGAAAGGCTCAAAGGACATTTTCCCAGAAATAAACATGGAGGGGCAGCTGCGAAGAATGTGGGGCAAAATCGAAAAGCTAATCCCATCGTAAGGGATTAAGAAACTAACTAATTCGAGAAATTATATGTTATTCTAGAGTACTACTTGTTTTTATCTCATTCCTTTGATATCTTAAATTTATGAAGAAAAAATCTAATTTATAGGAAAGTAGTAAATATTTGCTCCGCAATCAAGAACTCGAACTAATTAGGTACTTGTTTGCTCCGTAAATCTGCATTGATATCTTACGTCATTGACATGCGTAATTGAGTGCAGCTATCTTACTATTGGTTATCTTGGATTTTACATAACTTAATAACTTTTTTGTTAGTAATTGATAACCTTTCAGACGTCGCTTTATAATAAATACAATTTTTTATATCCACATTTACACTGTTGAATCAAAAATTTCACTTCTGGAACCCAGCAATATATTTATTTACTTCTAAGAAAGACACGTCACATTCCCAAGTGTTCTACAAAGTGGAAAAAAATAGTGGTAAGCAATAACATTTGGCTTAATATGTGATTTTTTCATTGCCATTTTTTCGGGATTTGTTTCAATATGTTATTATTCCTTGAAATAAAAATTGTGATTTCTATGAACGTGGAGTAGAAATATATGAAATCAGAAATCGTTGTCAAAACTGCCACAAGTATAGATAGAAAACTACTTTTATAGAAATATATACTTTAAAAATAAATCAAAAACGGTTTTTGCTAAACAAAACATAGTACACTTTTGTGGGAAAATAAAATATAAGTAGATTATCTATGACATGCAAACAGCTTAGTCTGTATGTAAAGTTTAAAAAAATGATCAAAATGACAAGCATCAATTCTACTGAAAATAGAATGCAATAATACAAATATTATGTTAATACCAATTCGACTTCAATTTCATGAATCAATACTTTACCAACAGTAAATAGAAATTTTATTGCTTACATTATTCAATTAACGGAAAAAATAGTCAATCTGTAACCATTTTCGGGGAGCTGCATTTAGTATTTAGGAGCAGAAGAAGGAATTTTGGATTTGTTCAATGAGATTCCAGTAATGAGTGCTAACGTTAATCTTAAGCCTCTCGCAGGTGCGAGCGCGCCTGCTTGCCCGGTGGATGTGCGTTGCCCTCTGCTATGTGAGCGTTAGGAAGGGTAGTGTCCATGCCATGAACGGTCGCGTATTTTCTCGCTGGTGTTGGTTTCTTTCACTTGACGTAATTACGCTTGTGCAACTGAGGCGACATCTGGGTCTTGCTAAGGTTGTAAGACATCCTTTCATTGCAAATAAATATCTGAGCTAGAGTCTGAATATTTCTGGTGTCTGAATTGGGATGCGCGCGGGAGAGACAAGGGCGCGTCCGCCCCTCAAAATAAACGAGTTGAAACTCTCATTTATCTTTCTTCTCTTATCCCAAAGGTGCGTTCTTAAAGAAGATTTTTGGCAGAAGTTCATTTTGTTTTATGGCGTCCTTGCGTTTGTTTTTGGAGTTCTGCATAATGTTTCCATCGTCGTAGCTTAATACTTCCAACGGATTCGTATAGCGAATTTCGACTTGGTTTGTCTTTAGAACACTATTTAATCGGTATGGCGGGTCGATCGGCTATTTATATCGTGAAATATTGATGAAAAATGTGGTTTTATGTATGGGAATTATATATCTTCCGTGTCCGAAAATCGAGAAGTCGGCCAACTGTAATATATTTAAGCAAAGCACAAATATAACTTTATACAATAACATGATTGCCCACCGGAGGGGAGCTAATTTCTTGTGTTTGCATTCTCTCGACTTCTGTTCCGTTTAATTAAACGATGCATTATTTTAAGTTATTCGCCATCTACCAGCGAAAGAAGGTATCACTCGGGTGACAAAACTGGTGATTTGGATTTTGCTCAGAGGCATAATTTAGTCTTGAGGATCTTATTCCCGCAGAAATCTCATAACATGGGACTACCTCTCCGAAGGATTTTATCTCCCTTGAAAATCCACAGCTTTGATTGGATTTGAAACTGCGAACTTGGCCAAAACAACTCGGTAATAATATTTTTATATTGAAATTATTTAATCGGTATGGTTAGGCGATCGCATTTATCCAATAAAATATTAATGAAAAAATGTAAATACTGGTGGAAATGTGTAAAATAGATGATTTCTTCTCGTCCGCTCTGCGCAACAGCACTGAGTGCCCAGCCCTGCGCGTCCCAGGCGATTGGCGAAGCGGACAGGCCTGATGCACGCAGCGACACGCAGCGAAAGGGATCTACATCTGCATTCGCAGCCAACAATCTTTGCTCAGGGCATCCACGTCTGTGGTGAATTTGTTGTTGACACGTTTCTTCTGTTATTGTCGCTTCATTGATTTGCATTTTTATGAGGATACTTTCCTAAGAGGTTACTAGTCATAACGTTTGAGTGGATGATGATGATGATGGTGATGTTGATGAGTCATCTTGGAGCTCGTATTGCTTACAACTCGTTATCCTTATGTAGCAACGAGAAACCTGTGTTCGTTCTTTCATTGCCTAATTTTGAAAACCTACTACAATACTATTACAATAGAATACAATGAAATCCTTCACCATGAGACTATAGTTGGGAAACGAAGATGACGAGTGTTCCGGAATCTGTAGGGTTTTGTTCCAGATTATGTAACCTCCCTCATTTCTTCATTTCAGGAGAATAAGAACGAGGGAAAGAATGTTTTTGAAGTTTCCAATTTTCCGTATAGTGCAGATACGTACTTTTCTAATGACATTTTTCTGCAGTTCTTCCTTTTGTGCGAAGTATCGCAGGGATTCAGCTAGTATTGTATTTAATTAATATTTGAAAAATTACAGAATGTCTCGCCAATAGAACATGCAAACGATCAAGTTAAAGTTACAAGTGTATTAGTGACTTTACAATATCTTGGTTTTAAGCGTTGGAGGAGAACATTACATACAAATAGTTTTTTATTAAAAGAATATAAGAAATAAAGTTACTTAAGGAAGAAATCAATATTTTCAAGAATTACATACTTGAATGTGACAAAAAAAATTGTGTTAAAGATTTGAATATATTTGCAGATACACTTTCTAACTTACTGTGTAGAATTAAAGTAACCAAATACTTTTCCGTTATTCTTAATAATTTTATTTTTGGTAAATAAAACATTCACCCAATTGAACTTCTGGCATGTTCCCACAAAGTTATGCCTTTTAAAGGTTTCCAAACTAATTAAAAATTATCTGTATTTGAACAGCATTACATTATTACAAATACAATAAACAACTGAGAAACATACGGTGAATATAATATTAGTATATAAAGTATAATGTATGGAACAATGTAATAAATTATCAACATAAAAACAAATTATTTTTAGAGAGCAGTGCGAGGAAAACAACTAGTGGGGCTATCACATGTCAGAGACTTAGTACATTATTTGTAACGATCATGTAACACAGTAATCGTGCAAATTACCTCCAACTTGTAATATTACAGATATCGTATGCAAATCTCTCTTAAGCAAATTTGGAACCCTCTTGATCTATTATCTAGCATTTTCTAAAATTCTACTTTAAAAGCAGAAATTACTCTTTTGTTGGTTGCATGGGCATTTGCCACTGATTGGAAGATATCATGCATTAGTGTGTGACGATACACGAAATATTTGTGCGTCAGAATGTGATCTGTCAAATACCAAAGAATGATGAGTTGCTTACCCCCGGGAGAGGTGGCTCAGGGCATCAGACCGGGACAGATCTGACCGTCGGGTACAAGGTTCGATGCCCGACGGTGGCAGGATTTTCGACACTGGCTACATAGATAGGTTCAATCGCTGTCTGGAGGATAATTCTAGCACCAGGTTGCTGTGATCGGTAGTTTTCTGTGGTTTCAACGATCAATACCAGACGAATGCCGCACATACTCTAACAAGCGGGCCTCGGATCGCGCGCGATCTTTCCTTCCGCTTCCTTGTTCTATCCTCATCCCATACTTACACTACCGCACATGCCCCACAACGAGGCATGCACTATACTGACGGGAATAACGTCAGCCGCTGACGCGCCCAGAAACACTAATCAGTCCATCAAGGAATTGACAACAAATCCGAGGCAAATGTTATATACTTGAGTAACTTTGTTAAATTGAATTTCCCACCAGGGTCCCACCAGCGTAATGGCTACGAAATATTGCTTAGATGATTGGGAGAGCATTTGTAGAAACTGCGACGAGAATTTCTGTGCATCGCCTTTGTGTTCTCGTCACACGAGAAGATTCTGAATTGTCAAAGTGAATGAGCTCCAAGCGTGGCGCCAAATTTGAATTAATTTGGCCGCCTATGCCAACACTGAGGGACCCGGGTTGAAATTCCCGCATAGCTGGGGATTTTTATCCGGTGATGACCTATTCAGAGTGGTCCTAAAGTTCATTCAGCCTTCTTTTCAAATGAGAACCAGTATTCACCGGTTTTATTAACAGTAACTATTGGGTAAAAAGTATCCAATTGAAGCGTGACGCTTGCCATGCCATCTTCATCCCAACTCTAGTCATACAAGATCATATTAGAGATATACATGTTGCATTAATTGCAAAAACGGCCATGGAAGAGGGCGGTAACAGAAAAACGGCTGAAAGAGTTCTAACACAAGCAAGTTTAACCTGCAGTATTAAAATGAACAAGGGTTAAGAAAAGGTCCACCACATGTTCATTAGCGAAGAGGGAATATCATCGATTCTCTGGGGAAACAGTTTTATGAGACACTATGCATACTATACGAGAAAGTAACAAATACAACTAGGAAAATAATTTTTCTTTTCTTTGAAGGTATTTATAACTCAGATGTGTCATTATATATACACAAATAATTGCAATTATTTGTTTATTAGATTAATTATTACAGTATGACTTATGTGTTCTATATTCAGTAACTCTTATAATTAAATAATACATTTTCAAACCGTCAACATTCTAAAATTTACAATTGTGTATACAATTTCATGCATATTCTCATTCCTTGTCTAGACGAAAATTGAGATATTCAAAATATGTATTCGATGATATTAGTAAAAATGTGAATGTAAGACATGTAATAAATTAATTGAGCAAATCAAACATGGCGCATTACTGGTTTACGAGGGGTGCATTTTATCCTTGGACCTACTTATTCTTTAAAAGCGGATGCCATCGCCCTAATGTTAGGATGCACGGACCCAGGGAACTACTTGAACAGCCCCTGCGCAAAACGCTCACGAAAAAGCACATAAAACTATTTTATTCTTAGTAACTTAATTTCTTAATAATTTCAAAAAAGACAAGTCTTAATAGTAAACAAATTATTATTTATAAAAAACATGGATTATTTATTAAAAGAACACCCGAATGCTCTTATCTCAAATCATCACATCTAACTACAGTGTGTAGAGTTGTTCTTACTAAAGGGCACTGTCTGGCGGCTGCATCGCCGTCAATAGGGTCTACCACGGTAGAAAGACGGGGGTGAGTTAGTCTGGGGCACCGATTTTTGCTCGTTCTCCGCAGCACGTTTGCGTGTCAAACCTCGTTTGCGTGTCCTGACCACGTGGAACTACCTCTCAGAGAGTACTCGTATCTTCCTTTGAATAGCCAGATCAGATGCTGAACGACACGTAGTACGGAGAGCGAGTATTTAGAAACACTTTGAAGTGACAATTTTCAAAATTGACCAACGAACAAAAGCACGGTGAAGGTGTAATTGAAATAAAAAATACAATATTTTAAAAAATGTTTCATATATCTGTTTCAAAGACTTGAGAGTAAGAAAAATGTGGAGCTGTTTTTGAGAAAATTTTGAAAATGTTCGGGAAACTTCATGTAAAGTACCCACCAAATTATAAATGTTTTTCAAAATCGCAGAGATTTGACTCAGGCCAGATCGGCAATGGCTTATTCCGTTTGGACAAAACACGTACTCATAGTTTCGGCACTAGCTTTGTTCACATACACCAAGACGGACAGACGTTTTGTCGTCAAGTGATTTTTCGTTACCAAGGACCCACAAAACAGAGATTCCGGCTACAGCATGTGTTAGAGAGTTTGTTTCTTAATTTTGCAACTGGATTTATCCAATTTGTCGTTATCAGGCCCTGCATTAATTTGTTCTGCCGACAATCCGCCGTTTTTCCGCCGAAGCAATTTCAAGAATTTTGTGAAGAAAGAGAAAACAAATTGATTAGACAAACTATAAAACAGACTAAATCAGTGGCGGCTCGTGCTTAGGTTGCACGGCAACCCCCAGATAATCGAGAAAATATCTCATAATATCTTAGGAATATACATTTTCCTTTTAATGACATTCCATATTCAAGATATTGCAGCAATGTCGATGTATGGCGTCATTTTGAAACTAAAGAGCGTCCTACTGGCGCTCTCTCCGGTGTCTGGTGCCTTGCCGGGTGTTGTACCATGCTCTCAGCTCTTGGCTGTATTACTGGGTTTACAGCATTTACTCTTTAACCCTTTGAATTAACACGCTCAACATGGTTACCCAACTTTTAGTTGGGTAACCAGATGGGTGGCGCTGGCTAGCGCTGCGCGGCCACGGAGGGAGTCTCAGGGGAATCCAAATATTCTGTCTTCGTCTGACTCGCTGCAACGTAATTTAAAGAATTTCGCTTCGTATTAAAATTCGACTCAATTATCCACCATATTCAATGCATTGTTTATGATATTTGAAGAATTTTTTTTCATTATGGTTTTAGGTTTGTTAATTCAAAACGTACAATTGATGAGTTCTTTGTGTAAAGGTGGTCATTCTAGATTGAAGTCCCTTAGCGTGTCGCGGAAGCCAGCGTCCTGCAATGTGCGAGCGTTCTTGTGCACAAATGAGTGTTAAAGCTCTTTCATTATTGCCATGTAGCCTACACCAGGGTAGTGAAGTTTTCGAAATAAAATAAATTTATTTGTGTGAAACGTGTCGAAGCAATAGTGCTTGTTGAAATGCAGAGGAAATCGAAGCCGGTACGCGCGGGGGAGGTGTATAATATACTTGACACGGACTCTACGCATGAAGTTATGTAAGTAATGTTTCAATATAGACTTTTAATTCACTTAGTTTTAATTAATTTGAACTGCTTACATTTTTATTATATGAAAGGGTGAAAACCAGCACGGTATAAGTGATATTTATAAATTTTGAGAAAACGTGTTTATTTTAGGTTTTATTTTAATGGAAATGCATTTTCATGGTTTTAATAAACAATTGAAATGCAGTAGGTTTAGTGATGAAACAAACCACCACGACATTACAGTAATATTGACTTAAATAAACAGATTTCTCAGAATTTATAAATATCACTTATAACGTTGTGGTTTAAGTTCATATATCCATATTTTGAATTTTTGAAATTACTTTCCCCCCATTCGATTGAGAGGCAATCTCCAGTCTTTTGGGGCACCAGCCGTTCCTGTATTTAATATAATTATAAAACTATAAAACATGCTATCAAAATTATGTGGAACGTTACAGCCCAAATTTTACAGAAAAATACTTTAGTTAGCACAAACATATGTTCAGTGCATTCAAAACTGAAGAATCTCGCTACTAAGTCAGCTTCTTCGTCTCCCGTTTTAAATACTTCCATGGAATCCGAAGACATGGAAAAAACTTCCTTCAACATTAATAAATGTTTAATAAATGTTCTTGTAAGTAGTTTTGTTATAATTGTGTTTGAAAGTTTTGTTGCCATAAAATTGAAACATAATTGAAATAGTTTTCTACATTAAACTGTTATTTATATTTTCCTTGGATATACGTTATTCCAGGAAGCAGTGAATTGGCAGCTGAATGAAAGTTTTTTAGAATCCGATAGTAGTTTTGCGTAAAATTTCTCTTTTTCGTAATTCCTATACTTTTATTTATTCATTCGACTCATGTAATGTATTAATTCGTGAAATAGTCACGCTAATTATTACTCGAAGTGCTGAGAAATTTATTATGATAATTTTGGAATAAGGCTGCATTAAAAATTCCCCCTAATAATATTGCGACGCAAACTGGCGCATAATTTTGATAAAATGCTATTTAATAAAAAATGAGAAAATATTACTTTCATAATTCGTTCACATAACGGTCTTTAATATGTTCATTAGAATAAAATATGCACTTTTCTAAACAACCAAATAGACCATTTTCCATAAAAAAGGGTTTCTCCTGTTAAGCAATTACGCCTATAAAATATTTTTTTTCGTTGAACCGACAGTGGACACTTAATACAGATTTCTTTGCATTTTTCATTTGGTCGACAAGTTAAAACTGAAGAACGCTTAAAGTATGCTGCTAATAATGGCGTAGGTCCTATTTGTAGCTATCTCTGAATTTTCAAAATTAAAAAAAATTAAGATTGCAATTTTGATGATAAAGATTTTTTTAAAAAATCTGTTCTAAATAATAGGATCTTTGAATAGGCCAGCTCCAATTATTTTCTTTTCATTTTTTCCTTGGATGGAACGAAGAGTACTTCAAATGACGCATTTAATGCAATTCCGTGAAGTTTTGAAAATAGCAAAATATAAAAATTACAAAAAAGTAGTTGGTGCTGTTGTAGCATCGCTAATTCTCTATACTAAACATAGCATAGGAAAAGTAAAAGTAGCTCAATACTGTAAACTCAAAATATAAGCTGATAACCTCTAGCTCTGTAACTCTGTCCACTACTCGCAAAAAGGTCTCCACTCCCTTTTGAAGTCTATATCGTCACTAATTCATCTACAACAGTTTTAATTTTCAGGAAGTACATAACCTGCCCGGTTTTGGAAACGAAGAGGACACCAACCGTGGATTTTCCATCGCATCCTCTTGTTGCATGCGATAGCCTGAACGAATACCGGCAGCTTCACAGTCGACACGACACACAACGGGCGCAGGAGCAAACAGACAGCTCTAGCGAAGCAAGACCCGTTGCAGTAGAAGACTTCTTCCTCCAGAGTCCCGTTGTTGTTGCCACTGTGGTAGTCGTAGCAAAGGTTGAGGAATAAGAGTGACGGGTGGGTGTGCGGTGGCAGTTCTAAACATGTGTCGGAGCCGTAAGGGAACTCTGGATGATCTTCGGCGAAGGACGAATTAGAGGGCGGCACATTTTACGCCCCTTAAACCCATTGATTAATTAACAGTGATTAGGGGCCATGGGACCCTCAAGTGTAGTGCATGGTGTTTCTCGGGAGGTGACGGCGGCCTGTGCCCAGAGCCAGCTCCAACCTTACCTTCGGCTAGCGGGGTTTTCCCCCACCAGGAATCTCCCAGCAGCGGGGCTCCGCCCAATACCTTCTCTTACTACGTCATTAGCTGCTTGTGATGTAGGAGTATGTTGGACGACTATGATCATGTACGACAGCCATCTTGCTTTAGTTTATGCTATGATGCTTTTTGAGCTTCATTCTATATCACAGTTATCGCCTGACGACTTTATATTTAGATTATTACTGTACTTAAAATCTAGAACAAGGGTTTTAAATGGTGTGATCCCAAATGTCATGGAAATTATGACTCGAGAGGGGAACCGAGCATAGGTGTTTTCTTTCCGGCTATGAAAGAAATGAACGTGCTCCAAAAGAAGACGAAAGTTTCTATAAAACTAGCATTCTCGACACAGCGTTCACTAGCGTGTATTTTCAATTAAAAGTGATAAATATTTCAATTTTACGGATCGGAAATATATAAAAGTAAGAAAAATCAGTGGATCAATAAAAATCTGATTATCTGTCTGATAAAGCATACAAGTGCTTCAATTACGTTCTAGAATACGACAACTTGAGGTTACTTTTGACACTATGAATTAATGGTAATAATTGATAAAATATATAAAAATTGATTATAGATGTTGTATATAATATAATATAAATATACATTAACACATTTTTAATACATTCATTATTATTATTTATAGCAAAATCCAACTGCAGCACGTCGGAAAAATTCAACATACAAAAAAAGTAAGCATCTTTTAAGAATATTCTAAACATTGAAAGATTAATATTAAAATTATATTTTAACGTTAAGAAATATTTATTAAATAATAATAATAATATATAACATATAGCAAATTTTAATGGTTTTTATGTTAATATAAGATAAAATAGCGTATTTATTTTATAATTTGATATTGTCACAAATATATAATAATAATAATAATAATAATAATAATAAATCTAATATAATTATGCAAGATTTAGAAAGCAAAAAACAGAAGGCCAAGTGAAGAAACGAAAGAAATAGCTGCAAATTGATTAGTCACTATGGAAAAAGTGTTTTCTCTGGCAGATGAAAATTTAGCTTTAATGCGGGAAGCACTAAAAGAAATCGCTGTATTGAACCGTATTATGTCGCAAAAACGAGTAAAGCACAATAAAAAGAAGTTTTTGAAATTGATTGAAATTGATCTTCTATAAAAGATATGTGTAAAAATGGTTCAATTGACGTCTTGTATTTTGCACCCATATCGCTCAGGATTGCTTGGGAATCTGAACAGTCTAACATTATTTTCAGTTCTATTAGAACAATTTATTGCTGAGCAGCAAGGCATTTTGATGTTGCGATGAATGGAATAGTTTGTGGCACCTGGAAAAAGTATGAGAAATTAATTAATATCTTTTAAATCCTTGTAACTATTTACTAATATATGTACTTAAAACGTCTTATCGCGATTCATAAAAAAATGAAATTAAAATATTTATTAAAAAATAACTTAAACGGCACTGTCTTTGTGCGTGTTTTCATATGTCATTGCCGCCCAACGGACCAAATATGGCGGCCGCGCATACCTATCTTTCTAGAGCTCTAGTATTAGCCATGAGAATGAAAGATTTTTCTATTGGCCTATCAAAATTTACTATTTCTTTCACTGTTTGTAATTCTGTGTTATCGATCACTGAAATAAACTATATAAATAAATTGGTACTGGTAAGGAAAGTTCTAACAACTTGTTACTATCCGCAGATCACTTTCAATTTGTTAGCGTTCAGTTTTGTGAAGGTTAAGTGTGTGCTGTCGTTATGGAGAATGGGGGCAACGAATAAACATCAAATTTTGTTCAAAATTAGGGAAATCGGTCACGGAGACTTATGAAATCATTAAATGCCATGATATTATTAGCCAGTTCCATCTCACGTTACAAGTCATTCTCCTTGAAATCTGGCAACGATGTGCGAGGGCCTACAGTAGAACCAGATTACGCATGTTCCTTCGTGGTTTGGTCGAGTGCTGTGCTTGAGAGTGGGTTTCTTGTTAGTTTTACCAAGTGTTTCCAAGGTAATTGTAACGAGTGGAACGATTTTGAAGTTTGTTTTATATACAGTGTATTTATTTAATTTTTTTAAATTTCACTAAAACGTTCTTCTGTTGTTTATTCAAGACACCATTTCATCTTGTGAGAGAAGGTAAGTAAAAAAGAAATGTTTTCACCATTATTATAATGTGTCTCATTTACACAAATAAAAATATGTTTTCGTTTCGCAGATGGTAAGAAAGTGTTGCGTGCCTGGATTACGTCTAATTACGCCAGCACGCAGAAAAAAGGTCAGGCAAGTAAGTGGAGTACGTAGTAAATGTATGGCAAAAGCGCATAGAACTGTCGGAGTCGCTTATACGCTGCCGGCACTAGTAGCTGAATCATCCAATTTTTTTAAAATTTGCCAAAAAACAAATTTAACTTGATAGTTTATAAAAGTACTTCAGTCCAATCGTGTAAAAAAATAATAATCAATTAAAAAATTCCTACTTCAAATTATGTTTAATATGTAACATCTTTGAATGTACCTGTACATCGCAAGTTACTATTTCTGTTAAATTTCTGCATTTTAAATCTTTCAGAAACAGAAAAAAATGTTTAAGTAAAAGATCATCAAATATTGAATGAGCCTTGAAATATTCAAATATAACTATTTTAATATTTTGCTCGTATCAATTTTTTTTTGACGAAAATAACCTTGGATTCAGTTATTTGACGTTGATTTTGGAAATATTGTTTACCACTAGCTGAACCTCTACGAGTATATCGCACATAAGTTAGAGCTGTAGAAACGTTACAACAGAAAAGTAAAACATACTATGCACCATAAAAAACAAAAATATTTCATGTCATTTATTAAAGTCTTATTCTCTAAATATAATGAAATAAGGGAGGTTCACAAATTCTGGAGCAAAAAAACACTTCATTGTGAACACAAGACTTTTCATTACTTAAATTATAATAATATTTATTAAGATTATGTATGTTGTACTAACGTTAGTATAGCCTGCTATTACGTACGAATGTAATGCAATATTTATTATTACGATTACTAAATATTTTCCTTAAAAGGATACATGTGTCAGAAAGTTGCTGGATATTGCTTTTTTACATACTCATTAATCTTGGCATTTAAAAACTGTCAATATTTGAATTAAAAAAAAACTCGCTATCTTTGCTTGGATCACTACAAACCAAAGAGTATATATCAGAGACGGCACTCAATGTTAAAAGGAAAAGCCTTATTTGCCCAACTTCCGGTGCCGCCACATTGTTCTGTATAATTTCTATTGGGTAAACGGACAGCCAATAGCGAAGAAGTAACCGGTAAATTTGAAATAAACCAGCGATGCGGGAACTTTAAAATTTCACTCCCATACTTCCCACGCCTTAATTTATTAAAAAATTCACAATATTAATTATAAGGATTTTATGGAAGAAAAAAAGTCAAATTAGGGTAGTAAAATCTAGTATTTATTGAGCATATTGATATTATACAATTTCGTAATTTCATTAGTAATAACAATTTTGAATTACAGAAAGTAATAAACTGTATACCTGCATAATTGCAACTTTAGTATTTGCTTGTAGATATGCCAAATTAATACTATGGAATACTACATTATTACAAGCATTATGAATAAACAATAAGAACAGAATTAAAAAGAAACAAATGAAAATACTACCGCACATTTGCCCAGGTAAAAGAAATAGTTATGATACAAGGGGTAAAAGTGCCATTTTATTTTGAGAATTACTTCAGCCATTAAGAACACGAATTACATAAATATGTACTGTTACTTTAAGATCAATATTATCTGATTAGGCCACATGAACGTATTTTGTTTTCTTTGTTGCTTTCAAAGTTTTATCAGAACATTTGAGCATTGTCCCACTTTTAGCAGCAGTGCCAAAAATTGATCTTTTAGCATGCTCTGCATGCCTTGAAAGAACCACTTTTACTGGTTGCAACCTAAAAATGTTTTTCATTCGTCAATAAATATTTGACAAAATTATTTTGTTTACCCATGCTAATCTCACACATGCACAGTTCAGAGCTTGGCTTTTTTAAAATCGGATTCACTGTGAAAGTACATTCACTTTTAAAACAATGATTTACAAATAGTGGAATTCCATCAATGCTTATACACTACAATTTAATTCTGAAAATGAATTGTCAAAGTGCAAATATTTGATTGCACCAGGAGCCAAGCCTGGGACCTTCTGATAACTGGGCTGATGTCCTAATAACTGAGCTATAGAATCAAGCATTGCATTCACGACTCACAACAATTCACAATCTAATAAGGATCAGCATTCAAATCCAGAATGTAATTGGCATGAGGATGAACAAAACACAATGATACACACATACTAGAATATAAATTGAATCAATATTGTATTTGTCATGAGAAACTATTATTGTCAGAACAGTATAACAATACATAAGCAACTTATATCAATACTAATAATAAAAATTAATACTAATAAGAATGAAACAAATTGCAGACTAGATAATAGACAATCAAGAAATTCTAAAATTGCATGAAAATAGCCTCTGAAACAGAAACTCAAAACCTTTGTATTCATAATATTCAAATAAAGTGTCTTAACATAGCAAGAGGCATTCCAAAATTCAGAAAATGAACATGCTTTACAGAATTAATTTTATCTTTAAATTTTATTTCATTAGAACTTTCCAAATCAGATGTGGGAAATACAGTTTATATAATGGATCTGTACCCAATGACAGAATACACACTGATTTTAAAACTCTCGTTCTTCATACCTTTATAAACTGTCAGCGTAAAAGAGATATGTTCAGAAACTTTGTGCACAATGAAGCAAGTCATTCACTGCAAATAACAATAATTCTTTAAAATTTTCTCTCTGAGTTCTGACTCCTCAAAGTGAACATTAATTTAAAGCCGCTTAGGGTCAAGCTCGTAGGGTCTAATATGCATGCTTGAGAAGCAATCTCTGGAAGAGAATCTGAAAAGCAAAAAATGCCGTTAAGAAAGATACTATGTCCTCAAATGAATGTTCTGAAAACAAATCTGTATCAAAATGAAAGATATTTCTTTTAATTCACCACCTAGAATTACAAAATTAGAAAGCACAGGAATATCTTGCACTTACCACACACCGAAGGCGCAGATTCATCTCCCAGAATGGCTTCTTGCACCTGTCCAGAAGTACAAGGATCTGTAATCACAAAAAAAGAGAGTTTTTTATTTACTATGATTTGCAACAAAGTAATAATTGAGATTCTTAAAGATTATAGCAAATATTTACCTTTCACAAGGCTAGAATAAGCATCAGTTGCACTTGCTGTAGCAACATGTTCAACAGCACTAGAACCTGAATTAATCAACAAAAAATTATTGCCAATACATTATGCTTTCAATAGCATGCTTCTTTTTGCATTTTACAAGAGACTTACCATTTTCAGTTTGAAAAGCTGCCTGTGTACAAGGATCTGAAAATTAAAAAATGCTGGTATCATAGCCTCCCATCAAACTATATATTCTACTAAAACTAAAAAAAATATATTCTATTAAAACTTATTCTAGTAATATTCTATTAAAAAAGTCTTACCAATTACACCCATAGCTGCAGTGGGTGTCACCTCGCTTGGTCCAAACAAGGGATCTGCAACTGAACATGAACATTAAAAAAATTCCACTATTCCCATCATCTTCTCGAAGCCAAAATGCACGCTTCAGACTTCAAACAGCAGTAAATCACTTCATTTCTCTAATTCACTGACTGCGATATGGCGTTAACAGCCCTACGAACAGCACGTGAATATACAACGATAGGTCGACGAGGAAGGAATCCAACGGTAACCAACCGGCTCGTTTGCGAAAAAATTTCAAAATGAATAAGTAGTTCACATAGTCTCCGCTTGAGCGAGTTGGTGTTGTACAGATGTATATGGCGTCGCTCTGAACTGTGATTGGCTACCGTATGGAATTTGAATAAGGACCGGATGTGCCCTATCTAGTGTCACACCACTGCTACTAACTGATATAGGGTGTCCTGGAAATAAGGACGAATATTAAAGTGCTCTAGAACATATAAAATTTATTGAAAATGTAATTTTGTTTTTACAAACACATTAAGTAACTTCTCTCATTTATGTATGAAAAATTATATTCCGTATATGACCATCCAAGGCCGCGCGGCAACGAGCAATGCGTTCATTGAAGTTAGCGATGACGCGTTCACAAACATCTGGTGGGATGCCGTTAATAATCCTTGTAATTTCATTCTTCAATTCGATTATTGTTCGTGGTTTGTTCAAGTACACTTTTGATTTCACAAATCCCCACAAAAAAAGTCACAAGGCGTTAGATCGCATGATCTGGCAAGCCATTCCTGGTTGCCACGCTAAGAGATAATTTTTTTAGGAAACTTTTCATTCAGCAGAGCAATCGTTTCACGGGATGTGTGACATGTTGCTCCATCTTGTTGAAACCATAAATCGTCATTTTCATATCATCCAAAACTTGGAAAAACCAATCAGAAAGCACATTCCTGTACCGGTCTCCATTCACAGTGTCGGCAGCTCCCGCATCATCTTCAAAAAAGAACGGGCCGATCACGCCTCCTGCCCAGAACCCACACCACACAGTCGTGCATTGTGGATGCATCTCATCTTCCACAGCCACTCGCGGATTTTCATTAGCCCAAATTCTGCAGTTCTGCTTATTGACGAACAGGGGCGGATTAATATTTTTGCCGCCTGTAGGCACATCAAATTTGCCGCCCCCTGTTTAAAATTAATGTTACATTTCAAATTGTAACGTTTCAGTAACAATTCCTCATTAATTTAAACGTTTTAACTTTAAAAATAACATTATATTTTGGACATTGTTTTCATAAATTAAATATTTTTTTGGACGTTTCAACGCTGAAACGTTTACATTAAAAGGAAACTAAAACATGACAACTAGAATTGCAACATGTTTTCTTGCGTCAACGGGCCTTAGTTTCAGATTCATATACTTCTGAAATCATAAGGTATACTCAAATGAAGTAGACAAATAAATAGCTTGAATTAAATATTAATATGATATTTTTAAAGTAAAAATATAATTTATGCTGTTATAGTTTTTAGAGAACCTAAATTTGTTTTAGAAAATATCAAGAAAATTTTGCGCCTTTGAAAATTTGCCGCCGTAGGCACGTGCCTACTGTGCCTATGCGTAAATCCACCTCTGTTGACGAATCCACTGAGGTGAAAGTGCGCCTCAAAATTATTCTTTTTGTGAAGTTTTCGTTCTCCGCTTGTCGATCAAGACTCATTGAGCAAATCGACGTCTTTTTCCATGATCTGCAGGCTTCAACTCTTGTGTAAGTTGAATCTTGTACTCATGCATTTTCAGATCCTTTGAAAGGATGATATGTAGTGAACTTGGTGATAAATTCAATTGTTGAGTTCGTCGGCGAACCGATTTTCTGGGGCTTACGGTCACATTGTCACGCACGGCAACAATGTTTTCTTCATTTCGAACAGTTCGCGGTCGTCCTGTTTTCTTAACGTTTGACACAGAACCCGTGGTCTCAAACTTCCGAACTGACGATTCTGTCGGAGCAGCATTACGTCCGAGTACCACACGCAATTCACGAACGGTTGCAGTGGGACTTTCACTGTTCTTGTAATAACTTTTTATCACCTGGAGGCGTTGCTCAGTAGTCATCTGCTCCATGATGAAAATAAACATCAAACAACAATGCTCACCACACAAAATCTATCAAGATACTAATGGGAAAGATAACAGATAACAAACATGATAAAACCAGGGTTGTCAATCGTCGAATGATAAAATGGCGGAAAATAGAAATTCGTCCTTACTTCCTGGACATCCATTATAAGGTTTCCGTATCAAGAAAATGATGCAATAGACAAATGACGGCAGATTCGTGTTCATTTTATTTTAATATATTATTAATATGTAGTTTTTTATTACAAAACCAGTTAATAAGAGCAAATGTTAAGAAACGTATGGTCGCTCACTACCTTTCATTTAAAGAAAAAATCCCAAAATTTGCTTGAGTAGAAATCTCAAATTTCTTAGCAAAAACCGTTAGTTTAAAAAATAAAAAAATGTTGATACATTGTAACTGAGCATACACATGATTAATAAATTTGTTTTATAATTTTGGTGAACACTCAAACTTGAATTACCAACCAGGACTCCGAATTCCTTGTTGCCAGCACTTTTTAGAAGAATTTAGTGTTTTGACAGTTCGTCGTAACATGGTGGCGACCAACCTTCCCATTTGTACAGCGTGACCACTTCAAATTACAAATGAATGCCACTTGCCGAATTTATCACGCACGTCTCTCGAGTTTTTACGCACCTCGTTCGAGCTTTTACTTTCTGATAGGTCGTTTGTATCAACTGTGTGGTTGTTTGGAGTTTTGTACCGCGTGTTCAGGGTTGCAGTTTGATATACGGATTTCACCGATAAACAAATATTCCGTTTTCGTTAAAAATCCACTAAACAGAACTCATTTCCCGCCAGAATCATTTGAAATTTCGGAAAAATGACCCATCTTGCTTGAATTACAATGTTAACTTTTAATTTAGTATATTTTTTTCAGAATAGTTGTCGATTGCTTTTAAAATCAAAGGTGTAATTGAAGCAGTAAATAAAATTTCGTCGCAAACCAGATCGCATTACCCACTGGCGAAATTTATCAATTCTTTGTTTTGTTTCCTGAAAATTCGCTCGTCTGCATTTCCGTGTGGAAACACCAAGAGTAAGTTTCGTATTTTTATACGTTTCTAAAACAAAATTTTAACAAACGTGTAAAAATGGTTAATTTTTCATTAGCCGCGACGAATTTATTTCTCCGGTACTAAAAGATGTTGATATCCACAAAATGTAGCGGGAAATTTTCAAATAAGACAACAATGATTGTGTTGTGTGACTCTTGTGCTTGTGAGAGTTGTTTTGCGTTTTCATGGACTGATTTATTTTGAAGCTCATTTATTTGTATGTTTCTAATTCCTAATCACTAACTCAGTCGTCGAATATTGGGGTGTGATAGATGGGTAAATCCGCAATAAAACACATCAAACGAAGTGTGCAAGCTGTAAGGATGCCAGCATGTTTATTTCTATAAACGATTGTGCTTAGGATTACCAGACGTCTTGATTTATCAGGACATATCCTGATTTTTGGACCTTGCCCTGACTGTCGTGAGTGGTTTTTAAAAGTCCAGACGTTTTAGCCTATGTCGTCTCTTTATTGTTTATAGTAATTTTAATATTTCTAACATAAATATACAAAAATAAAACTGCTTTAGAGAAGAAAAAGATATATTATAGAAGTGAAAATTAGTATTTCTAACTGTGAGAACATTATGTCTTATAATTATATTTCTTATCGTTATATTGTACGGGAAATATTGAAACAGAGATAGGAAGAATCCTTAATCATAAAGCTGCTGTAGTCATAATTTGCCGTACTGTGCTGAATCAACATGTAAATTGATCTGTAGAAGTACAAAAACTATACCTGTATGTCATTATACAAAATGTTTTTTTTGTGTAATGTCCTGATTTTTTAACCCGCTTTTGAAAAAAGTGCAATGCGCGTTAAATGTTGAACTCAGCATTGTGGAAAGCCAGGTAGGTGCAGGTCACATTTGCGTTAAATTCGCGCGAAACGTCATCAGTCTTTCCTCTTCGCGTCATAAACACCGCCACGTGATCGCGCCTGTTCTAGTTTATTTTTCACGAGTGTGATGAATATTTTTCATGTGATTTGTAATAAAAGGTCATAATCATATTATGCCAATTATTGTCAAAGTTAAATAAAATGGTTCTTCACCGCATGTAATTTGTAGGTGATCGCAGTGGATTTTCATAATCTAGATTCTAATACTTCCTGTATTCGTTTTATAATAACATACTTGGTTACCTACACAGGGGCGGATTAATATTTTTGCCGCCTGTAGGCACATCAAATTTGCCGCCCCCTGTTTAAAATTAATGTTACATTTCAAATTGTAACGTTTCAGTAACAATTCCTCATTAATTTGAACGTTTTAACTTTAAAAGTCACATTACATTTTGCACATTGTTTTCATAAATTAAATAATTTTTTTGGATTAGCTAATTTTGGATATAAACTGTATCTTCATAGCAAGTAACGTTCAACATTATTAACGTTTCAACACTGAAACGTTAACATTAAAAGGAAACTAAAACATGACAACTAGAATTGCAACATGTTTTCTTTCGTCACCGGGCCTTACTGTCAGATTACTTACTTCTGAAATCACAAGGTATACTCTAATGAAGTAGACAAATAAATAGCTTGTATTAAATATTAATATGATAGATTTTTATTTACAACAACTGAACGATTAGAATATTATGACGAACAGTTTTTATAATTTTCGATTTACCATTATAAACAAGGAATATAACATTTAACTTTTTGGATAGTTTTTTATAAAGTTGAAATAACGTTTTATTATAGCTAATTTGTTTATTGATGTAAAATACCGGCTTATATTGTTAAACTTTGATTTTGTTTAGTGTTTGAGTTCCAATGCGGACTACCTGTCAATAAGGTCTTAGAAAGGTTATTTTGAGCTTAGAGTCAAAAGTTCGTCTTACTGAATGTGAATTTCTTTTTACGTTTTGACGATAATGAACAAGATCCAAGCTATAGCATTACTTGTTACACAATTGAATCAGAACAGTGGCAATTTGTGTTTTTCCCAG
Source organism: Gryllus longicercus (assembly GCA_038098605.1). NCBI lineage: Eukaryota > Metazoa > Arthropoda > Insecta > Orthoptera > Gryllidae > Gryllus > Gryllus longicercus. The sequence goes on along the minus strand of JAZDUA010000460.1, from coordinate 1,069,072 downwards.
TTTTGCTGCCTGAAAACGCGTTTTCTGATACTTCCCACGAGAAATATTTGTTTTTGTTTGTTCCTTAGTTTTAACGCAGTTATTATCTGTAGGAGGGCACGAGGAGGAAATCATCTAACACGCGTGTAACTTGAATACTAAACAAGGCACACGTCTACACGATCCCTGAAAACACCTATTTTACCAGGACGTCCGATCTCGACCAGTCGCGGTCCTACCTGCTCCGCAACGACCGATTACAGACGGAGTCTCCTCCGGAGCGCCTGAACCCTGCAGGAAGCCCGCCCCTGATTGGCCGGTGCACTCACTCCGCATTGGCCGACCACCCGGCCGACCGGCACTCGGGTAGAGGATAAACTGAGCCACATTTACTCGCACGCAGCACATCTCCGCGCAATACGCCCTGAAAAGTCGCAGAATGGCGACCGAAACGTCGGCACCTTCGCCATGGACGCGGCGTCACCCGGACAGCCTAGTTTATACTGACCTAACATACCCTTCCTTGCCTCCACTTCTGGCTAACTGCGAAAACCAGTATTTCCAAGTGCTTGTTTTAAAACCAAATACAATGGCTTACATATCATTGTTAAAACGAGAAAAACCCCTTAGAAGAACCGACTTCTTGATTCTTGTTTCAACTTCGCCATTCTAAAGACTTCTAAGCGACAGATTCTAAGACATTCTAAGCGACAGATATTAACTGCGTTAAAACTAAGGAACAAACAAAAACAAATATTTCTCGTGGGACGTATCATAAAACGCGTTTTCAGACAGCAAAACTGCGCAAAACACAATTCCCGACAGTTCCAATTCAATTGTGTCACAGGGAATGCTATAGCTTGGATCATGTTCATTATCGTCAAAACGTAAAAATTCACATTCAGCAAGACGAATTTTTCACTCTAAGCTCATAATAACCATCCTAAGAACTTATTGACAGGTAGTCCGCATTTAAACTCAAACACTAAATTAAATCAAAGTTTAACAATATAAGTATCATAAAACGCATTTTCGGACCGTAAAACTGCGAAAAACACCATCTCCGACAGTTCTGATCCAATTGTTTCTCAAGGAAATTCTATTGCTTGGAAATGGTTTATTTTCGTCGAAACGTAACAATACCCTTTGCTACACTACAGAAATGCGAAAAAAACCATTTCCGACAGATCTTGCAAGATTCCGACAGATCAGCAAAGTCTTGATTCTGGTGTCAATATAACATTTCTAGGTTATTATCGAAAGAAATTCATAGTTAGTCCGCATTGGCACTCAAACACTAAACAAAGTCAAAGTTTAACATTGGAAGTATCATAAAACGCGTTTTCGGACCGTAAAACTGCGAAAAACACCATCTCCGACTGTTGTGATCCAAATGTTTGTCAGGGAAATTCTATTGCTTGGAAATGGTTTATTATCGTCGAAGCGTAAAAATACTCTTTGCTACACTACAAAACTGCGAAAAAAACCATTTCCGACAGATCATACCAAGTTGTTTCACAACAAAATTCTATGGCTTGGATCTTCTTCATTATCAACATAAGAAAACGCATTCAATGATACAAAGTCTTGATTCTGGTGTCAATATAACATTTCTAGGTTATTATCGAAAGAAATTCGTAGTTAGTCCGCATTGGCACTCAAACACTAAACAAAGTCAAAGTTTAACATTGGAAGTATCATAAAACGCGTTTTCGGACCGTAAAACTGCGAAAAACACCATCTCCGACTGTTGTGATCCAATTGTTTCTCAGGGAAATTCTATTGCTTGGAAATGGTTTATTATCGTCGAAGCGTAAAAATACTCTTTGCTACACTACAAAACTGCGAAAAACACCATTTCCGACAGATCATACCAAGTTGTTTCACAACAAAATTCTATGGCTTGGATGTTCTTCATTATCAACATAAGAAAACGCATTCAATGATACAAAGTCTTGATTCTGGTGTCAATATAACATATCTAGGTTATTATCGAAAGAAATTCATAGTTAGTCCGCATTGCCACTCAAACACTAAACAAAGTCAAAGTTTAACATTGGAAGTATCATAAAACGCGTTTTCGGACCGTAAAACTGCGAAAAACACCATCTCCGACTGTTGTGATCCAATTGTTTCTCAGGGAAATTCTATTGCTTAAAAATAGTTTATTTTCGTCGAAACGTAAAAATACTCTTTGCTACACTACAAAACTGCGAAAAAAAACCATTTCCGAAAGATCATACTAAGTTGTTTCACAACAAAATTCTATTGCTTGGATCTTCTTCATTATCAACATAAGAAAACGCATTCAGAGATACAAATTCTTGACTCTGGTGTCAATATAACATTTCTAGGTTATTATCGAAAGAAATTCATAGTTAGTCCGCATTGGCACTCAAACACTAAACAAAGTCAAAGTTTAACATTGGAAGTATCATAAAACGCATTTTCGGACCGTAAAACTGCGAAAAACACCATCTCTGACTGTTGTGATCCAATTGTTTCTCAGGGAAATTCTATTGCTTGGAAATGGTTTATTATCGTCGAAACGTAAAAATACTCTTTGCTACACTACAAAACTGCGAAAAAAACCATTTCCGACAGATCATACCAAGTTGTTTCACAACAAAATTCTATTGCTTGGATCTTCTTCATTATCAACATAAGAAAATGCATTCAATGATACAAAGTCGTGATTCTGGTGTCAATATAACATTTCTAGGTTATTATCGAAAGAAATTCATAGTTAGTCCGCATTGGCACTCAAACACTAAACAAAGTCAAAGTTTAACATTGGAAGTATCATAAAACGCGATTTCGGACCGTAAAACTGCGAAAAACACCATCTCCGACTGTTCTGATCCAATTGTTTGTCAGGGAAATTCTATTGCTTGGAAATAGTTTATTTTCGTCGAAACGTAAAAATACTCTTTGCTACACTACAGAACTGCGAAAAACACCATTTCTGACAGATCATACCAAGTTGTTTCACAACAAAATTCTATGGCTTGAATCTTCTTCATTATCAACATAAGAAAACGCATTCAATGATACAAAGTCTTGATTCTGGTGTCAATATTACATTTCTAGGTTATTATCGAAAGAAATTCATAGTTAGTCCGCATTGGCACTCAAACACTAAACAAAGTCAAAGTGTAACATTGGAAGTATCATAAAACGCGTTTTCGGACCGTAAAACTGCGAAAAACACCATCTCCGACCGTTGTGATCCAATTGTTTCTCAGGGAAATTCTATTGCTTGGAAATGGTTTATTATCGTCGAAACGTAAAAATACTCTTTGCTACACTACAAAACTGCGAAAAAAACCATTTCCGAAAGATCATACCAAGTTGTTTCACAACAAAATTCTATTGCTTGGATCTTCTTCATTATCAACATAAGAAAACGCATTCAGAGATACAAATTCTTGACTCTGGTGTCAATATAACATTTCTAGGTTATTATCGAAAGAAATTCATAGTTAGTCCGCATTGGCACTCAAACACTAAACAAAGTCAAAGTTTAACATTGGAAGTATCATAAAACGCGATTTCGGACCGTAAAACTGCGAAAAACACCATCTCCGACTGTTCTGATCCAATTGTTTGTCAGGGAAATTCTATTGCTTGGAAATAGTTTATTTTCGTCGAAACGTAAAAATACTCTTTGCTACATTACAGAACTGCGAAAAACACCATTTCTGACAGATCATACCAAGTTGTTTCACAACAAAATTCTATGGCTTGAATCTTCTTCATTATCAACATAAGAAAATGCATTCAATGATACAAAGTCTTGATTCTGGTGTCAATATTACATTTCTAGGTTATTATCGAAAGAAATTCATAGTTAGTCCGCATTGGCACTCAAACACTAAACAAAGTCAAAGTGTAACATTGGAAGTATCATAAAACGCGTTTTCGGACCGTAAAACTGCGAAAAACACCATCTCCGACTGTTGTGATCCAATTGTTTCTCAGGGAAATTCTATTGCTTAAAAATAGTTTATTTTCGTCGAAACGTAAAAATACTCGTTGCTACACTACAAAACTGCGAAAAACCCCATCTCCGACTGTTCTGATCCAATTGTTTCTCAAGGAAATTCTATTGCTTGGAAATGGTTTATTTTCGTCGAAACGTAAAAATACTCTTTGCTACACTACAGAACTGCGAAAAACACCATTTCTGACAGATCATACCAAGTTGTTTCACAACAAAATTCTATAGCTTGGATCTTCTTCATTATCAACATAAGAAAATGCATTCAATGATACAAAGTCTTGATTCTGGTGTCAATATAACATTTCTAGGTTATTATCGAAAGAAATTCATAGTTAGTCCGCATTGGCACTCAAACACTAAACAAAGTCAAAGTTTAACATTGGAAGTATCATAAAACGCGTTTTCGGACCTTAAAACTGCGAAAAACACCATCTCCGACTGTTCTGATCCAATTGTTTCTCAAGGAAATTCTATTGCTTGGAAATGGTTTATTTTCGTCGAAACGTAAAAATACTCTTTGCTACACTACAAAACTGCGGAAAACCCCATTTCCGACAGATCATACCAAGTTGTTTCGCAACAAAATTCTATGGCTTGGATCTTCATTATCAACATAAGAAAACGCATTCAATGATACAAAGTCTTGATTCTGGTGTCAATATAACATTTCTAGGTTTATTTCGAAAAAAATTCATAGTTAGTCCGCATTGGCTCTCAAACACTAAACAAAGTCAAAATTTAACATTGGAAGTATCATAAAACGCGTTTTCGGACCGTAAAACTGCGAAAAACACCATCTCCGACTGTTTTGATCCAATTGTTTCTCAAGAAAATTCTATTGCTTGGAAATGGTTTATTTTCGTCGAAACGTAAAAATACTCTTTGCTACACTACAAAACTGCGAAAAACACCATTTCCGACAGATCATACCAAGTTGTTTTACAACAAACTTCTATAGCCAGCGTACATTTCTTTCGTATATTCTCAATTTTCAGTGTCCTAATTATTATATGGATACATTAAAAAAAAGTAAATTCCCTTCATGAATGACAATTCCTATTGAAAATTTCGCAATCGGTTGAATTATTAATCAATTATAATAATTTGTTAAGACTTTTTTACAGAAAAGTTTTTAGTACGAAAAAACCGAGTATAACCTAACCTTAACCTAACCTAACTAATCTTAACACACACAACTTCATCTTACTTAATCTTTCTCAAATCACCTCACTTCCCCACAGCTGACCTAAACTAACCTTACCTATCCTAACCTAACCTAATTTTAACAAACCTTCCTTAACCTAACATAACATAACTACACCCAACTCTACCAAATTTAACCCAACCTAATCAAACATAACTTAAACCATTCTAATCTAATTTAATCTTATCTAAACCTCACCTCACACTCCTTACCTCATTTCATCCCAACCCACCTCATTATATATCACCTCACCTCAACTATTTTACCACACCCCGCAACTAAAGTTGCCTTTCACGTCACCTAACTTCATCTGACACCTCACACCTCCCACTTATCTCATTTAACTTCACCAAGCCTAAACTAACCAATCCTCATCTTACCTCACCTCGACCAACCTAACTGTTATTCAAAAATTTTATTTCACCTTTTAAAATCTCTACATTTCCATCCGTACTTATTTTTTCTTCATTTGCCGATTAATCTTTTGAGTGAAAACATGGTGAAGACAGATCTCCTAGGTGCAACTAGCCTATGTCAGAAAACACTATAAAATACGAGTCCAGAAGTAGTAAAGTGTAAGCACCACTACTAAGAGCACATTGCGCAGCGCTCGTAACGGTTAGATGTATTTAATAATACTTGTTCTGGCCATCTACGGAAACAATTAAAGCTGTCAACTACTTATCTCACCTGCCCTCAATTGAACTCACGTCACCATACCTTACCTTACCTTACCTTACCTCACATCACCGATCATCACCCAACTTCACCTCACGTCACTCCACGTCATTTAACCTAAAAAAACCTAACGTAACCTCCATCTCCTAAACACGTAATCTCACCCCACCTTCACTTCACGTCATTTTACATCACCTTGTTTCACCTTATCACACCGTACTCACACCTCACAACTCGCCCCTCACACATCACATCTCACACCTGTCGCATTCCCTTACCTCGCCTAACTTACGGGAACCTTACCTAACTTAACCAGCCTAACCTAAACCTAACCGAACCTAACTTAACCAACATAACCAAACCTAACCTAAGCTAACCGAACATAACTTACCCTGACCTGACCAAACCTGACCTAATCTGACCTAAGCTTACCCAAAATGACCTAATTTAACCTCAACTTACCTAAACTAACCTCACTTAACTCAACTAACCACACCTCAACTCACTTCACTTCACCCCACATCACCTCTAATCACCACACTTCATGTCACCATACCTAACCTTATCTTACTTATATCACCACCACTCTTTCCCTCTCACCTCACCTTATCTCACTTCCACCGCCTCACCTCACCTCTCCACTCCTCACACTTTATGTCACCACACACAACTTCACCACATCTCACATCACCACACCTTACCTCCCGCTCCTCAATTCACATCACGCTACGTCACCTAACCTAAAAAACTAACCCAACATTACCATATCTAAACTCACCTCACCTTACATATCCTTACCTAGTTTCACCTCACCTAATCACACCTCATCTCCGTTTATCTCACCACAACACACCTCACGACGCCTCTCCACTCACCTCATTTCACCTCCTTCAAACCTCACATCTCGCACCTCACAGTACTCATATCAAATCTCACAACTCTCATCATCTTTTCTCACCTAATATCAAATACCCTTACCTAATACATCCTCACCTTAACTCATCTCACCCAACCTAACTAGAATGACATGAGCTCGGGCCGTACCTCGAGAATTCCTTTCTAGCATCCAACATAAAATACTTAAATTTCTGTGGTTTGTTGCTATCGTATGCTTCCTTGGTATGTAACAATTGAATGCAAACATTACTTCGTACCACAACTGAGTGACTTTTTATACTTTTTATAATAATTATATAATTCAATTAATGACTCTGGGCATTTTCAAAAAATAAAATTCTTCTCTTAAACTCTTTACATTTTTGATTGTTGATTACAAACATATTTGATTGTTCACGTTTGTTGCAAAAAATGATGTTCATTTCAGCTAACTTTCGCAATATTATGTCGTCGTGAGACTCCGCCATCGCTTCTTCTTCCGGAGCACGACCTGCCTCCGGCGTTATCTCTCCTCTATGGTTCGCTAGCTGATCGCCTTACATAATTACATTGCTTTCCTTTTCTAACTGCAATTCCTCTACATTCTGATAATGTTCGTCTCCCTTGGGAACAGAAATTGTTTTCGAGTCTGATTCAGTATTTGAACGTAATATTTGGCCCTACACGTCTCGATTGTAATTCTAAAATTGTCTCGACCTATTTTTTACGATGTCGACTTTGACCAATATGGCCGTTTGGCCAATATGACCTAAAATAATGTTCATTTCATTACTTCGCCACACGTTGTAGGCCCCACCTTCGGCCGACGCGTTGCGCCTCTGTCTTTATTACAATTATTTCTTTACCTGATTTACGTATTACCTTGCTATCCAAGCTCTCTGTTTATTAGAAATTTTAAACTAATAATACTTCTGGCACGAGCGGCGTTGTCACTGGAAAATGTACAGTGGCACGTGGGACTGAAGTTTCCCTCTGTACATGATAGGGAAATGATATTTCTCATTATCTATCAGTAATGGGCGGGGAAACTATCTTTGTTTATAACCCAAAGGAGAAATAAATATTGTTCAATTTACATTCAGCGGTACCACTTATTTATTCGGCGGCGTCAACCCGCGCCGACATCACGTTCCTCTGTGACGCTGCTGATACAATCAGTACATACAAAAACCCCTTTTTTGTCCCCCTTTTTTTCTTTTTTCCATTACAAAATATATAATTCATTCACACTTACTGACAAACTATTTACGCTATTCATATTCGCACCGTGCACGTCATAGTTGCATTGGCCATTACGTTGTTTCAAGTTTTACAAAAATCTGATACAATACTTGGCCTCCGTATAAAAAATGTGCCGTACGCGCAGGTAATATCGGCCGAATGTTCACTGGTCTTGAGAAGAATAGTGTTGCCGTCCATTCCTTGCCTCAGCTGGGCTTGTCGTTCCAAACTTTCCACACATCCAATGCATTTCTCGCAACCTACTAAAATGCCATACTTCTGGTTCCCCACTCTTTGCTACTACCGGCAACATATGCTCCGCATACACCCTTTCTCTGGTAAAATTCACTCTCCTCAAAAGACATGAAAACGTGCCAACACATGCCACACCGTGTTATCGGCTCAGCATCTATCATCCTTCTGTGTCTTCTCCAGTCTAGTTTTTCTATTGATTTTTCAACAAAACGTTCCTCTGTCACCGAGATCTTTTGAAACACTTTTGATTTTCATTACCTCTATTCTGATTTGGAACTTTTCAGAAATTCTGAAAATTGTGCCTTTTAATTTGATGCGTTCTCCTTATGTTTATTGCCCTCTGGTTCACCTGCTTTGCTGAAATTCCAACGTATTTCGAAAACTACTTACATCAGTTGCCTATATTCAATTGTCTTTACGTGTAAGTATCTTTCTGCCTTTAAAGTTTTCCCTCTAAATATTGGTGCTCCTTTTCGAAATGCTTCCGGATGATTCTTAAAATTGTTTATTTTCCTAATTCTTGTTTTCTAGTTTGAAAGTTCCCCTGTTATTTAACGAGAATATAAAATTCGGTTCCGCGTTCACGTTGTCACTTGTTTCTTCTTTTAACGACTGATTAAAACATTATTTTCCCAAACAAAATATTTGTTTTTAAAGTTTATTGGACTGGAGTCCTGCGTACGATTACAATATCTCGATGGTTTTACATTCAACCTAATAATAATCGAATGGTAATTCTTAAACTTGTTTTAAGCAACTGATTGTATACAATTTCGTCTATATATTATACCGTAGCCGCGCGCCCAGAAACACTCCGATCCTCATCCGTTGATAAGCTGCCCGACTTTGCGGTTGGACGGTGCAGCAAGAACGCAAATACTACTCATGCGTATTTGCCCCATCATTATATCTGAAAATTGTTAAGCAGGGCAGGGAAAATTGTTAAGCATCTAAAGGAATGAATTTTCGGTAACAAAATTTAATCACAAAAGAAATTAATGAATTAATTGGAGGACAAACAGAATTACACGGAATATCCGTGCACTCGATCTGGCGAATAGTTCGCTCACGGGAAAGCTTTCACCCTTTCTGCTCGGATGTGGCGCAGTCGCAGCGAGCGTCGCCCGGGCAAGTGGAGGCGGCGGATTACCGTCGGGCGGCCCGCACCGGGGGAGGGTCCACGGACGAGTGCGACAGGTCTTCACGGCACGCCCTTCCGGTGTCGGCGGAAATGCGATTGGCCTCGAGCGAGAATCGGTCAGAGAGCGCGCGATAATCGCGCTCACAGAGCGGTCGATAGCAATTTATGTTACGTCCCGGGATGCACTCCTAGCTATTCCCATTTCGCAGTCGCGAGTTTGGACAGCGGCGCGGGAGAGCTCTGCCGGAGCTGCTACACCGAGTAAACCTTCGCCCTAGGAGACACGCAGCATTGGCGATGACCAGTCGCTCGATATGGGCAGATCTAACGTCACAACAACAGTTCCACCAGCCACTTTTGAAGACCAGCCCAGAAGTTCTCGAACTTTCAATAGAGAAGATCCTCCCGCTTGCTTTGGGTGGGGTAGAGTTGTCGGCTGCCTACGCCAGTAGGCGCTCTTCCGCCGTGCTACTTGCTCAGTTTCGAGCCCCTTTCGCCGTCCGCTGTGGCGAGCGGCGACGTCGTCTCTTGAAGGTGTTTCCGCCTTTGTTGTGGATGCGTGGCAACGGAGTGGCCATTACTAACGGTTTGAGAAAAAAGAAATTAAGAAGTTTTAGAAGTACAGGAAGACTCGTTCTGGAAGAGTTTAGTGAAAGTTTTTTGGCGGTCTTAAAAATCGTGCGTCTGGGGGAGTTTTATCCGTCCATTGTCTGATTGGTTTCAATAGTATTGGTCGTATTTTTTAAATAACGAGATTCAGGATATATGCAGTAATATACTAGTATAGGAAAAGTTATATAATGCGGTAAAATCAATTTCGAGATTTCAACGAAACCTTGTCAACCCATGCAAAATCAAATTTGAGTTTAGTATATTTCCTGTTTTATTGCCTTTGTAACAATTTACAATTTTTCTCAATTTTATTCTTTGAAGTTCATCGTTTTATCAGACACAAACGTTTTTAAAACTTGTGATTGCTGATTAATCATCGCCGCCCAACGCCATTTACATTTATTTAATGAACAAAACATTGAATAAACTTGTTGGATGTTGTGCGTCAATAAACTTTTAATATTGTGAGTAATAAATATTTTTACAAGCATGGAAGTGGAAAATCATAAAGGAAAAGTTGCAACATGGCCTTCGATATTTTCTATCTACTTGCAGAAAAAGAAAATTTTATAAAACTCGGCTTGCAGAAAAATACTGAACGTAGATTTAATATGTAATTAGTAATTAATTAACGCTTGTAAACATTGGAATAACCTTAATGAAGTGTTGAAAGACCATCAAAAAGTGATATAACGTCACATGGAAACAATTTATTTTGCAGTTTCTTCCGTTGTCGAGGAAGATACAAGTCACCTACCATGTACGATTTTTACATCCTCGCATCTACTTCTTAGAAAGAGAAAGTTACCTAGTAATCCTATAGGGAAAAGTTAGTTAATACCGTATTTTACGTGGTGAGACTCAGGCCATCAAAACCGCGTCTGATCAGGCAATTTTTGCTATGCTCCTTTCATCATCTAGCGAAGAAAGGAGGTATCATCTCGGGTGACGAAAACAGGCGATTTGAATTTAGCTCAGAGGCTTCTTTTAGGCTTGAGAATCTTTTACATGCAGTAAGTCTACAACACGGAACAGCCGGCTATACTTTCTCTTCGAAGAAAAGCGTACAAAGAAATTTTTCGCTCTTAAATATCCACGGGTTTGATCCCGCAAACTTGGGTACCCAGTTTTCGACAGAAAAATACGTTCATTGAAGACCCTCTAGAAAGAGAAGCATATTTCTACAGCACTCGTACTAGTATTGAAAGTACTTTCGGTACTGTTCTATCGATAGCCACTATTTAACGACGGAAATCATGTTAACAATTCCTTCTCGTTGATAACATTTGTTTTAGTGATGATAAAAATCGTATTTTTCAGATCTTGTCTAATAGTTACTTATTCAATATTACTTTCATAATACATCAATGTTGATAGTACAATTAATTAGAAAATACACTCCCTGAAATACAGGCTAGGAGCACTTTCTCTGTAACAATGCTTACTCCACTCTAATATCGAAACGCATAAAATTTTTTATAACATTCTATGGATTTTCGTGGAAATAAATCATATAATATGTTGCTATAGCTTGTACCAAAATATCTGGTGAAGTTTCAAATAAATTCTTGAAAACGTCTATTTTCTCCATTGCGAATGAGCAACCTCTTTCTCAAATCACTCTCAAATGACAGACAACAATTTTAAACCAAATACGTACCAATGTCGAACGGAAAATGCATAGTATGTTCTCGTGATCGTCAGTTAAATTTGTATATTACACGGACAAAATTGTAATAAAATTGAAGTTATGAACAGATTTATTATCATGCAGAAAAAGCGACTTCTATGACACGGCTGAATTTCTAAACTCGGCCAATCGGCCTCTCTTGCGGCTAGTCATGGAAACGCCCACTTACTTGCCTTGTAATGTAAATAACAATTCGCGGGTCCCTGATCCCGATAAGGAATTGGTTTTAGCTCCTTCCTAGCTTCCAGAATTTTGCGCAGTTAGATTCCGCATTTTGTGTGTTCTTGACACATTTTTTTCAGATATCTGTCCGTTCGTCTGAGAACAACCCTACGGTCTAAGCAGTTGACAGAATTTTATTGCAGTTGACAAAAATGTTATTCCCCGATCAATGTGGGTGATATCGCTGCTCCTCCAATTTGAAATGAATATTTTAATTCGTGAAACTACTTTATCTGAAATCCCTACGACATTCTCAGTTTCTTCTAAACTAGTGGTGCTACCAAAGCACATACTTTCTGGCACTGTTTCTAAATGCTCCGCAATATTATGCTACTACATAAACCAGCAAGTGTTTTCAAGCAGCAAATCTTTTTTCGACTCGAACTTACATCTTCATAGTTAACGTGGCGACGCTCATACCACTACGCGTCGCACAAGTGCCGTATTGTATGAACTCACGACGCAAAGGTATAAAATGGTAAATGTCCGATTCATGTAAAAAAATCACTCTGTTTAGCGGTTTTTTACAGTCTTGGCCGCTTTCCGCATCCCAATTTCCATGCCTCTTTATCCCTTAGATCGTTTTCCTCCATTTCTCTTTTTTTCCATGGTTTCAGTTATTGCCAGGTTCCATGTTCTTCTTGGTCTTTCCCTGTATCTTCTTCGATTTGGTACCGGCTCCCAAACTTTTTGTGGAAGTCTATCCGATTTCAACCTTCTCATAAGTCCATACAATTTTAGTTCTTTCATTTCGATCGTCTCAACATTGTTTGCACTTTCATTGTAATTCTTATTTTATCTAACAGAAAGTTTACAACATTTTCGCCAGAACATTATTTCTATTGATTGAAGTTTGTCTTTCAAATTTTTTGTTAGTGTCCACACTTCTGCCACATAGAGTGTGGTACTCTCTATGAAGGAGCTATATATCGTTTTTTTTGTCTTCATTGAAATAATTGAGTTCCATAGCACTGGATTCAACTGTCTTGTGGCTATTTTTCCTCTTGTATTTTTATTTTCACATCCTGTTCGTCTCTACCATCTGCTGTTAGTGTGACTCCCAAATACTTATATTGTGTATTACCTTTAATTATTCCTATGCTAGTCTCTAAATCATGGAGCATACCTCCCACCACCATATATTCATTCTATAGTATATTTATTTCCATTCTCATTTTTCATACTCTTCTACTAATTTTCTGAACATATAAGTTACATCATCATCTTCAGCCATTATCACCTGGTCGTCTGAAAATCACCTATTGTCACACCCATGCTTCTGCACTTTCTTTTCCATTCTTTTATGGCTTTATCAATGTATATCTTAAACAGGGTTGAATATATACAGCAGCCTTCCCGTAATGCTTTATTGACTGGAAAGTTGTCTGATGTCCATTTTCCCACTTTTACTTAACTTTTGTTATCTTTATAAAGTTGTTTGACTGCATTTATGTATGTTGTTTATATTCCTTTTTCTTCTATTGCCACCATACTTCTTTTACTGGTACATTATCATAAGTTTTTTTGAGGTCACTGAAAATTATGTGAAGTTCTCTTCCTTGTTCAATTGTTTTTTCCATTAGTTGTTTGAGACAGAAAATATTGGCAGTACAGGATCTTCCTGGTCTAAAACCACTTTTCTCTTCTGAGTCTGATGTTTGCATGTCAGTTCTATTCTTTAGAACACGTCCTTACAGTCTAACTAAAGATGAAGTCACACTTATCCCTCTATAATTATTACAATCTTTTTTACAACCGTTTTTGTAATTTGAATTTATATAGGCTAATTTCCACATTTCAGGTATTTTACCTCCTGCAAAATGCCATTGAATATTTCAGTAATTAATTCCAAACCTACAATAGAATAATGTTTAACCAGTTCTATGGATATACCTCCAGGCCCAGATGCTTTATTATTTTTCATGTTTCTTAACACTTTTTTGCCTCTTCCAAAGTCACACCTGGTGTGATCGAATTTACATGTAGTGGTTCATAATTTATTCCCTGAAATTTAGTTCTATTTTGTGTCAAAACATTTTCATAGTATTTTTGCCATTTTTCAATAGCAATTGGGTCTACTAAATGCCATTCTTTCAATTTTGTATTCAATTTCATGGAATGTAACATTTTCCATGCCTCTCGGGATTTGGTGTTACCTATGCACTTGTGTAATCTGTCACATTTTTGTTCTTAGAATACATTTTTTGCCTTCTTCACTTCTTTCTTGAACAAATATTTCATTCTGTTATATTCACTTCTGTCTTCTAAATCGTTTGTGGAAAGCCATGTCAAATATAACTTTTTATTTTCTTCCACCAGATTCTTTATATCTTCTGTCCACCACAAGTCTTTTTATTTATATTCACATTTTTCCTTCTCTCCCAAAGCTTCTTTAGCGGCTTCATGAGTGCATTTTTCTAAAAATTGGTAGTTGCTTCAGTATTTCCTATTGGGATGCACTTTAATTTTTCTGCCATGCGCAATTTATACAAAAATGCAATGGAATCATCTTGAAGGCTTTCAATATTGTATCTCGGCCACATTTGACTCTCTTTTTTTAAAAAAAATTTAAATTTTTTTTATTTATTTTCTTCCTGTTCGGCAGTTATGCCTTTCAGGGGTTTGTACATAATTTTAATACATAACATTTGGGCATATAACCTCTCACTCTTGTATATTACTAATTTACATCGTTTCATATATATATATATATATATATATATAGTGACGTACCTGGATTTGCTGTAGTTTTCACTGCATTTAATATTAAAAAGGACGGGTGTCTTGGTTCGTGAATGGGTCTCGTAAGAATTGACCAGAACATTGGAAAAGCCAAGTTATAATTTTCTCTAAACAAATAAACAATTTATTACTGAAATCACATATTTAGTACATCAAGTTCAATTTACTTATTCCCTGTTTTGGTACCAAAACTACATTTAGGATTTTAGATTTCACAATACCTCGAATACCAAAATAGCTCGCTTCTTCTCGGATGTCGCCTAACGGCTGCGATAATCGGCGGCTTTTGGCGCGACTCGGCGCCCTTCAGACGGCGGGCTGCGTGGAAGGCCGTTGCACAGGCCCCCTGCAGCGGTTGAACAATGCCTCTGCTTCAACTCCGACCGTTGCACGTGTTCTCCAAATCAGGCAGACACTACTATAGGGCACTACTATACTACTATATCAGGCAGACACGTCTATATTACGGCCCGCCTCTCCCTATGCAGTTCATCTCGATGCTTTCTTGCGGCACAATCCACCAGTTCTCCGCTAACCTTTTACGATAATGCGGGCACGTGGTCACTACCCATGCTGTTACATACCGCGGCTTACAATTCTTGCCCTTTCCACCACTGTTCCTGATGCTGATTCCACGACTACCAGCTTGTACTATTTAATATTCCCCACTGTCACACTTAACTCACTTATTGATAGCATTCCTTACGTTATTGAACGTCCTTTTGTCTTTTGTTCACCGCACGCACCAACCTCGCTCCGTTCTCACTCGAGTTCTGCTCTACACTGCAACTGCCGCCGTCTCGCCGCCTTCTCGCGTTCTCTCGTCACGTCCATTACTCGCCGCCGTTGCCGCGCAATTCAAAATGGGCGTATTTGGAATAACATGCCCTGCGTTTCTAATTAATTAGAGAAACGCTCCGCGTTTCAATATATATATATATAACATATCTAGATAATTTACACATAATACATATATTATACACAATTACACATATACAGTTATTTTACACAATTTGTTTTTTATATTGAAGCGAAAAAAAGAAAATACATATTTTTATTTTTAACATATATTCTTATAAAGGATACTTATTTTCATGGGGGTTTGAACATATCTTTCGGATATCGTGAGTTTATTCTCTTGGGATTGTTTAATTTTTTTCCCATTGTAAATTTTATGCTGCAAGGAAAAGATGGAAGAAGTGTAAAAAATTGGTCACAGTTATTTCTTATATATTCGTTTAGTGGCTCTATTTGAAGTTCTCTTTGAATGTGTGTATTAGAAATGAACCAAGGAGCCTTTGCACATTTTCTTAAAAGTTTGTTTTGTATGATTTGAAGTTTTTGAATGTTGGTTTTAGCTGTGTTATTCCAGACTGGACAAGCATAAGTAATTGATGGCCTAATTATCGATTTAAATATTGCGCATTCCAAATTTAAGGCTGAGCGAAAATTGATTAATGGATATAGTTTTGATATTTTGGCATA
Organism: Gryllus longicercus; assembly: GCA_038098605.1. NCBI lineage: Eukaryota > Metazoa > Arthropoda > Insecta > Orthoptera > Gryllidae > Gryllus > Gryllus longicercus. The sequence goes on along the minus strand of JAZDUA010000460.1, from coordinate 1,052,943 downwards.
TGTTGCATTTGTTGTTAGTTCTATGTGCTTTTTCCAAGTTAACCTGCTGTCAATGTGAACCCCTTTCACCTTTTGTATTTGGTTTTGGGTTTCGTAACTTTTGAAGTAAGGTTTATGCACAAGGTAAGCTTTAGTAAGTAGTGATCTGATCCACAGGAAGCACCTCTTCGAACCCGAACATCGCTCCACTTTATTGATGACTGTTGTTTAGTAATTATGCAGTCAATTATTGATTGCAGTTTTCTAGTGGGCTGGGTCTGCGTGAATTAATGTATTTCTTTACGTGGAAAATAGCCATTCAATATTTTAAGGTCATAGATTTTCGCTTTTATCCCCTTCTCCCCCGGCGCACAAGTACACCGACGGGCTGGTCTCTGGATCCCGCCGGAACGCAGTTTGCCCTCACGGCAAACTCCCCAGTCAAAACCTGTTTCACGAGGTGGGTTTCCCTTGTGTATGTACTGTAACCACCGACTCCCCGATTACCTGATTTCTTCGACGATTCAGCTTTGCCGACTCGTCGGCAGACTCCCTAGAGGGAGGCATGCATGCTTGCCTAACTACTTGAGAAAAAGACTCCAGCATTTTCATAAACTACTTTAATCACTTAGGATAGTGTGTGGGTGAAGCCCAGTGACATGAATAAACTTAAAACTAACTTAAATCTAATGTTAACTAATTAACGGCCGGTATGGCCAGAGTTCATTTCAGCTCCGGTGACTTTGCCCTCCCGGGCGGTCGTGATCCAGCTCACAGGTGCAGCGTTCGGGCATCCCTGCGCTCAGCGGGTCTGGCGGCGGCGGCTACGGCGTTGCTCCAGGTCTCTTTGTGGCGGTCACGGCGGCGGCCCCGGATTAGGCCAGCGGCGGGCGTCGGCCGGCGGCTTGGTGCGGGCGGCGGCGGGAACGCGCCCGGGTGATGACGGGTCGCTTTGCGATATAGTTTTCCACGTCTCCGGCTCGCACTCACGTGGCACTCTCGGTCAGGCACTCAGTAGTAGTGTCCCGTCCCATCGGCCGGCTGTCGTCCCACGAGTCGGGCTGCGATGTGGCGATTCGGCGTGGCGTTCGGGGCGGCCAGGCGCCAATTAAGTGGCCTTGCTACTGCCTCTGATACAAGTCTCTCCTCACTACCTCTGATCCAAGTCTCCTCCCCGCTGCCTCTGATGCAAGTCTCCTCCTAGCTACCTCCGATTCAAGTGATCGAGCTGTACCTCTGCAGTCCCACAGGAAGGCTCGCGAACCATGTGATTCCTCCTCCGCATTGTCTATTTCTATTGGATGTCGCGGCACCTGTAACCCTTCCGCCTATCACGGCGTCAGCGGCAAAGTCACCCCCAGCAACCTCCCCCGCAGTAACCTACGTCACCGAAATTCCCGAAAATAGGCGCGGGTAATTCCGTTGCTCGGTGAAGGGGTGTGGGTGGCGTGCTTCCCCACACGTCATAAGGGGTGCGTCCGGCTTTCTCGGCTGAACAAAGGAGGTGCATCTTCCTCCTCTCCCCCGGCGCGCTAAGCGGCTCTTACACAGCTACAGCGGAAACGGCATTTCCGGCTGCTCCTAACGGCGGCGCGGTTCTTAATTAAGTAAAATAAATATATGGCTCGTGTCGTCATCCGCGATGTGCGACCGTCCCATTACAGTACACTTGAACATTCAAGGTATCACTAGTGGTACTGTCACATGCAACCGATAACTGGAAGCCCTATTTATCCGGTTTTGAAGGTATATTGACGATAGGAGCATTTATAAAGAAACGTCACTATTTGTTTATCAATTGTGTTGTTGCTGTACTGTATGTATGCATCTTGAAGTGTATTTGCCCACATTTCAATTACATACTCGTTATTCTAATAGGTTCCAACTTAATTTGGAAGTTGGTTACGAAGTTTATGTTCTGCATCTTGCAAATGTATCTTGTAAATTGAAACGATTTCTAGTCATTGCTTCAGTGAATAATGGCCTATCATCTTGTCCACAGGTGCATTATTGCTTCATTGTGAACTTTGTACCCACCAACGTGAACCAAAACGCATATTGAGCATTTCAACTCAGTATCATTCATTTGTGTCCATTTTGAATCATACACTAAAAGTTACTTCCTTGATGCTTTAAAATTTTTATCAATTATAATTTGTTTCAAAAGTATGTCAATGGTTGGCTCTACTGTATCCACATTTTTCTTTGCATGTTTTGTCGGAGCCAGCCTTTCTCACGTAATGATACATCATCGTGGCCTACCACACAATTCTATTTGCACATTCTTATACCAGATTTCTTCCTTAATTTTAGACCTGTAGATGACAAAACCTCAATCATTTGTCACAATACAATAAACAAATACTTACAATTTTGTAAGATAATCCATATCTGTAAAAGCCACAATCTAATGTTCTTCCAAACTCTATTTCGCTCCTTTGGTCACAATTGTCTGAACCTATTTCTCTTCAATTGAATATATTTCTTTGTCACTGTCTGACATATCTGATTGTACGTAGTGAACCTCGCCAACGGTATCTCCGAAAGAACCAGCCTCAAGTAAAAAGAAACATGTCACGTCATCATAAAGTTGCTCCATATCAGGAACAGTTGTATTGTGACGTAGGGATATTCACCAGACTGGACTATATAAGTTTATTTTACATAAGTATTTACAGTATACACAGGTCCTCACTTCAAGGCGTTCGTGGGAGCGAACTGCCTTCGGCCCCCTCTCTACACGCGCCTTGCGGCGGCGCTAGCGAATATGCTGACTCGCAACTCGGCATCTGATGTGCTCTGGCAGATCTGCTCTGCAGTGGTAGAGAACCCTCAGCTGTGGCCGAACTCATCGGAGCACCTCGTGCACACAGCACTGCGCGCCAGCCTGTGCGGTCAGGTTTTCGCAGTCTTGCTGCGCGGAAAGCAAGAAAATGTTATCCACGAGTTGCTCGCTTCGCGGCACACCTTTGCAATGGTCCGAACCCCGTGACTTGGCACGTCATCTGCGCCCGCGCTCTGCCAGCGCGCTGCCGCCCCACGCGACACTCCGGCGCCCGGAAACCGGTCTGGCTCTCATCGTTCCGGTGGCTGTTTTAGCTACTCTCAGGCCCAAACATTGCAAGGGCGCTCTGGTGCAGGACGCCTAGCTCTAGACGCTACGATATCAAAACAAAGTTACTCGACGTTCATAACCGAAACAAAAGACAATAATTTCAATTGCAATAAAGAAATCGTAAATAGTGCAATATCAGATATTTCAAATTGGTTCCGTAATAACTAATTAATAGTAAATGAAAAGAAAACGGTTTCAATGCAGTTTTCCATTTCAAATAATTTCGCCTTTTAATACAGACCCTTCGGTACAGGGAGACCTTACTACATTGCGAAGCAATATATGTTGTCATTGGAGCACCGCTTTCCAAATTATGAGAAGCTCAGGGATTATGTTGCTTTTATGAGATAATATATCGCACTTGGACATGCAGAGGGATGCCATGAACCAAGGGGTGCAAAAAAAAATTGTAATCCGCATTTTTGTATACAAAAATCTCGCCGCAAAATTGAGAATTGTGTTTCACGCATCTGCGAATCTACTGGGCACAGTTAAACGAAAAGGCCGAATAAATCAGATGCTTTCATTTCTAATAGAATTGCTGAAACTAGACAGTGTTCCGAGGTGGAGGATTGGTCACATATTTCTTCTTAACAACCCTGATCTCATATCGCGGGGAGTCATTGCCAGAAGTCTGGCTTCTAACGAAAGACGGTTTCATGGTTCAGAATGGATGATCCAGACCTTAAGTCAGTGGAACACTCCTGAGGTCACAAAATGGTAACGTACAATCACTTCTTCATTCACAAACTTTTCTCATCATCCCTTGTGCTGAGGAGGAATCTTTTGCCTCAGAACGAATCAAAAAGTTCAATTCTTATCACAAATTGCTACGGATAACAGCGTATTACCTTATATTACGTAACGGACTGGCAGAGGAGGCTGTAGGTCCCGAAAATACCGCTTAAAACGCTATCTTTTGGCAAAATAGTATTTCACTTTCTGAATTGCATTCTGTTGACACGGAACTTATGTTATACTCATGACACTTGGCTGCCTGCTCTGAGGACACCGACGCTTCCATCATAATTCCAAATCATTTAACATATGTACATTATCTCAACTCACTGGCTTTTGATCAGGAATCAAAAAGGAGTTGTCGACACCCCATCATGATCACACGGTGAAAAGGCAGAATTGAACATTACTGGGAAATTGTGGATTAGAAATTATCTTAATTCATTACAAGCTCGCACAAAATGGAAATCTATTTCTCCAGATCTGAAGGAAAGTGATCTGGTTATTGTAATTTAAGTTTCTCTTCCACCTCTGTGAAACGTTGGAGTAATCATTCATACTTTCCCTGACTGCAGGAAGTGTTCGAATGGTACAGGTCAAAGCAGCGTCTGGCCCGACCACAAAACCGGTATAAACATTATGTATTTTACCAAAGAAACTTTAACGATGCTCCTAGTAATCCCACAGGGGGCATATCATTTTCAGATTTTGCCACAGGCTTTGGCGTTCCCTGGGCCCTAAGGCTCACCGAGCCACCCTCAGCTTCCGCAGGGAAATATCTTGTTTGTTTCTTCCTTTTGTTTTTCTTAACAAAATCAAAATAAAAGTAGCTAAATTCTATTTTTGTTTATTTTGATTTTTCACCACTCACCCCACAGTGGCGTCTATGACTTCTCTTTCGGAGTTAAAATGAGATTCCGAATCATTTTAATGAAAACTATCAGCAGAGAGCAACAAAAACTTGTTGTTCTCTGCTGATAGGATTCTTACAGAGACAGGAACACGTCAGAATTGGGCAACCTTTCAAAATAACATGTTCTAGACGCCCTGTCCTGTGGAGCAGGAGTGATGATGACAAAATATCTAATTGTAACAAAAACTCACTTATCTATTCACATGCATAAGATCAACAGGCGCCGAAGATTTCAGTGTATTGTCCTATCTGATCTCACAGCAAAGCTTATTCTCAAAATGTAGATACATTACTGAATGACATAAATTGTCAGAATAACAATCATTGCGGCTTTGAGACAGCTGTTAAAAACAATATCTCGTCATTTGTACGTGCGACGAACAGCTTACTAAATCTATTTCGCCAAGTACATGAATGGTTCGCTTCAAAGTTTTTCTATACTTATTTTATTTTGACATCTGTGTTTTGTGAAGGTATTCGTAGTTTCCAATACTGGCAAAGTCGTTGATTTAAATGTTTGCAGCATTCTGCCCGGCTTGAAATGAAGAAGGAATTCTCACAAGCTAGTTCGTATGCAGTTGATATTTATAAAAATCTGATGTACCCAGCTACATTTATTAATTGTACCAGACGTTCTGGGTTCGGTTCCTTTTTTGACTCTTCATTCGTGTTGGTGACACGATCCGCGCAGCAATACGATCAGTCTTTTAATGGTGCCTTAATACACCGACTACTACCCTACTTTGATTCTTTTGAGTTTTGAAGCTTTTCTTCTTCATATTGGATAATCGCCATGACAAAGAATTGAATTTTCGAGTCATGAGTCTCCGCAGAAATACAAACTGTGCGAATTATCTTAATTTATTGTTTTTTGTATTATTTATCTCTTTTTTTATTTTGACTTCTCTCCGTCGTATTGGCGGGACGACACTCTTAGAAATAGAATTGTCGAATCACGCGTTCTCACAACAATCGTGTTTTCTCTTCGAAGTGTCAAGGCAGTACGTCCGAAACTCGTTTATTACTTTTTCTTTCTACCTACAGCGCATGGGAACGCGATTCTCTTTGTATCGGGTTCCTATCAAATCTCGCCTCTCAAATGCAAGTAAAAAAGCATTCAAATCTCTCTCAAGTCATTTCTTTTGACTCTCATTTTAAGCTTTTACAATTATTCATTAGAATAATTATAATTACTGGCACTCTGGTCTACAGCACCCTCACCCTATGCTTATTAGCCCGGTTCAATTCCCATCGGGGCGGCACTTAGGCGGCAAAATTAATTCAATTTTGGCGCCATACTTGGATCATTTTACACATGATCTTAGAGCATTTCCACAATTCTTTGAGGTTATTTAAGAGAAGAGAACATAATTTCAAACGTCGCACCTTTGAGATTGTTTTGATGTAACTCCAAAACCCGTAAATTCTCTCTCGCAAGGAGATAGAATTCATTGCGAATGAAACTGTTTGAAACAAACTTTGAACTGCTTCCCAAAGTGCCAAGAGATTGTTCCTGCTCCTGGGCGCCGAGCCGAAGGCATGGTACATTGCCGGCAAATGCACCAGCGGCTTCTAGCGTCACAAATAACGTGTAGAATCTGTAAATCTCATTTTTGTCCAGACAAATATAACAGTGACAATTTCTTCAATACGTAATGATCCTGACGCAAGGCATTCGCCGTCTCGATTGCGTGGCGCCTTTTCAGAATCTCCTCTTGTGGCGAGAACACGGACAGGCGATGGACAGGATTTTCTTTGTGCAGTTTCTGCAAATGCTCGCCCAAACATCTAAGCAATATTTTGCAGCCTCAACACAAGGAGATGCGAAAACTGGAAGTTGCTACCACAGATGTGTGTATACCTTAAAGATATCAGTAATGACACGATTTTCACCCTAATTTACGTCGATGCATTCTGGTATTGTAATTCTGAGAAGATAGATGCTTTCAGAATTCATCTGGGATGATCGTTCGGGGTGGAGAATCTAAGTGCTTTGAAATGTTTGTAAATATAATTTAGAGTAAACTATGACTCTATCTTCATGAATATAAACTAATCTTGCGGACATTTTAAGTGGATTCAACATGACTGAATGACGTTCTGTATCCTTGCCTATGCCTATTGCTGTTTTCGCACATTTCATCAGAGCGGAGGCCTGGGGGCATTCCGGACAGACCGCCCTATCGTGGGCTCTTGGGACGTCTTTATTTGTCGCTGACAACTCGCCCATCCTGCAAGTGTGCTCGCTCGGCCTAATGACTGGTTTGGAACCTCCCACTGGCAAACGCCGAGGAGAATGATGCGGTACCTGAGGGCGCGCTGGAATTGGGAACCAGGCACGGAATAGGGATTTTTTCTGTCATGGGACAGTTGGATGCTATGCTGGGTCGACAGACGACAGGCGGTCATTCACTAAATATGCATTCACCATAAGCAGTGGACCCGTCATATGGAACTCAAGAGAGCAATGGAAGGTTGCAGTTTCGACTTCAAAGTTTCCTGGACAAGTTGGGAGAGTAATGTTTTTGAGTTGAGCAACAATGTGTTCCCTATCGATTTGTGAGATCCATCAAGCTGGCGTTCCCACCGTAATACACACAAACCAAACTGGTACCAGAATTTTTAATTATTTTATTGCTAATTTATTACCGCAAGATCAATTTTTTAGCTCTCCTCTCCAGGTTTTTTCTCCGCCGCACCCTACCAGGGGAACATCATGACACTCTCTCACCCTGGAAGCACAGAACTAGACCCAGCCGCATAATTGGGAGTGTGTTATCTCCCGACAGGACATCTAGATGGGGCCGAGGCCGAATGGAGCGTTTTGGAGCACACAGTCACCAGTAGTGTGGGTTCGTACAAAGAACTATCAGAAATCCAGCCCCAAGGGGACATTGGTGGGACACCCCTCAACCCCAAGCAACCACTCCCATCGACTGCGGGTTTTCATGCAAGGAAATATGTGTGAGCGTTCAACATATAGTAAAGGTCAGTGAGAGAGAACAGTGAATGATAGAAGAATGATGATGACATGAAATGGAGAGAAAGAGAACGGAAGATGGAGAGAGACACACTTGAGAGTCTTCTCTGCATCCCGTGTGAAGAGGTGGAAATTATTTAGGATCCAAAGTAACTACCTGGGTTTCCCAGGCAGCGTACGGAGTATGAGCTGCTTACTGAACTTTTTGCGATTCCGAGCAGATGATATACTTCCCACGGATATTTGCATATAGTGAGATCAACATTTCCCCTGAATACGTTCTTACGAACCCTTGAAATTACGTAGATAAAAATATCGATTGTGAAGGGATACTCGCTAATTAATCCTTGAGTGTAGAGCCCAGGTTGCGCTTGGTACCATTCAGTGGTGATTTATCACGGGAGGGAAACTCTTTTGAATTATGATGCGCTTGGATCTACTAAAAACAATTTGAGAGTGATGACGGCGTGAAAAAGCGGTACATTTTTGCCTTTAGGCGTAAACAAAAACATTTTTCTTGGGCATCAAAGTAGTGAATGGAGAAGCCAAGTGATTAGATAAAAAAATACATTTTGTACTTGTTGAAATACATATTTCCGAAAATTCGATATTCTAATATTTTTTAATCACCACCATGTAAATGAGTTAGTGAGCTGTAGTTTTTGTGCTATGAATTTTAAGAAACGAGTCTGACTTTTTTAATCGACCGTACGTGGATTAACATTTTTGATATGTGATGATCAAAACTCGGCGTGTCTAGAAACATCCACTATAAGTCGAAAGACAACATCCTCTTTAAGTACAGTATCAACAATGTGCACCCATCTATCATCCACAGTGATAGGGGTGCACATTGACAAAGACGTGTTAATGTATCCGGAAATATAAATGCCGTTTCTGGCGCATTTATAAGGAAATTTATAGCAGATTCTACAGAAACCTTTATTCTTCTTTCGGATCTCCTACTTTAAAGTATGTTACTTCATTTACTTATATTTTCGTTTCTTCCAATATTCCTTCATTGTTTCAGATGTTGCCTTTTTCTCTCTTCTGAAACTTTTGATCTTCGAAAAAATGCCATAATAAGTCGGGCGCGTTCCTTAAAATTGTAGATTAAACTTGTTAAATCTGCTACATGAAAATTAAAATGTTAATTCGACAGACCCTGTGGAACACCAGATTTAACTTAAACGGAGCGCTTCATGAACCCCCTCGTAGAACCCCTCACGAAACCACATGCAACCCACGATCTTGGACACTACACCTTATTGGCTGTACTATATTGACTATTTGCAGACTCTTTCAACGCTCAATCCATCACATCCCATTACTATGACTTTCTGATACTCTCATGGCCTTGAGCAATGTGTATCTGGTCGAGGGGTTATGATTCTCAACGCAGAGCTGGGAGACTATTTTTGCTTTTTCTCTCTTTTCATCGAAATTTCAAATGCTTCTCTCTTAATTCTACAGCTTAACGTTATCTAATGTCCACTTGCCAGACAACGAACCATCGTTTGCCCGGACTGGCACGTTCCTCCGCTTTTCACACATTTCCAACCAACCTTTGAACCTTTCGCGGAAGAGTGCGGTCAAAACAATCTATCATTTTATTATAGTAACAGTAACTGCATAGGGAATGTAAAAATTGAGAATATTAATTGAAAAGTATTATGACATGATAATTGCCATGTTGTATTTTTTTTTTTTTTTTTGTAAATCTCATCTTTGAAGTACCCACCTTCCTTTATGATAAATTGACAGAGTCGACGAACGAAACTGTTAATTACTTTCAACAGAATTTCAGGCGGAATTGCTTGGACCTCATCTCTAAGATGAGGGCACATGATGCAAACACTCGGTTCTAGAGGTATCCCCACCTACAGAAATGGTAAGCACACAGGCCAATGGATCTGGCTCGCCACGAAAAGTCCCCAAAACACGAGATGATTCTGCCTGCAAACACCGTACGTAAAGTTGGCATCTAGTTTTAAGCAGTGTGGGCAGTTGCCCCATTTTGCTGGAAATAAATTGTGACAAATCAACGCTCTCTAACTCAGGAATTAGTAACATCGTCAGTAGCTTAGTAATGCTTTGAATGCGTCAATGACAGGTGATGCTTTTCCGTGATCTCCAAAAGAGTTGCGAGTCCAATAGTCCTGAAATTCGAAACTCCTTACCAAACCTTTGCACTATAATATTTTTGTGGAGTTCCTGTGGATTCACATTACTCGCATATCGCTTGTTTGCTGGAATGACCAGTCACTTGTGCCTCATCCAACATAATCAAGTTTGAAAGAATGCTCCTATTCTCACCCTTTGTGGTCGGCGACTACGACTGTGGTCGATGAATTCGGTTCTGAAATTTTTTCTGGAGGCGAAGTTGCGCTCAAATACCTTATAGGTCACCTACTTTTAAAAAAAGTGTTCCGTCTATATCGGAACGCATCTTTAAACTCCGTTAGGAGCATTGAACGCACTGGAGTAAATCCTCCGTTAATAAGCGCTCTCTTGGGGCCGCTGGGTAGTCAAGTGACGTCAGTCATAGTCGTCAGGGAATCGCCGACAGGTAGCGTCTTCGCGCTCGCGTCTCGCACGTGCCCTGCGTCATCTACCCATCGGCCAGAATTGGGACGGAATAAGGTATAGGATGCTTCACAGGGGTCGGACTAGACTTTGTGAAGCACGCAAACTCGTTCTGTCGTAACAAATTTCACATGAGGTTCTACGGGGGCTCTATGAGTATCGAACCCGGAACCTCAATGGTGAAAGGCAAGCGACTTTGCCATGAGAGAGTACTTTTCACTCAGCTACTTCTACTATTCACATATCTACAACCTGACAGCCTGGCTAGCAACTGTACAAATTGTGTTAACTCCTATTTCACCGTGGCATAACAAATTAAAAATACATTAAGTTGTTTAAACCGCCTGGTAGCCGAACCAACCTGCGCGACCTCTGTGGTTCTGATCTCCCATCCGGGAACGCGAGACACACGCGAACGCTTCACGGACGCTCGGCCCCGAACTTTCGATTGGCTGAAATCTCCCGCCTCAAGAATCTTGTCTGAATCATATCTTATTTATATGAACTTTACTTTTCCTTATACATCTCCGATGAATCCTATTTACCATTCATCTGTTCATAAACAACGCTTCAATAGTACTGCATAACATTATTTTTGGCCCCTCAGTAAAATGTAGTCAATCTAAAGGCCAAAGGAATGCTCACGGTTACTCTAGTTCTTATGGGTCTCCTACTTTTTACGCAACTACTACTACTACTGCTCTACATATATCTACAATCTGACATACCTGACAGGCTGCCTAGTAACTTTACAAATTCCTTTTTTGCTAGTGACGTGTCAAACGCCGTATGTATTGCAATGCCTTCTGCCCTTCCGAGAAAACATTCAGGTGTACAGCTGCTCTCTCTTACATTACGTCTTTGGTGTGCGAAACCCTCTGGGTAAAATGTTTCTTTGTTCTGACAAAATATGCTCACAATATGCAATATGCGGGGAATGCTTATGTATTAATTAACAGATATCCCAGTGTCACTGAGTTGTAATGTAAGAGTGAAATGCATAGATGTTTGATTTTCAAGAAATCTTGTGATATCACAAGGATGTTTTGTATCACACCATGTGAGCCGGAAAGGTGGTTGGAACTTGGCTACTTTGGAGTGCTAACTTTATAAACTTAATGCTGCGAGAGCTTATATAATTTGAGCGTGCCAGCTGATGTGGAATGCTCACGGTTACTCCACAACTAGTTACATTAGTCACACGCAAGGTACCTAGAATAAGGGGTAGAGCGAAATGGGTGGATGCGCAATGGCTTCTGCGCATGACGTCACTATCGAGAACAACTCGCCGACGCGCCCATGCAGCTGCTTGAAGAAGTCAAATGACGCTAAATATAATACACAGAAGAATATTTACTGAGAATAAAGAACGATAATAATATCTTGATTTTCTAGCATTGCTGTGGTGAAGGTGTAATGGTTAGCGTATCGGACTATTATACCCAAGTTGGCGGGTTCAAACCCGATTTAAGCCGTTGATTTTTAAGGGCGAAAAAATCCTTTGTACCCCTTCCTTCGGAGGGGAACTAAAACCGTCTGTCCCGTGTTAGTAGATTTACTGCGTGTAAAAGATGAGAACGGGAATGATGAGACACAATGAGAATTTCTGTGACCAAATTTTGCAGTGCCCGTGCCACATTACGGTCTTTTGCATGCACTGTGCTTCCACCGAATTGTGAAAATATTTTTCCCAATTATTTGTTGGGACAACCAAACCAACGAGACAATTTTTCTATCCAACCTCCTCCTAAGTGAGAAGAAACTATCTCCATTTGTTCATTATCTCTGCCAAGAGAACAATCATTTGATTTACTACACTGAACCATGTACCAAGCTGTATATGGTATACCTTCAGTTGTACATTCCGAAGTGGATTCTGATGGACATGATACGGGATAAGATGTGATAAATACATTAACATCTTATTCAACAACAAAGGACAATAACTGTTTGATTTTATATTTGTAATATTTTTGCTCATTATAACAAGACGTAAGCCACTTTTGAACTCAATAGGGAATGCTTGATTGTATGATCGTCCTATTGTTCTTATCTGAGAAAACAAATTTTCAAGGCAGTCTTGATTGAATCGAGATGTTTGGATGTATGTGATGTAATTGTTTTCAAGTTCTTTGTGACAAATCAGATAACGAATTGAAATTATGTATCTTTTGTGGAATAAAAGTAAGGTGTTTCTTTTACCAAACTGCATAGTCTCACTAACTGCACTAAATGATTTCAATAATTGTTCTTGAGCTTGCATTTGCTTTCCAAAAGCAATTGCAGTAGGATGATAGTCAGATTACAGGGCCCTTGAATTCATTACGTCAAACACATCATTTACCAACTTAATAAAATTAGATATTTCTTGTTTATGAGGTAAGATAATATTATCTGAGAAACAGGATTAGACAGAACCAAGATGAACGTTTTGACGATCCCTTCTGAACACATTGATATGAGCAGGTGTCAATTTTGGGCATAATTTAACTCCCCCGCAGTTCAGATTGCAAATCTCTCAAGTAATCGTCTTTCCTGAAGTGGAGTCTGCATAGAGTAGGCATGTTGAACATTAAATGCATCTGCGCACTTACAAACATGAATCAATTTTATACTCAGAATAGGATATTGCGGAAACGAATGATACACTACATCACATCCTGTATATTTTTATTGTATTTTTCATAAACTGATACTGCACAATTCGCAGAATATAATGAAATAAAATTAGTTCCTTAACCTAATATAAGGTAACCTCAACTTGTAAACACAAATACGCACCAGAACACCATATTTTTCAGTGACATGAAAGAATTTTAAGTCAATGTAACATAATCTAAATCGCGATAATGTAATTTTCGGCATCACCAATACTTCACAAAACTCGATCGAACCGCAAACATCAAAAACGCACCAGTATTTCACATGACGAGTTGCTTAAACGTCCTCGACTGTGACGTTATGCGCAGGACGGCAAAAATGCGTGCCACTGCGCTGCCGAATAAGCCATGTTGCTTGTATGTGTTTAATTTGTTTGAGGCGTTTACCTGGTTGTATTGAAAAGGAGTTTTCCTTGCTAGTTTTTTCGTTGACTGCTTACGGCACAACTGATGTCACGCGACGGCGTGGGTCCAAGGAAGAGATTTACGTGTACTTTACGTTTTCCGTTATGTAACAGCAACTATTTTTATCCGTTTTATGTAAATAACTGTTATATACTATAATATGTTATTGCAGTATGAGTGAATACTTTTTTTAATATTTAATTTAGTGTTGCATGAGTGTATTTTATTTGAATTTGATCAGTATGTGAGCTACATTTCGGAAAACTCTTTTTGTGGTATAGTTTAGCAGCATTCTAGACACTATTACACAACTATTAAACTTGTTTAGTAATATTTCGGAATTGAATGCAATGTGTGAGACGAGTAAATCTCCATTGTTAAAGCCATTTTAAAGTTGTCACTAATTTGACCGGTTATTGGTTGCCAAAATTCTTGAAAAGTGAGATTCCACATATTGCTATTATGTTTGAAGATAATTCTGGACAGTTGCAGAATGTCGTAGCCCTAAAGTGTTGGTTTATGACATATTGCTAATGAATATTACAATTTATTGGAACACAATATTTTGATTTTATAAAATTAAGAGAAATATTATTTTTGGAATATGACATCTTGAAAGAAGGTTTATTCTTGAACAATGAATGTTGTCATGAAGGTTTATTCTTGAACAATGAACAAGGAATAGTCAAAATCTGAATTTCATAAATTATGTGGGTTATGTATATTTTCCAGTTTCATGAGCGATATACAGATATGTATAAGATGGACCCAGCGCAAAGATACTGTATTTTTGTATGCATTCATGAGTCTTTTGGATGGCTGTTATTTCTGGATGTTCAATTTCTATGTGAAATATTTTTGCTTCTCTGCATAATGTGCTACAAATATTGCGAGAAAGTATGGGTTGTTGTAGCACTCCTAGTTTCGAATATATTAAAGTATGCGTATAAAAATACTCAAGAGCTATCTTTGGTGAACTTTCTGTGTTTTCAAAAACTGCAAAATATATAATTGCAAAGTACAATATTTTATGGCATATGGGAAGCCAAATTCAAATTTGGCGCCACGCTTCGAACATTCAGTTACACTACTCTTTGAAGGCATTTATGAAGAAATGATCATTTCAAACTTGGCGCCATCGAGATAATAATGGTATATATGGCTAAAAACCCTGCAGATTATCTCATAAATAGTGAAAAATTCACTTGACACAGATCTTTGAAATCGACCTTCAACAAAGTTGGCTTTCAACTGCTTCTAAACTGATCGATAAATCGCACCACCTCCTGGCCTGCCGGCAACAAGTACTGCACATTGTCAGAGACTTCCCGGAATCCAATTTTTCCCTTATAAGACGCGACGAGATCGCATTGTTTGAGAATCTGGAGCCACGAAGAGTTTCGTAGCAATCATGTAGAGAAGCTAAGCAATTGGGCGCATTGAAAGTTGGTTGGTACGTTAGCAGAAAGCAATTATGTCTCCGTGAACCAGTGCTCTAAGACGCGGCAAAAAGCAAAAAAACATGAATGACGTGAAATTCGTAAGAAGAACGTTTGTTTTCGTGTAGACAGAAGTAACCAAAACAATATCTTCAATTCTTATTGATTTTTACGGCAAAGTAATCTTCGTAATGTATGTGTCGTCTTTTACAGAATGTCTCTTCTGTTGAGAACACAGAAGGCGATGCACAAAACTTCTCTCTTCGTAGTTTCTGCAATTGCTCTCCCAATCAACTAAGCAACATTTCGCAGCGTTAAAAATATTGATGATAGAGATATTTTACTTTAAGAAATTTCTCCTTTGAAAATAGATTTTTAAATAAGGTACTATAGACGTTTACAAAAATATGAGTAGGTTCGCGTAATTTTTGCAAATCTTGGAAATTGCAAGTTTGATTTTCCCTCGCTTCTTTGATTGATGAGGGCCTTAATGAAATAGTTGAAATGTTAGTTGGATACAATTGGCAATATTATATTACTAATATTGTGTATACGTTACAGCAAAAACTTAGTAGATGCTGTGGTATATTATTTGATAATAGGCCTGTTAGTAGTTTTTAGGCTTCATTCATATTAGGTCGCGGCACAGGGATGGCAATGCCACAGTGCGACTTTCTCGGATAGTTTGAAGTACTATTATAAAATTGGCGTAGGTACTATTTTCGTGGAAGTCTGAATTTTCGAGCATTTACAGAAGTTGTAAATAATGCAAGGAAGCGTGTTCTGTTGTAGCACCACTAATTTTCACTTCGTTGTTAACCGACGATTTGTCTCTAAGCTTTCGCATGATATAACTGAAACACATAACTGAATAATAATTGGCTCAAAATTTACGATCGGTAAAATACGTTTGCGTATTATTGAATTGTCTTACGTGATATGTTTTACAAGAACAATGAGAAAAGTAATATTCTGGAATTGGTCATGACACTAACGCTTAGATTTGCAATTAAATATAAAGAAAGCGATAGACCTTCCTCACCCTCTTTATTCCTCAATGGGATTACGAGGTAGACAAATTTTTATTAAAATATTTTTTTAATTATCGCGCGTTTTCGGAATAAATCCTCCCACAAAAGACGTGCAGACCTTCTGGGCAGCGCGATCCGATCCGGAGAACTGTGAGCACTCACTTCACCGTCTTCATAAAGCGATTGTGTGAGCACCAAGACAATGAAGAGTGGTGTGATTTTAGGTATTAACGTAACCAATGGATAATTTTTTAGTGTATTTTTAAGTTCTTATTCCCTTATCGTAACGAGACAGATTCGGATCACATCCACAAGAATTCAGATTTCGTTAGTCGAATTGCTTAATTACGCCATGGGAAGTCACAATAATGAAGCAACTCGAGACACCGCGGGTTCCTGAACTGGTGACCGTTTGGGAACTCGGTTACTATCGGCACCGAACCCCTCGCCGACGCTGGCACTGACTCCGTTTTAGCGCAACAAATGACAGAGTAGTGGTGCCAAAGAATGGCACAGAATTTCTTGTATTCCATTTTTTTTCTTTGGTCTGGGCTCGCCATTCGAACTTCTCACATATTCTTGCAAGCTGCCCAAGGAGAGCTAAGAGACGTGTTACAAAGACGAATTATTTTAAAAAAAGAAGATGACAAACGACCACACCATGCTTACATGAGCGGAATAGCATCGTAAACATTAAATTGTTCTAATATCCGTTATATTTTATGTATACTGTAAAATATTGACCATATGTTTATAAATGGTAAAGATACAACACATTTTCTCGCGTTATTAGAAACAGCTACGTAATATTGAAATATTTCATTTTCTGCGCTACTAACACCTCAGCCATTATTTTGAAACGTCCAATTCAACCAAGAAGTTAACAACGCACTGTTGCCAGCGTTATCAAAACTTTGTGCTTTCGCTTGGCTAATAGTATCAATACAGAAATTAGAATATATCCAATTGACATTAAAATAATTACGAACATTCCGTGAGATGCCTTTCGTCGTAAGATAACGGTTTCGATAGCATTTCATTTGATCAACGACTTTCACACTTCAGTTACGATAAACAGTATTGCCTTTCAACAAAGAAGCATTCATGGTTTCTCGAAAGAGAGAATATGATATAACCAAAATAAGTGCTACTCAAGTGCTTCTCAATCGATGCGGCATTGTTGCGAAATTTATTTAAGCTTTGTGGATTGCTTAAAAAGAAATACATCAATACAATCCCAAACATTTTCTTTGAAAAACAGCTTCAAATTTTGAATATCGCTTAAACGCCAGTTTTTTAAAAACTGTTAAAAGAAGACGACCAAATGTTTCATAATCACGAAAAGCAAATTATATGGTTTAACGTGAAATGACGTTCGGCGAATAGCGTACCAATTAGCGGAAGACAGATAAAACATCCTTTTGAGTGTGGCACGGCCGGTAGAGCTTGGTTCGATCATTTCATGAACAGATTCAAGATCCAACTGGCGATAAGAAAACCCCATGGAACATCTATCGCTCGGGCTGAGGGTTTCAACAAGGAAAATGTGAAAACTTTCTTCGATACGTTAGAAGCTATAATGGACGAATACCGCTCTCCAGCTGATCGGCTGTTTAATGTCGATGAGACAGGTCTCCCTATAGTGCAGAAACTTGCCATTCAAAAATACGTTCGGGTTTTCTCTTCGAACCCGCGAAGAGAAGACCAATTCAAAAAATCGGAAGAAAATAGAAGCAGTCTATTGCAAAGCCCAGCAGGAAATCACGTAAAGGACTGCAAAAGAAGAAGAGCGTTGTAGCAAAGTTGATTGTCAATGATGAAACTGATGAACACGATGATCACCAGAAAAAATTTCTTCATATGACTACTTTATCGGTACCTTTTGGAGTACAGTCTCCAGTTGACGATTATATGAAGTTCTGCTGTGAGAAGTTCAGTGATTCAAAGGCTAGCGAATTTTGGGTAGAATGTGTAAAATGTAGAAAATAGGCTCACGTACAGTGTTCTGGATTGGAGAAAGACTGTTATGTGTGTGATTTCTGTACTTAATATTTTCTTTAAGTTGTACTTTGTATTATCGTTGGCATGACTTACAATAAATTCAATCGGTGCAAACATAAAGGCTCCATGTCACATTTTACCGGTTTTGAGTTAACAATGGGAAACTGTTCTTAAAGTCAATTTTGCACTCTTTCTGTGTTTTGAAGGACATATTTCTGTAATGGTTTATATTCAGAGCTTCATACACAAACACCACAGCTTGCAGATATGAGTTATGACTAGGGCAGTGGTTTATAAGCATTTGCATTTTCTTCTGTTAACTAAAACATCCCGTTTCAACACATTGTATATATATATATATATATATATATATATATATATATATATATATATATATATATATATATATATATATGTATGTGCAAATACACATAATTTCGCTGTTATTGTTGCATATAAATCACAGCCCTAGTTACGTGATTCCCCGGTTTCTTACCTCTATTGGGTCCAGTTTACATTAAGTAACTAGTGGTGCTACAAAATGGCAGACTTTCCCGTATTAGTTTTCTATTTCCTTCGGTCTCGGCTAGCTATTCGAACTTGCTACATATTCTTGTCTGCTGCCGTTTATCGCCGCTCAATGTTTTTTGAAATTTTCTTAATTTTTCGGTTTCCTAATAGTAGAAAGGAAACATTATTTTAAGAATATTAAAGAACAGTAAATCCTCGTCCTAAATAGCAATTTTCTTTGAAAAATTTGAAGCGATTTTTAAGAAAATGGCCCTTAAGCACTACAGTAAATTGGTAATTTGAAGCACTTTTTCACAAAATTTTTTGAGTTTTCGGAAAACTTCATTTGAAGTACATTAACTCACAAATAATAATAGTGTTTACAAATTGCTGGAAATGTACATATTAAATGGCGTGAGAATCTTTCAAAAAATTACATTTGTGAAATTTTGAAAAAACAAAACAAAAAAATCTCCAAATGAACTTTACCTCATAAGTGTAATTAGCGCAAACTTTTCACAACGTTTGAAGAAAATGTTTGGAGCCGTTTTTGAGAAAATGGCATTTGAGCTTTTTCGAAATTGCGAAATTTAAGTTAGTTTTGACAGTAAACGGTTGAGTCTTCGAGATGCTTTGTCTGACATTATTTAAAGCACATGTATTAATAAGTATAATATTGTGAACAAATTGCCGATAATATAAATATTAATGACGTGAGAGACAACAAATTACATTTTTATAATTTTTGAAAAAATCCGACACTTTTTCAGTATTAGGGGACCCCAAAACGTGTATTTCCGTTGAAATATCAAAATCTATTTTCCGAAGCATTTCATAACTTTCCCCATTTTACTTATATTAATTACCCCGTACATGCGTACGTATGAGAGGAAGTGAATAAATATCCTGTTTTACCGCTTCTACCTTTACGTTATACGTTAGTTTTTGTAAGATAGATTTTGAAGTGAGGGCATGTACAACTTTTCAAAAATTTGAGTTTTCAAGTAATTTTGCATGAAAGTACGTGCTGTTTTAGCACCACTATTTATTAAAAGGAACTCATGAAAGGTCATTATCTTCTTGCGTACCATAACATCAACTAATTTGCACAAGTGTTTCCTGTGTGCTACGGAACCGCCTTCGTTTTCACATTGAAAGGCTTGTCGTCGTAAGTTATAGCTTCAATTGATACTCAATAACCGGCTCTGCCGATTCTTCAATATTTCCATATACTTCCATAAACTCCTTCCATTTCATCGTCTCTGAAGTCCAGACTTTATCCATCGGCAAGCCCCAGCAATGGCGACTGAGACG
This sequence comes from Gryllus longicercus, assembly GCA_038098605.1. Lineage (NCBI taxonomy): Eukaryota > Metazoa > Arthropoda > Insecta > Orthoptera > Gryllidae > Gryllus > Gryllus longicercus. Next base: position 1,033,272 of record JAZDUA010000460.1, on the reverse strand, counting down.
CCCGACAGTAGCGTTAAGGAGAGTCCCTAGATACAGAGAATAGCGCACCCGCCGTCATTTATTATCCTCTCACACGGTAGATAAGTCAGCCAGCAATCGCGAGTCGAAGGGCAGTTATAGCAATTATTGACAATTTTGTAGATTAGTAATTCCCACGCTTGGTGTTCGAGTCACACCCCCTCCAAATCCGCTAACCGACCATTCGTCATGAGAACACGGAATGTTGGCGTTGGCAATTCCATTTTCATTCCACTTTCTCCCTTTTTTATTCATCATAACCTCTACACCGTAACAATTTCTTTTATATTCAAACACTTATTACTTGAAATCGCTGATACCTCCACTCGTTCATCGGCGTTTGGTACGACGTGCCACCTGTCCGCAACAAACTTCATTAGTTCCCCTCAACAACAATCACCTTCTGCTGTCTCGGTTCCTCCGCTTTCTCTTACCTTTTTACTTTCCCGTATACGTAAGTATATACGGAGTAGTATACGTTATATAAGAAAAGTTATTTTGTTTTTTCAAAAATTACAAAAATGTCATTTTTTGACTTCTCTCACGCCATTAATATTTACATTAACGTCATTTTATTCTTTTCAGCCGTTAATATGCATTTTTTGTCGTTTTTAACACAAGTACATAGTGAGTTAAAGTGCTTCAAATTACTTCTAATGAGGTTTTTCGAAAACTCAAACGTTTTCTTTGAAAAAGAGCTTTAAATGTCGACTATACAGTAGCGCTTAAGCGTCATTTTCTTAGAAACGACTTCAAATTTTTGAAAGTAAATTGCTATTTAGGACGAGGCGTTACTGTTCTTTAATATTCTTAAAATAATGTTTCCGTTCTACTAGATAGATCACACTTTATTGTACTTTTTATGACATTCAGAGTATTGAGGGAGTTGGTAGGAATACGTGCGTGTGGTATGTAGAAGGATATTTATTACAAAATACACCAGGGTAGAGAAATGTTCGAAATATAATAATATTATCTGCGTGAAACGTGCTGGACTCGAACTTAAATGCTCAGAGAAAATCAAAGTGTTGAATGGACACGACAACAATTATGTAAATAATTTTTATATGTAGACTTTTATTTAACTTTTAATGATTTTCAATTGCTTGCATTTTTGTTATATATTCATATTTGGATTTTGGAAAGTACATTCTCGTCTTTTGATGCAGGTGAAATTTCCAGTCTGTTGGGGCTTCAGCCGCCACTGACACGAGGCATTTCAACTTTTTATCAAAAACGGCTCTACAATTTAATCTTTAATTTTTGGTCAAGAAGAGCTAATGAACTAAGTTTATAGAAAAGGCGCATGTGCCATTTTCTTTAAACTCTTGAATATTCGAAAATTTCAATAGCAACAAATTACGCGAGCAAGTATGTGCTGTTGTAGCACCACTAGTTTCATAATATTAAGAGAAATTTGGACGTCAATTGTCAATACGGAAGATTAAGCAAAATCTGTTGAAAGTGACATGGAAAGCAATAAAATTTACTCCCAGTTGGTTGCTAGTACGCTCTTAAGAATAATGAAGTCAGTCCACGATGAGCATCGTGTTTTCATCGAATACATTTGGGAATCGACGAATTGATGTAATGATTGATGAACAGTTAAAGCGTTAGTAAAATATAATTTTGTATTTACATTTTTGATATGGTTTAACATTTTACCTTGGATTTCAATTTATTTATTCCACAATAATTAGTCATTACACGGTTTTAATGTGTGGCTTGTGAAAAAGTTTTGTGTCATTTTGTATTATTTCCTGTACGCAATAACAGCTGGATTAAATTATTTCATATCTTATAACCATTTGTAACGTGTAGATTACCATTCATTTGCGTATTCTTTTGGGTGGTCATGTTTTTGCTTCAGATGTTGCAATGGGGTGAATCATGGGTGTAAATTTTATGCTGATTTTTACTTTGTCGCTACTGCTTACGCAGTAGGGCGAGAAAGTTATATAATACTGCACAAAAAAAGTCAAATTTTCGGCAAAACAATTCTTATTACAGGGCCCGGGTAACGAAAAAGTAACAGGGCCCTGGTAACGAAAAAGTGGATAAATTTCGTTGATAAATTTAGAAACCAAAATTCTCTAACTCGTGGTGTAGCCAGAATTCATGTTTTGTTCCTCCTTGATACCAATAAATCGAATGACGGCAAAACGTCTGGCTGTCCGCCCGTTTATCTGTGAACAACGCTAGCAGCAAAATCGTTCAGCCGATTTTTTTGCAAAATTGATATTCCACAATCGATCTGGTTGATATCGAGACCCCTTGAATTTGAAATCGAAATTTTAATTTTTTGTGGTACTTTACATGAACCCCAGGGACAATTTTAAAATTTTCGAAAAAATGGCTCAATCGTTTTTAATTAAATTTTGTTGTTGGATAGTGTGAAGGACATTTAATAGAATGGTGCAGGTGTCATGTTGTAAACCAAGCTCTTATTTTTCTTAAAACTTCAAACATTCAAAATTTTTTCGGCATTAACCTATAACTATAATATTTAAGTCATTTTTTCGTTAATAAAATGTTCCTTAACGACAGATCTTCAAGACATGTTCAATTTTTCGAAAATATGAGTAGTATTTGTGTAATTTGCGTAAAATATTGGTCGTTTTAAAAATATTAATACTTTTTCTCAAAAACCGCAAACCATTTTTTCTTTAACTTTTTGTGCTGTACCTTTTTTCCAAAATTGCAAAATGTTTACATTTCTAAACTACAAAATTGAAGATAGAGATTTTTGTCTCAAAAAAAGTTTGTTATAAAACAATAAGCTCTTTAAAAAATATCACGTACAGTGTTTGAAAACACTAGTAGTTTTTGTGTACTTTCTGCCTGAAATTAAATACAATACAAACACGTGTACAATAGTTCTCAAATGAATTAATTTGTTTTTGAGTGTATTTTTTATTTATTTTTATATATAATTTAAATATTTGGGAGCAGAAATCAACAAGGATGGAAATCAAGAAGTTGATATAAGACCTAGAATAAACAAAGATAGATCAGTAACATCAATGCTAAATAAAATATAATGGGATAAGCATATAACAAAATAAACTGAATTAAGGACACACAAATCTATTGTAGAAATTAGTTTTATATGGATGAAAAAAAATGGAAATTAAAAACTAAATTTACTGGCAACAGAAATGGATTTTTTAAGAAGGTCATCGAGGATATCAAAATTAGAAAAATATATTTAAAATTAGAGAAAAAATGAATAAAGTTCATATAATTTTAGAAACTATCCAATATAAACAATTACAATGGTTTGGATATGTTAAAAGAATGAAAGAAAATATAATTCCAAAAATAATTTGAGTGTTATCTTGTGGGTAGGAAGACCTAAACATAGAAGGGTGAGAAAACTTGAGGGATTTTGAAAGAGACGAATTTAACAGACGAGGATTATGAAGATCGGGACAAGTGGAAAAATAAAATTAAAATCTGTAGTATTAGAATTTTTGGATAACACAAAGTTGCTTTTTAACAATGAAAAACTGTAAAATAAAAATGAAATCAGAACTAAATCTACAAAAGAATGTTTATCGCTGTGTAATAGAAAATTACGTTTCAAAATGAGAAAATTCCACAGTGAATCTTTTCTGATTTCTAAATTCTGTTGAAAAAAGACAATATTTTTTTCAGTAGACACTTTTAATTCTAGTAAAACTGAGGAAAATTTGCTCAGGATAAATGTTTTGAAAAAAGACAATGATCCTTTTAAACAATGTCTGTCGCCTCTTCTTATCTCGTATATGTTTTAGTGCTTTCCAATCAGTGAGCTTTTTCTTCTGGAATAAGTGTCTGCTCATTTATAATTTCTTCAAAAATTCAATGTCATTAAGCTTGTTAGACAAAGTACAGTTGATAAACTCCGCATTTTAATGGTGCTGTAAGCAAAACAAAGGCTTGAACATTATCACAATGGTGAGTTCTATAGTGACAATAAAGCTCTTTGAAACCAAACAAGTAAAGAAAGCTGTTTCAAAATCATGTGGCAATCGAGAGCAATACGTCCTGAGAATATTCCTGAGAATATTTCGTGCAATCTTCATCAATTTTTTTCTCTCCAATCAGAAGCCGGGTTTATAATAAGATTGTGAGTTTTTATTTTAAATACTTCATCTTTTTTTATTTTTCATAGATTTTATAAACTTGACTCTCCTTTGTCTCCTAAACCCTTCTTTATCAAATGGAGAAATTATAATCAGGGGTAATCAATTCCGATAATTCCTATATTTCCAATCTTGTTCGAGTTTATAGGGGTGATTTTGATATTTTTGTCAGTCAGGTAGAGAAAGGGAGAAGAAAATTGTAAATGCATAGGTGTCATACATTTTTCAGTGACATGTTCATGTTGTGTGTAATGTTACGATCTATAAATCGTCTTTAATTTTTTCCCCTGCCAATTCTATTGCATTAAAATCGCAGTTATTATTATTATTATTATTATTATTATTATTATTATTATTATTATTATTATTATTATTATTATATACGAATTACACTTTTTCTGTTTCCTAAACGTCAACAATCAAATATTTTTGGAAAGATTTTTTCACCATAATTGATATAGAACGTATTTTCTTAAAGATTCATCATTGGAGATGCTCTTTAGCTCCATCTACTGAATAATTTTGTCTTTGGTGATATTTTAATGATGTTTTAAAAAGCAAAGCATTGTCCAACCTATTGACTGAATTGGATGGGAGAATGTGAGAACATCTTAAAAGTTTTCGAATTATTATTTAATTCGTTAATAGTTTAATCGTTAATTAGGCTTTTAGAATTAGCCCAATTTTGACAACAATGCCGGCAATAAATTGTCTCTCTGATACACCTCTTTACAATGTAACTCTTTTCTTTGTTTTTTATTAAGCATTCGAGTCAACGAAAATCCGCAGCTCATTTATCTATACAAAACATTTCATTTTAGGATGTCATTCCAAAAACATTCAACAAGCATATCTTACGCCGATCCAATGGCCGAGATCGCTAAAGGCAGTAATGCCGTAGCAATCTCCAGCCGTAAGATCGCGTGTTGAAGTCCCGCCTGGGGCATGGTTCGTCCTTTCAAATCCCATTTCAATCATATCATTTCATCTAGTTCTCAGCTACTTATAACGTAAAAAACAATAGTGTTCGCTAATAACCTAGAGGTTGATGCGACCTGAAATAACAACAAAAAACCAACTATCTTATGCCTTGACTTACCCATAAGGAAAAGGAAATTTATATTGTATATTAGTATATTTGATATAATAACTGAAATAACAGTGCAGTACTTGCTTTTAAGATTTACGTTCATAAGATCCTGATGGTTTATTGATACAAGAAAAGAAAATTAGAAATTAGATTAAACAGCTCTCCCGACGGGCTACGATTTCTTACATTGGGCCCTTTTCCTTATGAGCTGATTTATTGCAACATTTTTCGAAGAGATGAACCGGGTAAACCGTATGGCTGATTTCCTCCAAAATTGATATTCCCCAATCGTTCTAGCTGATGTCGCGGCCCCTTGAATATGAAACCGATATTTTAAATTTGGAGGGTACTTTATATGAAACCCCTGGGATATTTTAAAAAGTGTCAATGTGTTTAAGAGAATGACGCGTCTCATGTTTGTTAAAAGGTCTTATTTTTCGAAAATTGAAAAAATAGATTTTTTTTCGGTTTCTTCCTACAACTACAATAATAAATATAATTGTTTTCTTAATGAAACACGTTCATGAAAAATATGTTCGTTCCAATGCCAGATTTTTCGAAAGTTTAAAAAAAATTAAGAAATCTTCGGCGACTTTCTACAACTACAATTGTGAAGATACATTTTTTTCTTAATGAAGTGTGTTCAAAAACAGATCTTCTAATGAGGTTATGTTGAATATTTCGAAAATATGAGTATTTTGTTTAGTAATTTAGCGTCATACATAGTCACCCGCTCCGAATTTACCAAAAAAAGAACAGTTGCTCTATACCAGATCCATGATACTGCAACAAGAAAACTTGTTACAGTATCATGGATCTGGTATACTGCAACTGTTCTTTTTTTCGTGTACGCTTTGTGAATGTAAAATGAATAGTGATAACCAATGACATTTTACTGAGAAACGCTACTTTTCTGCACATCAGTTTCTTGACAATTTTTTTCTCTAAAACCCAGAAGGTTGTGCGTATCACAGTGAATTGAGAAGGATCTTTCAATAGGAGTCTATGCTTTTGAAGACAAAACAGTACAGAATTTGTTTATTGCTAATATAATGAACAATATGGTCGGGTGTTTTCCCTCTTGAAATGACCAATTCTGTACATTCATCTCAATTTATGAAGTGGAATATTTACGATTATTTGCTCGTTTTCACATCAGCACTTCAAGACGATCTGGTCGAAAGTGATGTGCAGGTTTGGCTCCCATGAAATATGCACAGTACGTTGCCTAGCAAACTGCCAACATTATACCAATCATGTGAAACTTATCTCCAAATCATTTGTGAAATTCTCCAAACAACGGAATGACTTACTTATTTATAAAGACCCAACCTCCATCTACCAAATGGAGTACTTACGATTTGCAGTACTGACCTTCGTTTTGACGTCAGGCCTTCAAGACTACTGTTCGGCGCTTACTGATCTGGCCGAAAGTGATGTCCAGCCTTGGCTACCACGAAAATGTGCCTGGCTTCTGTTAGAAGGGCTGACCTTGATCTTCGGAGCCCTGTCGCTGATCGTGCTGCCCGTGACCAACAAGCGAGGCTTGTTCGTCACGTGGGTCATCGTCTTCTCGGTGAATTTTGGAACAACAATCGGAAAAATGGTGTCGGCTGTTGTGCACAGCAGTCGTTGCTCTGGAGATAGAGGACAAATGACTTGGCCATGGAATCCATTGGTTTTCGTCTTTACCAGCGTTCTTTACTATGATTTTTTCTGCAGATAAAAACTTGATGCTTGGGGGTCGGAATACTTCTACTGCTGACGATCCAAACCGTTCTTTTTGTTTACAGTCATTCTCATTACCAATGTATTTTATGGTTTTCCGATTAAATAAATATTTTCTGTAAGCAATCGTAGTAATGAGATTTTTAGTAATCATGAAATTGTGTTCTTCCTTCTACAAGCAACCAATGAGAGAGGGAAAGTAGATTTATTTAGACAGGGTGATTCAGAAATACAAAATTTCCTTCTTTGGGATGATTTGTACCCCTAAATACGATATTTCCCTTGCAGGTTTTCGAAAAACGCACTGTTTCAAAGGTACTACCAAGTGTGCGATTTGCACCGAAATGAATCAACACACGAAAGTTGATGTCATCTGTACTAGCTACGCATAATCCCAATTATGCGGTGGTAATGCAGATGACATCAACTCGTATGCAATATCCGAATTCGAGAAATTAAACAATTGTAATACGAATGACAGTAAGTGTCATCTGTGTTATGAGCACCCACTGTTCTGCTAAACGGCGTTTGTTATATCTCGCTTGGTTGATTATTTCGTGTTTCCAGGCACGTAGCATCAACGACAACGGACATTAATCCCGTAAGTGTAGTGTATTTTTATCACAGGCGGAGGCTGTGTTCCTTCCCCGCTGGATAGTGATATCCCGCGCCGACCTACACGTCGGGTTGCGGGGTTCCCCCTTCGCCTGTTTGCTTCCGCCCGCTGGGCGCCGCCCGTGCTCTACGCTCCCGACGAGTCGCCCCAATGTATGGAAACGTAGTGCATGATTTAGCGTGCGGTGTAATAAGGGGTGCCAAGATGTAGAAAGGAAAGGACGCGCCCGGTTCGTGGCCTGTTTTGTTAGGGTACTGCTCCCGCTTTCGCCTGATGTTGATCGGATTTGATTGATTGAGCAGTCATTCCGTGCGCGTCAATCGCGACGGCCATTAGCCCACTAAGTATAGCGCGTATTCTTATCTCCGATATGGCTGGAATCATCCCCGCTGGCTGGTGACATCCGGCGCCGACTACGCCGGCTTTCTAGATTTTCCCCAAGAAGGTAACTCCCAACAGCGGGGCACCGCCACAGCCGGTACAAGCACTAAGCTCCGGACCGCTCTCCCGACAAGTGTGATAGTGTAGTGCATGTAAATTTAAGTAAGGGGTGTGAATAGAACATGGAAGAGGAAGGAAAGATCGCGCTCGGTGCACGGCCCGTTGGTTAGGGTATTGCTCCAACATTCACCTGGTGTTGACCGGTGAAAGCACAGAAAACTTCCGATCAGAGCAGTCGGCCGATAGATATTTCCTCCAGACTGTGTCTTCGTAGCTAGTGTTGAAAATCCTGCTACAGTCCGAACGCGAATCCAGAACCTCCCGGTCACAGATACTGCAGTGCGTCTGATCGGGAGGTCCCCGTCAATCTATTGCCATGAGCCACTTTTGCCATGTTGTTCGGAGATATTACGTAAATCTACCGTTCAGAGCTGCTGAATGCTCTTCCTCTAGTATCGAAAATTTTCGGAAACTTGTCGGGACTCGAACTCTAGAACCGTCATAACTCGAACTCTAGAACCTAAGAGCCATGAGAAATACAGTGTCGTCATTTTGTTGCCCTCAGCCATTTAATAAATGCTTCAAATACTGCACGTCTCATTTTCGCTGAACTCTCTGAATTTTCTAAAATAGCAAACATTTGAGACAATGTCAGAAAGTATGTGCTATTGTAGCTCCACTACTTTGTTTTCAAACCTAATATTGTATAACTTGTGTTTCATTGCCACTAAACGTCTCCTAATGTGATATTTATATTTTTCATTGCAATAGTTACCGTTTACCGAGCTGATATAGAAATAGATCGCTGGGCATTTGTGGGTCCTTTCAATGTCGTATGGAGATTGTAAAATACTAAAGGAAATATATGTACTATTTGTTTGTCTTCATTCAAATAACTACCGTATTTTATAACAGTTATAATTACAAAAATAATGTATAAAATAGTGACAAATAGTTGTGTTTTACAAGATATCTTAAGAAATGTACATTTCACTATCACTTATCAATTCAATTTATTTATATAACATACATTATAAATAAGTAACTTCTCTATTCTGCTAAACTCTTATAACTTCGTATAAACCCTGATAATTCAAAATAAAAAATTGAATTCTTAAACAAATCCATCATTGCGAAATTAAACTATAACAAAACATAACTCTTCTTCATGTAATATAAATGTAACTTCAAATAGTACATCACACACAGTTTTTAACTGTTTTTGACGGAAATAAATAAATAAAATCAAACTATTCACATTAGAAAAATAATCATTTGGTATGATGGGGATGAAGAAACTCGCCACAGTGTGACATTACATTTTCATGAAGTTTTAGGAGTCTTCCTGTTCTACGTACTTTGTTTATCCATAAAATGTTCTTTACAATCAGATCGGAGATTATACTGCACCTGTTAATTCGAAGATGAGACAGGTCGACTTCCTACACGAATTTTAGCCAACATTTTAACATATTACACAGTAACGCATCTCCGGAAATCTTAAAGAAATACATAGTATAGTTGTTATCGGGGGAGGGGAATTTTAATGCAATATCATTTTTGTTTTTCCCTTTAGAAAAATACCTTTCAGCATAGACATGTTGTGACAAAAGAAAATGACCCATTTTCATACGTCATTTTTTGTTTTGCATTTTTCGTCGATTTCGACCAAGTCATTTTTTACCATTTTCACATTTTTCGTTCTTGTTATCGATGATAATATATAATGGTACTTGCTTCAAATAATATTTACGAGATGCAACAAATCTTTTCCACAGAATCCCAGATTGCCCAGAATTTGTAACGTCAGCGATTGTATGTAATCTATGGTTCCTGTGACGCCTGTCAGCGCTATTGCCGGTTCAGCCGATTTTGGGATAAGTAATACAGACAGTTTCTGGTAAAGATCAGTCTAAACCAAAAGTTTGAAATGGAACACTTGAACGACTACACGAAGCCTCGATTACATCAGTAACGTATCCAACAGCTTGAGTTGTTCATCCGAACTGGTTTTAATAAAAAAAATTCGTAATTTTTCTTTGCTTATAGGGCGTTTTAAGAGCATTTTATTGATCATTTTTAGCGATTTTTATTCCAAAATCCGCTCTTATTTATCAGAGATAAATTTGTAAATAGCTGATAAATTCACGAATGATACGTTAGCCATTCTGGAAGAAAGTGGTCACTACCATTTCAATAAGTCGTTTCGCTATGTTGTATATTCTTACAAGCCAGTCTGTAGGTGTAGGATATTCACTATGGTACGTCCGAAGTAAAAATGAAATACGGTGTCTTATGGCGACAATAGTGCCAAATATGGCGCATTTCTGCTGTAGTGTATGAATCGAAAGTTGCGCGTTCGATAGTGACGACAAATTCCTCAATGGGGCAAAGCGCTAGTTTAGCGCACAAGTAGTTTGTCTAGAGCCTTTCCTATTTTAAAAAAGGAATTTTCTTCCCTTTCCTCTTTTCTAAATGAATTCCTATGAGACTAAAATGCTCTGGAAACGTTTCTGTTAAACTTCTCTCGTCCTTTGAGCTTTAAAATGTCATAAAAAAGAAAGAAACTAATGGTGCTATAACAGCACGTACTTTCTCGTACAATATTATCATGGCTATGTGACATTATAATGTGACAATTTGTGTATTTTACTTCAACAATCATTTTAAGAATTCTTAAACAAAGCGTGAAAAATTTACATATTTTTTCAATTCATGTTTTCATGTTGCTTAAACGAAAACAACATTCTGCCATTGAATTCAGGGTAGTCACGTTCGATATAAATGTACTAACGACGCACGATATTTTAACCGTAAATAAAATTATTAGTTTACATTAAAGCAAAACAAAATGTAGCAGTCATTGCCACATAATATCAGTGCGGCATTACAACAATGTGTTACGAGCAACAATGACGCCAACCGGTTTTCCGACATGTGTGGTAGTGGAGTGCATGTGAGTGTGTGTGTAAGGGGTGAGGATAGGACAAGGAAAAGGAAGGAAAGATCGCAATTGCGTCGCCTATCGATTCGTTTGTTAGACATTCACCTGGTGTTGACCGGTGAAAGCACGGAAAATTTTCTATCATAGTTGGTCGATAAAAATCTTCTTCAGCCCGCAACTAAATTCGACGTAGTTGACAAGCTAGTGTCGAAAATCCTGCACCGTCGGGACTCGAACCTATGAACTCCCGGGCGGAAGTTCTGCAGTGACATCATTTGATGCACTGAACCATATATCCGGATCTTTGGGAACGAAAACGTGGATAACTCCAGATGCTAAATTTAGAGGCAAAATCGTCTAACATGTGGTGTAGCCAGAATCCATGTTTTGTGAGTCCTTAATACCGAAAAATCAATTGACGGTAAAACGTCTGTCCGTGCCTGTCCGTCTGTAAGCAACGCCAGCGGCTAAACCGTTCAGCCGATTTTCTCCCAAATTGATATTCTCCGATCGATCTGGTTGGAGAAGTCCCTGGAATTTAAAACTAATATTTTTTCGGGGGCATATTACAAGAAGCCCCTGAAACATTTTCAAAATTTTCAAAAATGTCTCAAAATTGGTTAAATTTTGATTTTAGCGTATGGAATGCTTAAGAGAAGAGCGCTGATCCCATATTCGTTAAGATACCAAATTTTTAGGAAATTGCAAAAAATTCATATTTTTTTCGGAATCTTCATACAACTAGTAATAAAAATGATTTTCTTTAAGGAAATGTGTTCATCACTAATACGAATAGATTTTCAAATAAGGTTCAATTTTAAAGTTCAATTTTTCGAAACAATGAGTATTTTTTGTGGCGACAAACATAAGCAATTTTTAAATGTTATACAATTATGTTTTCAATATCGGCTCTAATTTTTTAAAAATATTTTTCCATATCTAGTAAAGAACGTTAAAAAAGTGGTTCTGGTTCCATTTTCGTCGCTGCTCATATCTGTACATTTATTTACAGACAGCACTATAATACTGCATGGACCTAATATAATGCCTTCATTTCTAATACAATTGCTGTATTTAGATAGTGTTCCCAGGTGGAGGATTAGTTACACATCTTTTCTAAAGGTAACCCTACTGATCTCATATAGCGGGGAGTCACTGCCAGAAGTCTGGCTACTAACGACAGAGAGTTTCGTGGTTCAGAATGGATGATTCAGCCATTATCTCAGTGGACATCTCTGCCTGAGGTCGCTGAAAGTGGTAACATACAATTAATACTTCATTCACAAACTTTTCTCACCACCCCTTATGCTGAGGAGGAGTCTATGGTATCAGAACTTATCAAAAAGTTCAATTCTTATTACAAGTTGCTGCGGATAACAGCGCATTGCCTTCGATTTATCTATCAGTGTAGAAACAGAACCCTAAGAAAACTGGTCCTCGATTGCTCTCTACGATATGCCCTTCTATTGTGATTGCAGATTGTGAATGCAGTTTAGAAAGAATCCACTTCTACGGAATATGCGACCCTATCCAATAAAAGCTACATTGCAAAAAAATTCAAAAATTGTAAATATTCATTTTTTTAGACAATGATAATACCGTTAGAGAAGGTGGTAGATTGAGACATTCTTTAATGCCCCAAGAGGCAAAACACAAAATTATTCTTCCTCGCGAATGTGCTTCTACAAGAGCCCTCGTTACTATGATTCATCTGACTTACTTGCATGCGAGATGTCAATTGGCGGTGTCAATTGCTAGACAAATATTTTGAATCCCTTCAATTCAGAATAGTAAATAGTGTTATTCATTATTGTTTGCCTTGCATTAGATGGCGGGAAAAGCCAGCCTCCCACGTAATGGATGGTCTTCTTGCTTCGAGAACTACGCAGTCAAAACGATGTGAGTTTACCTCAGTGGACCACTGCGGATCATTTCTAACAAAGCCAGTCATTGGTTTGTCAGGTGGTTTGCAGGGCACGTTGTAAATCTTGGGTCGTGGTATTCGTCTGTCATGTCACAAGGACGGTCCACTTAGACATAGTGGAGAATCTGACCACAAACAAATTTATAGAGGCTCTGAAAAGATTCGGGCCCCGCAAGGGCTACCCCAGAATTATTTCTAGCGATAATGTTAAAACATTTGTGAAAGATAAAAACCAGTTGGCTGCGCTATAAAAGATTTTTAACACATATCAGGAATACTCAATTCTCCAAAGTTTCCTCACTGTACATGGAGTAGAATATCACTTCTGCCCACCATGCTCTCTATTTCCTTATGGTCTGGCACAGGGGGCTGTAGGCTTCTTAAAATACCACTTAAAATGCTCTCTATCTAAACTGGTTCTATATTTGTTTGATATTCTGTAAGTACAAAGTCACATTTATATTTTTTTAACAAATAAACACGTTCGTTAACAACCTTCTTACTTAATGGAAAGGTTAGTGAAAGGGTGGGTATTCACATGTGAGAGTTCTCGCCGGATACGCTAGTATATTATAAAATTGCAAATATTGTAAGAGAACGTTTGAGTTACTTCAGTACGAAAGTTAAATCCGTTTTCGTGCGTATCTGACTGAGGATAAGTCCGTTTTGATTGTAAAATGTTCATGAATTCACAACGTTACCTTTGATGTAATTTCGTCTGTGAATAATTCTAGTCAAATTTATCATTGCTCGTCTACAGTATTTGACAGTCTTTTCCCTCGTTGATTTTTATACTCACCAGGCCGTGAGGTGGTTGGCTACCAAGGTTCTTGAATACACAATTTACATAAAATATGAAATTTTCATTTCCTATATTATTACTTGGACGTAAATAATACGATTTCCAATTGATAGTTCTATTATCGAATGTCACAATAATATATTACGAAACGATGTTATGATGTGTGATATTACGAGTTTGATACTACGATTCGAGTAAGGAGCGAACGACTATCGTAAACTTCACAAGAGTGTATTAATACCTATTACATCGAATTTCATACGGTACTTTTTCTACTTATGGTAACTTTTATAAGTTAAAGTTTTACTTTGAATCGTTTCATGGCAGCTGACTTTTATGATTCAGACAAAGCCACCTAGCGGACAGATCCCTACCCTACCCTGTCGCAGGTTGCTTTGGTTTACGAGGAATACAAAAGTTAAGTTTTAACTTACTAAAGGAATATGTTTCCAATAATCAAAAGACAATTCTTTAAAAGTTTCTTTTCTATCAATATTGAAGTAAAGAAAATGAATATTGTAGATGACATTTATTTAATCTGATTTATTATTTATATAATACGTACATTTTTGAAATTTACTTATTATGTATGGTTCAATTATTAAAATTTATTCGAAGAAGTGATGCTTTCTTAATATTTGTGAATGATGATGGCATATTATTTACATTTACAGGTATTTTAATTCCATTTTCTATGGAATTCCTAATTGAATTATCTATGTAATCTTCAGCAACACTTAATGATTTCCATCAACCACGTCTTTTCAATATGGTTATATCACCGTCAGATTGGTCAGTGTCCACCAATAAAGTTGCTGCACTTCTGCAAAAGTAGTGAGCAGTGTACGAACCTGAATTAGAAAGGTTCAGATACGTAGCTATTTTTCTTGCCCATGTTTCTTAATTTATTGATATCAACGTTTTGCACTGTGAATTTGCCATTTACATAACTGATAAAATTGAGGGAGAGTTGCATTGTTTTGAATGTAAACGCATGTATTTTTTTAATATTTCTTAATACTTTCCTGTAACTAAGTACGTGGCGTTTTGGTTTCTGAACTTGAAATGTTAACTACAATGGTAGATTGTGCATATAGTTTATCATTTCATTTTAATTAGTGTATGAAACTCATGTCATATGTCATTTATATGTTAACCTCTGTCCACATCCAGATCTGGTAAGAGGTTCAACAATTAACACATTAATTGAAATAAATACTGTACAAAATTATTAATGTATTTTTTAGAAAATGTATTTCTATGATAACAGGTTTCTCAAGAAAGTGTACAAATTAGTAAAGAAACGTCAATTGAAGGCATTTTCCATTAATTAGAATCCATTGTTCAGAAACTAATTATTGTATTCTTCAACATGACACCCAACGTTCTCTATTCTGAACTACTTGACACAAAAGCTCAGGCAAAGAGCGCAGAAATTCAGTTGCACCGCGTAGTCCCAGCTGCAAGCTATCTTGTCCCTGTCAGCTTCTGACGTTTTCGGTGGTAGGCCACTGGTCCGCTGTCACCTTTTCCGCCCACGCGCTCTCCTTTGGATTCAAATCTGCGCTGCTTGGCGGCTACTTCAGCAACTATTGCAACAACCTATTGCTTCTAGCGGTAAAATACTTCTACTAGTAATTGTGAAGATCGTAAACTGTATAGCTTTTTGTTAGTTTTTTATTATTGTGGAAGAAGGATAAACCGTTGTTTTGTACGTGAGCTTACGTGTTAACATCTGTCCACCTGCAGAACTTGTTAGGAATAAAAAATCGATCAGATTAAAATCTGTGCTCACTACGTCCCGTCCAGCACCTCTCCTGCAAAATCCGTTCCGTGGACGCGGGGCTGGTCGCGATGGAAGCATGAGGTGCGTTGCTCCGGAAGACCGGTTTTGTGCGTTCTGCGCAGCACCAGTTTGCGTCACGAACCACGTGACTGCAGCACGGCACTTCGTTTGAATAGCCAGACCAGACGCTGACCTCCATGTTGCCTGCAGAGCGAGAAGTGTCGAGAAACATTTTAAAAGTGACAATTTTTAGGCGGCAACCAACCAAAAATTACTCAATGAAGGTGTAAAAGATACAACATTTAAAACTAGTGGTGCTACAGAGTGGCACAGATTTTCCCGCATTAGTTTTCTATTTCAATTGGTCTCGAATAGCTATTCGGACTTGCTACCTACTCTTGCCAGCTGCCATGTATTGCTTCGGCTTCCTAATAGTAGAATCTAATTATTGCTTTAAAAATATTAAAGAACAGTAAAACCTCGCCTCAATGGCAATTTTCATTGAAAAATTTGGAAACGATTTTAACTAAATGGCATTTAAGCGCATCTGAAAATTCAAAATTGGAACATATTTTCATAGAAAACTATTGAGTTTTCAAAAAGCTTCATATGACGTCATTTCCAGTCACAAATGCAATACTGTTTACAAATTGCTGGAAGTGTGCATATTAAAAGCGTGAGAGATATTTCAAAAAATTATGAAATGTAATTTTTAAAAAAACAAATGAATAAAGCAAAATTAATTCTATGTCATCTTAAACAGTGCAATTAGCACTATCTGTTAGAGAAGTTTGAAGAAAAATTTGGAGCCGTTTTAGAGAAAATGGTGTTTGAGGTTTTCCGAGTATGCGAAAATTTGAGCTCATTTTCAAGGAAAACTTTAGAGTTTTCGGGAAACTTTATCTGAAATTATTTAAAGCACATGTACTCATAAATTCATTAATGTAAAAAATTGCCGCTAATGTATATATTAACGACGTGAGAGACGAGTCAAACAAATTACATTTTTGTAATTTCTGAAAAAACAAAATAATGAAGCAATATGCGTTTGTCATATTGTAGACTGCATTTAGGAGAAAGCTTACCAAAAGTTAAAAAAAAACAACTTTGGAGCAGTTTTTGAGAATTGTTTTGTATTTTTTATATTTGCACATATTGCTCACTATGGAAAACAAATTTTATTTGAAATAAAAATCTCTATTTTCAATTTTGTTGCAAGAAAACGCCCAAAAAGAAATTTTGAAATTTTCAAAACTTCAGAGTTCAACCTGAAAATATGACCTATGCCACCTTCATAAGTATATTTTACTCTATTCTTGCAAGAAATTTAAAGAAAACATTTGGAGCCGTTTTTTGAGAAAACTGAGGTATTCATGTAAAGTACCCCAAATTTTAAAGATTTTTTTCAAAATCTCAAAGATTCGACTCGTGCCAGATGTACAGGGGTTTCTTCAATTTGGAAAAAGATATCTACGCAGGGTTTAGGCACTAGTAGTGATCCAAGACACCAGACGGACGTTTTGAGGGGAAGAAAAAAAAAAGAAAAAACAAACAAACAACAACAACAACAACAACAACCTTTTCGGGATCAGGGAATCCCAAAACGTGTATTTCCGTTGAAATTTGGAATTAGATTTTCCGCATATTACATAACTTTCTCTATACTACGTACATTACTCCATATATACGTTCGTATACGGAAATGTAAAAAGTGTCTGTTTCAATAACTTATAACAAGATGATAATTTTGGTGTCTGTCTGCATTTAAAATTCGTGCCAATATTGCGACGCAAGCTTGTGCCTGAAACTCATTGGCTGATGTGTGATGAGAGCCCCCCTGGATGGTAGTAGAAGGCCCCCTCGGATACAGCGCGCGGGCGGAAGGTAGCATCCGTTTTCCAGGATGGGCAGGGAGTGCGCGTGGAGCGATTCGGTTATTTTTCTGGCAATTTTTTTAAGCGTCCTCTAACCTAACAGAAATAAAAAAAATTGGATCTATTTTGGAGGAAATTTTGAAAATGTCAAACATCTAGGGCTATTTTTCTGACTTTATGTAAACAACTCTCTAAAATTAAATATCAACTACAAATTCAAGAATTTACTTAAAGTTTAGCCGCTAGCACTGTTCTCAAACGGACACTCATGCGTTGCCGTAAACCTATTTTTCGATTTCTAGGGCCCAAAAACGTGACATTCTGACTACCCAACGTGCTAAAACAAGTAATTTACTCAATATTGGAACAAATGTATGCACTACATCAGGACTCCACAATATGTAATTTATTTTCCTAATGAAAAATTGCCGCTTTTTTCGCGTCTTGCCAATACTTTATACTATGTAAGTAGTATGTGAGAAAGTAAAATATACAGTGCAGTAAAATCTAAAGTAAGGCCACGTGACATTCGCAGGTTTTGCAATCTGGCTTCCAATTCGACCTTCTGCTTATTAGGATGGACAGTCAACCAACTAGCAGAGAGTCTACACTGTACATCATTCGATATCTACAATGGCATGTCCAGCAACCTATGATTTATCCTCACAATTCCAGGGCCACCTACAAGCCACATCACGGCCCAACATAATAACTTTGCATGTTGTTTAATTTTAATAGCTCTGAAACAAGTTTATTTTGTTGATATCAAGTAATATTTTTTAAATATTATTTTACTCGCGAATTTGTTGCAATAACAGCTCTTTCTGGAAATGCCCAAGAGAGTATTAAAAAAAATTAATTGTTGAATTGTAACTTCACAAATTGAAAACACAATCGAACTTTTAGACTACAAAAGTGTTTTTGCGATTTTAATTAGAGTAACTGTTGATATAAAAACACAGAAATTTATATTAAAATATAAACTGAATACCATTTGTGTATTTTCATTCATTCAATAATATTCAATGTCTTATAAATATTCCGATGTATATGTATCCGTATTGTAAATAAGTAACGATACAAAAACATGTGCTTCATGCATATTGAATAAAAAGATGAAAATCGCGTAGATTACTTGTCACATTTATTTTTGGTCGTTTAGAATATTTTAGAGACTATTTTATGTGTGTGTTACAATATTATTTTTATTGAGATATTAATAGAAATAAATCCATTTTGAATAAAATGAAGGAAGAATCGGTTCTACTGATTGAGAGTCACATACTTCGAGGTAAGTGTACATAAATTCCATAGATATCTAACATATCTGTACCCCAGAGGTAAAAAGACACTATTGCCATTTTTGTAAAGTGGTATAATGTAACACACTTGTTTCAATTTTGTTGGTTTTCCTGGTGACTGAAGGAGGACTAAATTTTAAACAAAATTAGAAGCAGTAAAAACGACCACCTTTACCCTCCGTAAAGTGAAATGTGTTGTTTTGTTTCCTGCAGCTGCAGAATCTCTTTCCCACCCTTTACTACACATATTTGTATGTTGATAATTATTAGTGCATGTTTTCTTGAACCCTCATTTCGCTATATGCGAGAGAAGTGGGAGAGTTCATTATTGTGATAGTGCTATTATATTAAATCTGGAGCTCGTTTTTCGATGCAAAATAGTTTACGGTAACGAACGTTTCTGATTATACTTTAAAACATATTTATAACTATCGTTGCTACAATTTATTTTTAATTCAAGTAATGCTTTTGAAGCAGTTAGGAAAGATATTTCATGGTTCAAGAAAACGTGCGCATATAAGAGCAGCACCATCAAAGCGAGGTTTCTAGAAATTGCAAAAACGAAATTTTCGCTCCCGGAAACTTATTTGCTTCGGAAAACGAACAGCAGATTAGATGTTATATGATGACTACGCACATTCATCAGAAGAGATCATTAAGATATTAATTCCAATTTCATTGCTCTTCCTAGAGGAATTGTGAAATTAGACCCAAAAAACCATAATAACGTCTGAACTTCACAGCGTCTTTAAAGTCATCTTCTGTAAAATTAGGTAAATTATTTGATAAACGTATGATAAACCCCCTTGACTTCCGAGATGCATACACGATACATGTTCCATTGCTGTTCGTGCATTTCATTAAGAAAAATACATATTCTATTGTCTTTTTTTATTATTGTAATGAATGATTTCTTCTTGTGTATTGAAGAAAAACCTATTTATAATACAGTGTAGACTCTATTTCAAAAAGAAATGTAGATAAATAATGTAGAAATTAAAATCTCTTTAGCTTGGCTGAATTACCTACCTTTTTTGTCGGTACACTAACCACGCAGTGTGAAGTTTAGAATAAATTGGCCCCACAACTCGTTACTCTTATCAGTGGAGCAATAGTGTATGCTTAGGAAGGTTAGAGCTATATTTTGTGTGACATTGGAGTCAACAAAGTTGAAAATTTTAAAGATGGAACTTAATGAGGATATCAAGAAGATTATTGTGAATTTACCCTGAGAGGATATTCTTTCAGAAAAATAGGAAATTCGCCTTCCACTGTTCAGTATAGAGCAAACAAATTTAAGCAGAGAAGAAACCAAACATGTCAAGAGAAACAGCAATAAAAATAAGCTCAACGAGAGAGAACAGTTAATTGTGAGAGAGATTGCAAGAAAACCCTCCTTGGGCGTACATCTCCAATCTCTAGTTGATGCGAATGCCGGAGCATTACGGTCCACGGACTGCGCACGATCTTTTCTTCTTCTTCTTCTTCTTCTTCTTCGCTGATCTACCCTCACCCCCTCTCTTACGCGCACTCTAGCATGCATTACAGTAGCACTGGCCGGAATACGTCGTAGCTTAGGGCTTTTCCGGCGGGGGCGGTGCTCCTCTGGCGGGAGATCACTTGCTGAGGAAAATCCCGCAATCAGCCCCGCAGGTCTGATCTCGCCATCCAGCGCGGAAGGTCACTGCCCCTCCCGAATCTCATTGGACACTCGGGGATACACAACGATCTTAGTAGGTGTCGCGCCCGGAAACAGTAATCAATCGATCTATCGAACCGGATGAAGCGCCTTCTGTGCAACGTACTGTAAGCTAATTGTCCAATTCCCTTACGGCCGGCACAACGACGGGCCAGGAATGGAAGGAAATGGATTAAATGTCTAAGCATGATGTTTGAGAGACCTCGTCATGTTATAACATACAAGTTAATATCCATACCCGCGACGGGATGAAAAGCGCAAACCGAGAGTGCTAAGACAGTCCGTCACCCAGGGGGGCAACTCCCGTTTACTTGGCCGACCTGGATAGCCGGCAGCGATGGCTCCATGAATGTTGTAAGTAGTGCCCAATTGGCTGCTATTAAAGTGGGCGCATTTATGTACAAGTCTCTCAAAGGAATTAATATAACAAGAAAGGAACAAAATAATTCATGACAATATGCAATATCCACTACGTGTATTATAGATTTCTTGTTCGTACACAAATATTTTCAGATTTGTTGTGGTATGAAAAAAAGAAAATCCCCTGGAGTGACCAACTTTATAAATTATCGAAGAAAAAGAAAGTTGACTTGACTTCCGGGCAGGTCGAAACTTTGGTGAAAACTCTTAACCAGCTGTCTCAAGATGAGAACGAGGTCATTAGACAAAAAGCGGTGTCATCTCTTGCGAACTTCGCCATGAAATCCGAAGAATTCGTGGCGAAATGTGCAGATATGGATGTTTTAGAACACTTACATAATTCTTTCTTTGACTACAACGTAAGTATATAGCCAGTAGTTCGGCAGTAATATGAGTAGACCTTACAACTTTAGGAAGGAAGAAAGTGTCTTGCAAATGAACATCAAAGGTAGAATATAATTAATTTTTGGTAGTTTTTAAATAAGATTCGTTGGACATTTTTCGACTTCGGACGGCGCACTTTTGATGAAGTTATATTTGTTTACACACGTTTTATAATTTTTTATACTAATCAAATTTAAGTGTTTTATCATGGTTTCATTCTTTCTAAAGTTTTATAGGATTGCGTCTTCCCCAAACACCAATTTATGGTTTGACATATCCGCGTTGGAATGAGCATCAAATTTCTGGTAAAATGGTTAATCATAGAAACCATTACTTCGTTTTAAAATTGTCTTTCAAGAATATTCACAATAGATTGTAAGCAAGCAAGCATCAGTAGTGTTGAAGTCAAAAAGTAATTATCCTTTCTTTCAGTGCGCCATAGTATGAAAACGTTCCACAAAGTCCGCAGATTTTCTACATCGGTCGAATTGTGAAAAATGTTTTGGTTAGGCGACGAGGCCCCTCACCAGTTCGTTTTCGGGGCGGGAGAGACTCACGACCCTGTATTAATTGAATAGTAATTCCGGCGCGTAAAGCGCTAAGGTCATTTGTCCCTTAAGTGTGGGGCATTTTTTTTATCGCGGGAGCTACTGGTAATCTTCCCCGCATGATGACGCCAGCCTATAAACGCAGGCTTGCAGTATTATCCCCAACGAGGTATCTCCCACGAGCGTGACCCCACCATAGCCGGGCAAGCTCTTAGGCCCCGATAGTGGGGTAGTGTAATAAGTGTGTGTAAGTAAGGAGTGATGACAGGTCAAGGAGGAGGAAGGAAAGATATCGCGAGGTCTGTTTGTTAGGGCACTGCTCCGACATCTGCTGTTGGCAGGTCAGTACACTAGCAGTTGCCCACTGACCGCGCGCGATCTTTCTTTCCTCTTCCTTGTCTATCCGCACCCGTTACTTACACACTCTCACATGCACTACACTACCACATATGTCGGGAGAACGGAAGGGACTTTAGAGCTCGTCCCGGCTGGGGCCAGTAGAAGATACCTGGATGGAAAACCCGCAAGTTGACGTGTATATCGGTTCGGGATCTCCCCATCCAGTAAAGGAAGATCATCTCCCACAATCTAAAACATGCACTGCAGTTACGGAACTAATGACCATAGCAACTGACTGGCTCGAATTCAATTAACCAATACGAAGAGTCTAAACAGGGATCGATGCCAATTTATGCGTCTAAGTGGTTGTATTTCGCTTGTGTAAATTTTCTAATCAAGTCAAGGAATATCATACCAAGAACAGAAAACATACTCTTATAAGTACCAGCTCAATTAAACAAATTAATTGGATACTTGTCTATTTGCATTGATATAATTTTAAACCTTGCAATAAAATATTGTACTATTATTATCCACCCAATAATTCGGAAAATCGTGTATAGTGTCATTGTATGTCTACACTATATGTAATATAAACAATTCTTTCGTGTGTATACTGTTTATGTCCTCTGGCCTTGAGGTCGTAGTATTGTCGTGGTGGTGACGGATTCTCGATTTCATTGTTAGGCCGAATTCAACCACAGTCTTAAGGACAATTCTGGCGGGAGGCTGATGTTATCAGCAGTTTTCCGTTGTTTCTCCGATCAATCCCAGGTGAAAGCTGGTGCAGTGCTTTAATAAATTGGCCAAGGACCGCGCGCGATCATTCCTTATCCCATCCTCACTCCTTATTCACACTACCACAAGTGGGAAGCCCAGTCGAGACCTTGAGGTTTGCTTCGACTTGGGCGATTGGAAATTTCTCGCTACCGCTTACACAGTAGAGAGTTATGTAACGCTACGCAAAACAATGCGTATTTTCGACAGGAAAACTCTTATTGCTGAAGACTTGTATGTGCGTTATGTTAAAACAAAATAGAAGTAATACGATGGCAACAATTCGTGACGATTATAAGAATTGTTAAATACGAATGAAAACTACATTTGTTTGAAATTCGTAGTTAAATTTAATTTAATATTTTTAAGAGGGTTGAAAAATTTAGTGTGGAATTCGCCTAAAAACATTATTGAAGGAATTAACAGACAAATATTAGAATTCGTTTTTTGTTTTCCTAAACGTACCCCTAGTTTGAGTAATGTTATAAAAACAAGCCTTCTAATTTATATTCTACTTCTTTTACCTGACTTATTTCACATTCAACCTACACATACTAGCAGTCAAAGTACGGTTTCTAAAGATATTGTATCACAACGTGTAAATTTCAATATTATGCCACGTTCAAAGATTTGTTTATTTGATGTTAAGGCGTAATAGAAGCAGTTTGTTGGTAAAATTTCATCGAGATCGAGAATGGCAAAAGAAAAAAATTTATTGAAGTTCACAGTTTAACTTCATTTTAGGTGCCATCTTGTAAGGGAGTTCAAAATTTTAGTTCGGTATGTCGTAATTCCTCTATAAGTTCACTTATGATGTGTACAGTAAAATCTCAGAAACCTTTTTTTCTTTCCGTTAATATCTTATAGTGTGAGTAATGTTATAAGTCGTACATTGTAACGTATATTCTACTCCTTTCACCTGAGGTATTGCACGTTCAAACCTCACATACTGGCAAACTACACATACTGGTAGGTTTACCAAGAGCTGTTGTAACACGAAACTTATTCCCATACACATAGTTATTCATTTCGGTGGAAATCTAGAAAGATGATTCAGATTTGTAAGTATGTGATTAATCTTAAAACAAAATGGAAGCAGTATGATGGATTTATTTCGTAACGATTGTAGAAATTATCGAATATAAAATAAAACTACTTTCGATTGAAATTGGCAGTTAAATTTCATTTAACATCGTATACCAGCGAGTTGAAAATTTTAGTACGGTTTGTCTAATTCTTCTAAAAAGTTACCGAAGAAGTTAAAAAAATTGTAATTCGTTCAATCTTGTTCAATCATACACTAGCCTCTTGAGTGTGATATTTCACAGAACTTGCACGGTCTTAAACATTATTTCAACGCACTCGGGGTCATCTGCTAAATTTTATTTGGTTTTTCTGACGTTGCTGATCATTTCAGCTTGGTTGTCTAACTACTTTGCCGCGTTCCTGTTGATTTCTAGTTTTTTTTGCTATCTTCTATTCTAGTGTCAATAAAGGTTTTTCTAACTGCAGCGCCTCCATACTTATGGGGGAAAGATCTAGTTGCTAAAATTAGAAAAAAAGTTAGAACTTTGACACAGAACATGTGGTGTAGCCCACATGTTTTGTGAGTCCTTGATACCGATAAATCGTTTGACGGCAAAACCTCTATCCGTTTGTCTGTAAATAACGCAAGCGGCTAAATAGTTCATCAGAATTTCTCCAAAGTATATATTTCCCTATCGATCTGCCAGATATCCTGGCCCCTTGAATTTAAAATTGATATTTTAATTTTTGGCGGTAGTTTATATGAAGTACCTAGGACATTCTCAAAAGTTTCAAAAACCCCTTTTTGACTTAACTGGATAGTACAAAAAACGTTTAAGAGAAAGGTGCAGTTCTCAAGTTCGTTGAAAACCCATATTTTTGGAATTTTGCAAGAATTCAACATTTTTTCGGTCTCTTTCTACTCCTAAAATGCTGAAGGTAGAGATTTTTTCTTCATGAAAACTGTTCTTTAAACACAGATTTTAAAATGAAATCTTGTAAATTTTTTCAAAAATTTGAGTTTTATTTACTTAATTTTGCGTAATCGACGCAAAATTACGTAAATAGAACTCAAAAATAGCCAATATTCAATTTTGATTAGCATTTCTTCTTAAAAACGGCACCAACAATTTTTAATAAATATTGACCTCGGATAAGCGTTTAGGACGCTTAAGAAAATTGTATAGATCTCATGTTTGTTAAAAATTCTGATTTTTGAAAATTGCAAAAATTGGAATTTTTTCGACGTCTTCCTACAACAGCAATTATGAAGATAAACCTTTTTTTCTTAATGAAACATGTTCATCAAAAACATCTTCCAATAATGTAAAATTCAATTTTTTGAAAATATAAGTTTTTTGCGTAAATTGAAAAACAATTAAATAGTAAATTCCAATAATCAGCCCTACGTTACAGGCAATGTCCGTCTATAAAAGTAATTTGAGAGGCGCTTGGAGACAGTTGAATATTCTGAAAATCCATTCTTATTGTTTAACTTAATATTATGTTAATGTAATATTAAATTAATATTACAAATTAGAAAATGAGGTGCGAAAACATATCTACATTAAGTTGGAACTTGCTGAACCCTGGCACCGACCACAAAAATCCGGCACTGACCTACGTGGGTTTGCCAGATTTCCCCCAACCAGGTATCTCCCACCAGCAGGGCACCACCTCAGCCGGGACAAGCTCTAAGCTCCCGACCGGTCCCCCGGCACATGTGGTACAGTAATGCATGTAACTACGTGTCTAAGTAAGGGGTGCGGATAGCACAAGGAAGGGGAAAGAAAGATCGCCCGCTGTCCGTGGTCCGTTTGTTCGGGTACTGCTCCGACATTCGAATGATGTCGATCAGAGAAAACACGGAAAACAATCAGAGCTGTCGGCCGCTAGAATTCTTGTCCAGACAGCGAGTGAATTGGACCTAGCTATCTAGATAGTGTCGGGCGGCAGAGGATGCAGCGCTGGTTGCAGCGCGAGTCGCAGGCGGCCGTGTTCTCCCTGCTGGGCTCCTTCTGCCGGCTGTGCCGCTCGGAGGAGGTGGTGTACGTGGTGACCAAGCTGCGCCTGCTCGACTTCGTGCTGGCCTGCCTCGCGTCCCTCGACGAGCACCTGGTGGTGGCGGCCGCCGGCGCCATGTACGACATGGTGCTGCACGTCAAGCTCACCCTCGACCTCGCCACCAAAGGCACGTGCCAAGTAAAGAACACGACACGAGCTTAGTTGCACTGTTTCCAAATCCGCCAAAATTATGCAAATTGTAGTTAAAGCGCCAATAGGGAAAAACCAAGTCCCATTCCAAGTAGCCGTACTCCAGTAAAAGTGCCTAAGCCAGGCCCTGCTGCCTGCTCGCTGGAGAGTGTGCCCGCGAGAGCGGTGAAAGTGCAAGTACTGGAGGGGTTGGCACTTTGCGGGAAGGGCCATTGCACACTGAGGACGACACGGCGCGTCACTTGAACACAGTGATCCCTGTTTTGAAATTATTTGACCACTTATTTAAATGGACAACTTCTAGCAATTAGGGAAGTAATTCACGCATTATTTTATGATCTCTATTGGCGTATTTTCCTTTTTAATTTATGCTAATTGTGATTCTCAAATAATATTTCTAAACAGTGGCGCTTTTATAAATTTATTATCTAGTTAACAAAAATGTACAATTTAACCCTTTTCCGGGCAACTAATATTACTGACGCAACCCGGCAAGCAGGGTCCAGCGGAGCCAGTGGTGTCTGTTACAGAATTATGCTAACAGGTATACTTTCTGGACGTGGATAATGACACAGAACGCTCTATTATAATCGTTTAATTTAATAAACCATTTCAAAATACTTTACATTTGTTTTTTGAATATTTTTATTAATTACAGATTGCACTCACTATTTACCTGCATATGTTCACTACAGATAGGTTTTGCTACATTTCTTTGTTTCCTACTTCTTTTCCGAAGGCACATATGACAGATTTTTTTTAGAATTGTTATAAAATGTTTGAGTGGAGGAAGCTAGTTCATCCCCGATAACGTAATTGACACTTCTTATTCAATCCTGTCTGACTGACTCCTTTTGTGAACGAACGAAAGATCCTTTTTATTGTTGCAATATCAACAATAAATAATTGTATTATCTCACGTTTCCAACATTCAATCAGGGTCTGCAACATATCTGCCGCTATGTAGTTTTCCCACAATACCTTCCCACACACGACTTCAAAAACTCACTCTCCTGACTTAGTAACCCGCTACATACTAACCCGCAGTAACACTGTCTACGAAGGTGTCGTTCTTAGAATCATCGCCTCTCTCGCTTCCCACACTCTTTCTCCTTTGCAATACCATTTAGTCTGTGGCAGTTTTCGTGAACACCTCTCTCTCTCTCTCCCTCGCTCTCTCTCTCTCTCCCTCGCTCTCTCTCTCTCTCTCCTCTCGTTCTTCTCTCTCTCGCTCGCGTTTCACCCACTTCTAGTGGTCAGCTGATTACCGGTAGTTCTGTGGTTTCTTCGATCAATACCAGATGAATCACAGAACAGTACCCTAAGAAATTGGCCATAGACAGCGCGCGATCACCCCTTCATCTTCCTTATACAATCATCATAACTCACTTTCAGTAACTCACTACACTACCACGCATCTCGGGAGATCAGTCGGGAGTTTGGTGCTTGTCCTGGCTGGGAATCTGCCTCCCTGATGGGAGATGCACGGTTGGGAAAACTCCGAATGCCACAGATGTTGGGAGACCAGTCGGGAGCTTAGAGCGTGTCGCGACTTGGAAGGAACTTCGATGTGGGAAATCCCGCCAGTTGACATTGAGGTCTGTCGTAATTATTACATTCCAGCGGAGAAGACATATCCCTGGTTGTGACATGCGCATTCGCTTACAAGAGTAACGAGTTCGCAGACGGCTGACGAGCGTGGCCCCGTGCGCCAGGGCTGTTCGACCTGCTGGCGCTGATCGTCATGGACGACCTGGCGGGGGCGCTGGCGCGGACGGCGCCGGTGGTGGCGCTGGTGCGGCGCGCGAGCGAGCACAACCAGCCCGTGCCGCACACCATCGTCAAGTCGGGCTGCCTGGGCCTCATCGCGCACTTCGTCCACCACCCGGACCTGCGCTTCCAGGTCCCCGAGCGCAGCGCGCGCGCCTCCGGTCGGCCGCCCGCTCTGGGCGAACCCAACTTGCATCATTCAAACTTTCTGAATTCTAAATTTTGAATAATTCAAGCGTTTATAATTCTAAATTTTAAATAATTAAAAAATTATAATCCTAAATTTTTGATAAGTGGAATTTTAAAATTGTAAAATTATAATATTTTAAACTCGAAAAATTGTAAAGTCTTGACAACATGAAATTTTGGATAATTCAGTCTCTTAGAATTCTAAATTTGGGATAATTCTAACTCCTACTGTTCTAAATTTCAGATAATTAAAATTGTTCTCTTTTTGCTCTGCAACTTCATGTAAACGTAGCTTTCCTACTTCCCAATAGCCCGATATAGTTTTTATGTTATACAATTTAATTATGTTAATTTTACTTGATGCCATCATAAATCAATCTAAAAGTGTTGCTGTAACATGTGTGGCCTATAAATGGTAAGTATTCTATAAAGCAGTTAGAGAACAGCAAGTCTAATTAATTAATATTGTTCACTGTTTATTTCACTATAATTTCCCTAGTTCGAAAAACGAATGTAAAGTTGTATATAATCATTCTATCCTGTAAGTATATTTCACAATTATCTCGTTCATACAACGAAAATATATCTTTCGCGTGGAAAACGATTCAAAAAATTTACATATTTCTTAAAGGAGTATTTCATTTAGATGACAGAACAATGATAGTTGATGTCTCACATTTGAGAAACATCTTTCGTGAAAGAATCAGGACAAATTTTATATATCGTTAATTATTGTTCAATATTTTCGTCAATATTTTTTGACAAGCTTTTAATAAAATGTTGCTTTGAGTTGAATTTTTAATCTTTGTCTCACGTAAATTTCATAGAGGTAATTATATTTCAACTTCATAAAAATTGATTATTTTTTGCTTAATCATTATTGGTTGGTCTTTTTTTGTGGCGACACATATTTTGAGACATAACGTAATTGACGTCGTGCAATCAACAAATATTTTGTTTACAAGCAGTAGTATATATTTTCTACGTTTGTATAAAAGTTATAATATTAATAATTTTTATCGTCTATATTCCTCATTCTTATCCAAAGAAAGCAGATTACGTCTCGTCCTGACATGTTTTAAGAAATGACTCCACGCACGCCGAGTGGTACCCTCATTTTTATATGATCGTAGATATGTATATATTTGGCAAAGAAATATTTTATATACTATTTCCACATAAGCGTTACTTTTATTTCATGTTGTAAGTGCAAGTAAAATCACTCGAAATAATGAAAAATCTTTTTTTATTATGTGGATTCTCGAACCGAACCAAACATCTAAAACTAGAAATACAGGCGAGTCATTTCATGCCGGCAAAGCACCAATGCCTTCTCTGAAATAAGACGAACTAAGAAAGGCTTGTCATTTTTACTGAGATACGCGTCATTACTGCACAGCAGTTTCTTGATAGTTTTTCTTATTTTTAATGTACAGAAGTTTGTTCTTAAAGGAAGTCAAATTGTCTAAAATATCTCCAAGAAAGGGCAGAGTCTACTTTCTTTGGATGCAAATGTTGAAAAACGAATATTTGTGAATTGACGGAATTGGGGTGCCCTGAAAGCCTGTATCGCGTGCTATCTTACACCGCGATAAACTTCGCCCGCCAGACTGTTGTCAGAATTGCATTCCACTCGTTCGCAAATGATGCGGTATCACCGAAGTCTACAACAGTTCTTCTAGTCTTCGAAATGCTCCCAAAGACCCAATGAAATTGGAGGTTGCGATGAAATTGTAAAATTACAACAAAAAAATGGCTGAATGTATGATTCAGAAATTTATTGCTGGTATTATGGGGAGCACATTAGTGTGATTTTTTCGAATAAAATGACTAAACTTTCACTTTTAAGACTAATTTAGTACGCAGTTTTTGTGCATTTTTGTTTTGTTGCAGAAGTTGGCGCTAGGTACAATAATGAGAATTGGACAAGTTTCGTTGAAATATGTCACCCCCTTATTTGGGCCACATCTCTTCTCTGATATTATTACTACTTTGATGTGTGATAATGTTGAGATGAAGTTCTACGCAGCACAGTTGATTTGCAAAATTACAGAAAATTCAAGAATGGTAAGTTTAACTTTATATATATATATATATATATATATATATATATATATATATATATATATATATATATATATATATATCACTTTCTAGTTGGAATACAAAAAATAAATGAGATCACATGCTTGCACATGGGATTACTTCTGAAGTAACTCGTTTAAATAAACAATAATGAGTTCATTTAATCAGATAACTGACGTAGACAAACCTTTATTCTGAAGGCTCTGGCGGTACACTTACGCATGAAAATTTGAATTCACTAGTAGTGCTAAAACAGCTCGTATTTTCTCGTTGTAAGTAATGGCTATGTAATACTAGTTATACCACAATTTCTCTCCGAATAATTTTTTGTATCATTTGAAATCGTAGAACATTTAGTGCAAAAAATAAGCAGAATGCGAGAAAGTAAAATAATTAGAAATTAATAAATAATAAGATACTGATAGCGTTGGCAAACAAATAGATCGAAAAAATATATAATAGTAATTATTAACCACAATGGTATTGTAATATTTAACAAATATATAATAGAATTCGTTCGTATTATCGCGAACGAAAAGTAGCCGTCATTGTCGCCTTTTGTTATCAGTGCGGCGTTACAACAATAGATTGCAACAACCAAATACTTGTATGACACGGTGGGGCCAAATGCCAAAAAGCTGGTCAAAAGTCGAAAGCGTTGTACGATTTGACTGAAACTTTGTATTCAGAGGTTTATGATCATTCTAATTAATAATCTGTAATAAAAATTCCGAAAAACAAAATGGCGGACCAATATGGCGGATAAAATTATCAAAATTTTGTATTTTTAACACAAAATGATCATACTTATAAGTAAAAATGAGTTCATTCGGGTTTTTAAGGATGCTGATTAATAATCTTGAATGAAAATGCCAAAAAAACAAAATGGCGGACCAATATGGCGGACAAAATCATCATTTTCTTCATTTTTAACACAAAATGATCGTGTTTAAAATTAAAAATGAGTTCATTCGGGTTTATAAGCATGCTGATTAATAATATTAAATAAAAATGCATAAAAAAACAAAATGGCGGACAAAATTACCATAAGTTTGTATTTTTAACACAACATTATTATGTTTATAAGTAAAGAAGAGTTAGTTTGAATTTTTAAGGATGCTAATTAATAACCTTGAATGAAAATGCCAAAAAACAAAATGGCGGACTAATATGGCGGACCAAATCATCAATTTTTTCCATTTTTAACACGAAATGATCGTGTTTATAATTAAAAATGAGTTGATTTGGGTTTATAAGCATGCTGATTAATAAATATTGAATAACAATGCTAAAAAAACAAAATGGCGGACCAATATGGCGAACAAAATCATCAAAAGTTTGTATTTCTACATGTTGCACGCGCTACGAAAATTTGTCACAGGCACTAAAACGGCAGCTATGGGCAGCTGTTTTTTTGTGATTCTCACAGAGAATAACATTTCAAATAATGTCATGTTAAGTTTTTAGCCCCGCACGACGGTGCACATAGTTATTTTTCATTTTAAACACAAATTTTTGATTATAGCATTTTCATTTTTCGCCAACAATCAACGTTAATTATTACATTAACAAATTATTTTTAAAAAAATTAAGTATACATATTATGTTTCTACTTACTCTCAGGAATAGATTCCATTTTGTTTTATTGAATTCGGGCGACTGCACGCTTCTCTATCCTTCGAAACACAAAGGTTCTGAAAACACGTTTCACAGCTGACCGATATCGATCGCTCGAGGCCCAACTTTGAACTGATCTCTTACCTCAAGTATAAGAGAGAAACCGTTAAGGTGCGTTTACACGGAGAGACAAAGTCTCCTAACTTCATGACGTCACGAAGAGAAACACTCTCTGACGACTTTACACGGTTCGAAATATCTCCCGAAACGCGAGTCTCCTCACTCACGGGAGAGTCGTTTCCTGACATATCTCCGTAAAAGTATCTCCTAGGTGTTTACACTTGATACGAATGTCTCTGGACGCTCCATTGTCGCAGCCATGTTGAATGAACAGCTGATGAGCGGCGGCTAGGAGTTTGAGGTTAGCAATGTCTACGGTGTCAACGCTTGCAGCTGCATGTGCGGCCTTAATAATTTTGAAGAAGCGAAGAAAACGAAAGAGACAAATGTGGGTAAAAAATGTTTTTCTGAGAAGAGAAGAGCAAAGTGTATACAAAGTTTTGATGGCGGAATTGCGGGAAGAAGATGAAGCCATGTACAAAAACTTTGTTCGTGTCACTCCCGAAGGCTTCGATTTATTATTGGGAAAAATTTCCCAAGCAATAAAGAAGCAAGACACGGTAATGCGTAAAAGTATTTCTTGTGGTGAAAGACTTGCTTTGACGCTACGGTTTTTGGCCACAGGAGACACCTACAGTTCTCTGTCGTATTTGTTCAGAATTCCAGTATGTACAATTTCAAAAATAATCCCTGAAGTTTGCAGTGCCATATTGGAATGCTTAAAGGATTATTTTAAGGTATGTATCTTTTTGAAAAGTAACTATGTGATTAAATATGTTGAAAGAGGCGATGGCAATATGTAGTAATAAATTTAACCATTCCCACCTCCTGTTTTCAATTATTTTTCCATATTTGGAGGCAGAGAACATATTTTTTAACATTGGAAAATGTATTTGCATATTTCAGTATTCAAGTTTCATATTATGATCTTACAAATCATTGTTGGAAGATAAATATAACTTTAATTTGCAGAGAAAGTGGTGAATTTAGATGTACTAAACATAAATATATAGCTGGAATTGAAAATTCAGTTTGTTTTATTAAATGTAAACTTAAACGTTCTAGTCAACAATTTTGAGGTAGCTGCCTACGTTCAATAAAAAATACTGAAATTTCAAATTTTTCGTGTTTTATTAAGTTGTATGCTGTGTTATTCTCTTTTAAATGCTTCAAACAATTTTTTTTGTTTTTGAAAACAATTTCAAGCTAGGGCCAACTGAATTGAAGATGCATTTTCTCGAATTCGGAATTTTCAATCATTCATGCATGTCAAACAAATCAAACTTTAATTAGAAAAAAATCGGATTCCACGCTGAGAAATAGCGTATGAACTAGAATAGCTAATGTATCATGAAAGTTTCGGTTGAACCGATTAAATTGAAATGTCAAGAATACATTTATGAACAATTTTTTCCCAAACAATCAAATCTTGTCTCTTTAGTTTTCACAGTACCTCTAATTCTTTGTTCATTCACTAGAATAGACAATTGTGATTATTATAATATTATTTTTATAATTTGATTTTTGAGCATAAAAGATCTATTGTACAAGAAATAAAGAAAATTCTAGAATTTTTTCAGTTCAGGTGGACAGCTATATTAATTAAATTACTCTTTATATAAGTAAGTCGTCGTTTAGGCTCTTTGTTTTCCACAAATCCCTGGTTATCACCATTTCATCCCAATAACTTTATTTGTAATATGCATGGTGGTTTAAATAAAAACACTTATTTTAAGCTTAACAATTTTTATTGCATTGAATTATAATGCTCTTTCCGAGCATTTACTATTAGTTCTGATATATCAATTTTTAGTTTACATTGTAGTCTCTCCGGCAGCTCTCTGAGAGCACTTGCCACGTGCTCTCCGAACACTTGATGTTCGTCAATGTGTCTATCTAATACAGATATGCATTTTTTTAAGACTTCGTCTTCGGAAGTCTCTTCTCTTTTTTTTTTTTTTTTTTTTTTTTTTTTTTTTTTTTTTTTTTTTTTGGGAGCCATACACACACATCACAGATGCCGCAGATGTTGATGGCACTGCATAATGACACACACTTGGTGCCAACTGGCTCTCTAGTAATGTTTCTTGGGACTCCATGTCAAGCTCTAATTCAGTCGAGGTTTTGCTCTAGAAAAGAAAAATACATTTAACTGACATTCTATTTTCTAGGTACCTACTACTGAAGATGAATGGTTGAAGATTGCAGGGGAATTTTCATCCTAATGGGATTTCCCAAATTGTATTGGTGCACTAGATGGGAAACACATACACATTCAAGCCCCTGCCAAGACCGGAAGTCTGTATTTCAATTATAAGGGAATATTTAGCATTGTACTTTTGGCATTGGTGGATGCCAATTATAAGTTTTTGTATACCAACATTGGTGCACCAGGACACCATGCTGATGGTGGTATTTTTGCTACCAGCAATCTAAATCAAGCCATCGAACAGAAAAAATTAAATATACCGAATGCCAGGCCACTGCCAGGGCGACATATGAAAATTCCGTATGTTATAGTCGCTGGTATATTCGCATTTGCTTTACAAGCGAATTTAATGAAGCCATTCAAGCACCAAACGTTAAATGGCATGGAACGTGTCTATAATTATAGATTATCTCGGGCTCGACGCATTGTTGAAAATGCCTTTGGAATGGCTGCTGCCCGGTTTAGAATTTTACGTAGAAGCATCGAACTTCCACCTGAGAAAGTGAAATTGATAGTGGGCACTATTTGTGTATTACACAATTTTTTGCTGTCCACCTCCGGCACAGTGTATGCCCCGCCTGGAACGTGTGACAGAGATGTCAATGGAATATTTGAACCAGGAAGTTGGAGGAATGGTACGAATATTCCATTCCTTGACCTTCAACCAACGCAAGGAAGAAACTATTCAACAAATGCCAGAGTCATTAGAAATGAATTTAAAGAATATTTTGTAGCAGAAGGTGAAGTTCCTTGGCAAAATAAATGTATATAATAAAATATTGACTTACCATTGAATCAAATGCGTTTCCTTTTTCTGCCTCTCCACCTCCATATAAAAAATTGAGGGATTTGAAAAACTCCCACTTCGACGTATAAACGTCTTTAGCTCCTGCTCCACTATTCCTTGTTCTTTCCTTTTTAACTTCATTTCGATATTGGCATCTCAAATTATGAATTTTATTTTCAATTTCTTTTGGGGTTCTTGCCAACTGTTCCGACATTTCAGAAAGGGCAGCATTCCGTTTCACCCTATCTTTATAAAAGGAATGGGACTTCCTGAAATGAAGAGGTGCATTTATAGTAACTGAATTGCCAATTAATTAAAATAATATTCCAACAATCAACATTAATAAAAAATTTGCACATGTGAAAATATTTTGAATAAATGTATTTAATTAAAACACTGACGATTACTGTATGCTTGTTATAATGCATTTGTACTCAAAGTACGGTTATAAGCAATTATAATTTTCAACTAAGTATAATACTTCTTACAACCATTGTCCACAAGCCTATTATTAATGCAGGGTATTTTCAGGTATTAACAGACCACTTGGTTCAGGATGATAATTTTAAGAAAATTATACTTGCATATTATTATAAGTATATGCATATTATTAGTGCGTCTATATGTGTATATACATATACATATATATATATATATATATATATATATATATATATATATATATATATATATATATACACACACATTATATATATATACACACACACACATATATATATATATATATATATATATATATATATATATATATATATATTAGTAAAAAATTATACTTGGACGAACTGCTTTAATTTCTAGAATTTGTAAACGCCGATTTTTAGTTTAATGTATTTTACCTCCATAAACATTCCCTTAACTCCAGCAATTCGATTAGTTTTGTAATGTTCTCCTTCGACCATCTCCTGTAATAAAATCACAGTTCAATAATTATTCAAAATTATAATAATAGGATATGCAAGTTAAAAAAAAATATTACAAGCAAAATGTACAAGAATCACCCTCCAAAACCTATAGAATAATCCGTATATTATTTCCGAAATCAATATTTTATACACTGCATTTACTATTATACCAAATTTACTATATTACTTATTATTTATTATCTATTATACTACATTACTTATTAGTATACTGTATACTACGTTGAACGTATACAATGCACATTGTGTACAATGTTCCTCGTAAAATTTATTTTAAAATTGTATAAAATTATATAGCATGTACTCACGTCTCTCCTGTGCTTGCAATAGCTTGCGTAGCTTCCATTTCACAAATCGTAAACAGATATTCAAAATTCAATTGGAACGACTCGCAGACTCGCAGACACAACACGCAGAAAAGCTACTTGAGCACGTGGACACACGCCAAGAGAGCACAAACTCTTCCAACTTCCTTGGAAAACTGTTTATCTCCTACGAGACACGATTTCTCGTCGATTCCGGAGCCTTTACACTGCTCTCTTGCGGACACTTCGGAAATCTCTTGTGACGTCATGTCCCCGGGGAGAAGATCGCTCTCTCTAGAGTTTACACGTGTCTCGTAACCAGTTCCGGAAAGTTAGGAGAGGAAACTCTCTCCGTGTAAACGCGCCTTAACTAATTGCGGAATTCAACGGCCCAAATACCAACCTATTGAAGTAGCAACGACAAAATCCCTATCTAGTAACTTTTTTTTTGGACTTTTGGCCAGCTTTTTGGCATTTGGCCCCACCGTGTGACGGCTCATCTATTCGTTTTCACATTTAACACAATTAAAAAACTAATTTAAAATGAAGTAACATAAATATAGTATAAATAATAATATAAAAATGAAATATACAAATTCCAACTTACATAGCATCCAACTGCGTAAATTGGGAGTGGCCGATTGAAGACAAGCAATCTTCATTTCATATGTTGCTTCACTATGCGCACGTTTTGATCAACTATCCTTTCGCTTGTAGTGGAGGGAATAGAAGTTAGGGCGAGTTACTATTTTGTTAGCAATGCAGAAAAATCATACTTGCAATTCGCGTACCGATGCAAATAAGTTTTCTATAATTCGGAAACGGAAAAGTCTATTTTTTTCCAAATATTGTTTATCTCGCTTATTTGAAAGGGCTATTCATAATCGATGGATCCATTCCAAACACTCCAAAATTAAAATATCAGTTCCAAATTCAATGGACCGCGACATCAGCCAGATCGATTGGCGAATATCAGTTTTGGAGGAAATCGGCCGAACGGTTTAGCCGCTATCGTTGTTCACAGACGAACAGTCGTTTTGCCGACGATCAATTGGTCGGGATCAAGGTCCCAACTTTTGCATTTCGATTTATTTGCGATTTTTACCTGGACTCTGTAATAAGAGTTTTTCTGCCGAAAATTCGTCGCTTTTTCGCGTAGCATTACATCATATTCTCTTCTTAAGTGCAAGAAAGTAAAAATACTACTCAGTTCCAGTCTTTTCGATCAATAAAAATGGGTTTGAGTTCGCACATTGGAATTCTACAAACAGCCCACTCTTTTTCTAGAACAAAATTTTCTGATTTTTCCTGACTGAAATGCTTTTTCCCTGAACATAAAGCGTAGACATTATATTTACATTATATAAAAAATTATAAAGCAAAAGCAAGACTTCTAGATAAGCTATTTGTTATTGGCTGCGTACTTGCTCTACTATTTGCTTACTGTTGCTTTGCTATTTGCAGCATAGTTGTTTTTTAGATTTATTTAGTTAAAAAAACCCTGATAACTGTACGTGATGTATGGGGGAAAATATTATCTGTGCACGTTTTCTTGAGTTTCAGAATCACTTCCCATCATTTAAATCCTATAAATAGTTGAACGATGAGTAAAAGTTTAAAATAAATTATAAAAATCGCAGGATAGGCATTTTTTGAAAAAAATAGACATTTTCGTTTCCGAGTTATAGAAAACTTATTTGCATCGGTAAACGAATTGTAAGTATGATTTTTCTGTATTGCTAACAAAATAGTAACTCGCCCTTACCTCTACTGTTACCATTACAAGCAAGGAGTGTTCAACAAAACGTGCACATATTGAAGCTACATTTACGTCCAGAAGCAAAACAAGGGGCCATCTCAGCACTTGCTCAGTGGATGAGGGACTGGACAAAACCCTGATCGAGATGGGATGCCATTACTAATTGCCAATGTTGATTTTACCTTGAAAGAGACAAAATTCACAATATTTTCTTAAAAACAAAATATTGGTTAGTCAAAATAATAAACCAATTTTTTCTAAGAAACATTACTTAGTACAGAACATTTATCTAGCTACTAAAGATTATTTTCTTAGAATTTTATGATTCTTTGAATCTTCGAGTGCATTAACAACGGACTTTTCCGGGATTATCGGATTGTAATCGCCATGTACATACATACATAAATATACGAAAAAAGAGCTGAGAGAAAAATAACCGTACAAATGAATTTACCTGAAGAAGATGGGATAATACTATATGATGGTGACTTTCTGAAGGCATTGCACTGCAGCTGGATTTGTTTTATTAGCAATCAAACTGTTTCACACAACGTTTGGGTTAAGAAAACAGATCTGTTTCAGTTTCAATTTGGAACTGTCTCAAACGGTTTTTCAATAGTTTTATTGATTGACTGGAGGTAACCCATCAAAAATGACAAAATCACACTCTCCTATTAATAATTTATTATATACGTACGTATATACTTAGTATAGGGAAAGTTATGAAATGCTGCGGAAAATCGATTTCGAGATTTCAACGAAAATACTCATTTGGGGGTTCCCTGATACCGAAAAAGTGGTTCGTTTCAAAACTTCTCTCATCCTGTTAAAATGTACATTTCCAGGAATTTGTAAACACATTAGCATTTGAGTTAACGTGTTTCAAATGACTTCTAATAAAGTTTTTCGAAAAGTCAAACATTTTCTGTGAGAAAGAGCTTCAAATTTCGAATTTAGAGTTGCATTTAAGCGCCATTTTCTTTAAAACGGTTTCAATTTTTCAAAGGAAATTGAAATTTAGGACAAGGTTTTACTGTCCAAGGTTTTACTTTAATATTCGTAAAATAATATTTCCTTTCTATTAGGAAACTGAAAAATAAGAACTTTTCGAAAAAATGTACTTTGGGAGGCGAGAGATGAAAGCTGGCAAGAATATGTACTCTATAAAATGACAAAAACCCAATATTGCTATATTCCTTTGTGTTTTCAAAAATTACAAAAATGTATTTGTTTGCCTGATCTCTCAAGGCGATTTGTTTACTTATTGCATTTACAAGTACATGTTCTTTAAATAATGGCTCATAAAGTTTTCACGCAAACTCTTTAAGTTTTCTGTGAAAACGAGCTGAAATTTTCACATCTTCAGAAACTTTCAAACGCCATTTTTTTTAAAAAGGGCAGCAAACATTTTCTTCAGACATCTTGTATGAGCTAATGGCAATGTTGGGGATGACAGAAAATTATTTTGCTGTATTCGTTTGTTTTTTCAAAACTAAAAAATTTAATTTTTTGACTAGCTCCTCGTGTCGTTAATGTTTCATTAATAGCTATTTGTTTACATTATTTTATTTATGAATACATGTGCTTTAAATGATGTGATATTAAGTTTCTCGAAAACTCATAAATTTTCTGTAAAAATGAGCTCAAAATTCAGCATTTTCAGAAACGTTCAAACGCCATTTTCTCAAAAATGGCTCCTAATTGTTTGTTTCAACTTTCCCAACGGGAAGGGCTAATTGCAGTGTTTAAAATGGTCTATAGCTTATTTTGGGGTATTCTTTCGTTTTTTCGTGAAGGAGGTCCACGGTAGGTACCAAAGGTGAGGCTCCGAGCGCTTGTGCTGGGTGATTCTTTCGCAGCAAACGCTGCTCATGTTGGAGAACGGCCTGCTGGAGGCCTTGCTGTTCAACCTGCAGACGACGCTGTACCGCACCGACCCGTCCCTCACCGCCCTGGACAACGTGCTCAGCAGCTCGCTGGAAGTGACCGAGCGATTCGTGGATTTGAAAGTGAGTTACAGCAGACTTCGATTCACATTCTTAACAAACATGCAAACTCGCCTTAGTACGTCTAAGATACGGACTATCATATCATTTCATTTCGCAAAGTCCTGATTAGCCAGAGTTCGTGCTTTGGAATTGCAGAAAGCTTTTTGTTAATTAGTGTGCAGGCTGTAACAGCAATGTGTGTAGCTATAAAGTAAACTGCACTAAAGAAGTTCAAGAAAAGTAAAAAAGTTTCTGACAAGAGATTGGAAAGAAAGTGTGATATTGTAAAAACAACTAGTCATTACTAGAGTAAGAAATGAATTATATTGTTTACTAGTACGTTGTTTGTCTGTTGGTAAAATTTGTCGATTTTTAGTATCTTAAGTTTTAAGAAAATCAGTTTAATTATTTTTAAAAAATATCAGTAAATTGCATTTCCTCATTTTATGTAAATAACTTGTTTGTATTTCAAGTACTTTTTTCAGGTACATAGGTTCTCTAAATACGACAGAAATATTTTTTACAATTATTTAAGTCTATTAAATATAAAATTATAAATAACATGCAAATTCAAAATACAATTATAGAGAAATACCTAACCTACCACGTTTTAAAACTTTGTAAAAACATTTATCGTAATCGTAATCGTATCGAATTTATCGTAATAAATATATCGTATTGTATTATATTTTCAAATTTCCTCCAACTAAAATATTTGTTGGACTTACATTTTAGAAAAAAGTTTTTGTGTTAAAGAGTTTCATTTATAAATTTACTCTATTAGTTATTTTGTAAGAGTGTAAAGAATGATGTTACCGGTCTTGTGGGGCTCAGGGCATCAATCAGGGCAACCACCGCAGTTCCTCCGACAGGGAGGTCTTAGGGTTCGAGTCCCCACATTTGGAGAATTTCCGACGCTAGTTACGTAGCTAGGTCGAATTCAGCTGCTGTTTATCAGAGCGGATGGCTGCTCTGATCGGTAATTTTCTGTGGTTTCTCCGATTAAGATCAGGCGAATGTTGGAGCAACCATAACAAACGGCCCATGGACCGCACCTGGTTCTTTCCTCTCCCCTTACACTCATTTACAAGAACTACCCTTCCACACGTGCAGGAAGGCATTGAAGAAGAACTCAAGGTTGATTGGGCAAATGGTGCAAACAGCATTTTTAGAAACGATTTCTCTAATTTAATCTCTCAAAATTCGAGCATTTACATTTTCTACATTTAAAAAAAAATTGATACGTTCGTGTTCAAACCTAAAACTTAATGAACGATGTTTCTTTCACAAAGGTTGATTGTTGGTGGCACTAAAAATTAACAACGTAGGCGTAACAAATACTGTAATTTTATTGTTGTTTTATTTTGCAGGGCCATCTCATTCTCTCAGTCCTCCTCCATCAAAACTGCAGTGAATTTGTGATCTTCGCCATCATCAAAATATTTACGGATATATTTAATCGAGGAGAACCATATAGTACTCTGATAGCAAATTTGGATATTTATCCTCGTTTAGTTGAGGTACAGTATATATAATTTATAGTACAAAGCTGAGAACAAAAATACTATTTAAAAATTTGTGGATTTATTCCATTCTCACAACTTTAATGATTATGTAGGCCAAGTGTGACTTACCCAAATATTAATCTGTAGATTTCCTCCTAAATATTACACCATATCTCAGGCCAAATTAACAGTTTCAAAACGCATCGCGATGAATTTTGGTTAATGTATTGATAAGGTTTCTTAAAGTCTATTTAATTTAGATTTCAGTTTCATCAAAAGTGTGTGTCATTTCTAATTGAGTTGCACTGAAACGTGTAAAATATTTATCAAAAACTAACAGTCGGTTCCATTTTCTTCATCAAAAAGGACACAATTTCTCGTTGAATCAGGAGGAGCGCCTCGCCCTTCTCCAGAGGGTCGCGAGGATGAGACTGTTAAAGCAAGAAGACGGCGGAGAGTGCCCTTCAACCCGATCGAGAGGAAGGAGCACAAACAAACATTTGTATTATTCTTTTCGAATATACGCATATTTTGACGAAAGCTAAGATTTGTCACTCCACGTGAGATGTATCAATGGATTTGTTACCCCCCTCCCCCGAGTCTAGTGTTGCGCATCGCCGCATATACTGAGAAGTCATGTAACTACTCTGAGAACGATATAGGGGGATGGCGCAACATACTCTCCCAAGCCAACAATTCTATCTAAATTTACTCAATTGTGTCAACCTAAATAGCTTTTATAAATATCATTATATCCAAAACGTATTCCCATTATGGATATACTCGTGCAGTTTTTTTTTATTTCAAGCTAACAATTTTCCTCTGTGAATTCGGCTCAGCCGCTGACCCACGAGTCCGTCTTTCT
This sequence comes from Gryllus longicercus, assembly GCA_038098605.1. Taxonomy (NCBI): domain Eukaryota; kingdom Metazoa; phylum Arthropoda; class Insecta; order Orthoptera; family Gryllidae; genus Gryllus; species Gryllus longicercus. The sequence goes on along the minus strand of JAZDUA010000460.1, from coordinate 991,074 downwards.
CTTCCCTGAATCCAGCCCACGAGTTACTTCTCTACCCCTCGGCCCCAGCCCCCAACCCCTTTACCCAGGATGGCGAAATATACAAAACCTATTGATGTTGAAACATCTGTAACATCTCTCGCAATATTTGTAACTTTTGATGTATGTTCTTTCTGGCCAAATTTAAAAGACATTTCAATCATTCAACTTCATATACTTTTTTATAATAAAATTGCTTTATATAATGTTTCTTTTAACAAATGTGTCAAAAGAAACATATAATAAAAATTATTTCGAGAATTTGACAAATTAGTTAAAAAAACATTATGTAATAAAAATGATTAACTTGTCTTTGAAATTTGGCTAGAAATAACATATTATATCAAGAGAATTAACAGACAAATATAAAACAAAAATGTGTAACTTTTGCCATTCTCTAACATTCAGATTTCAACGAAAATGAAACCTGCTTATTTTTTCTGCAGGTGGGTGTGCCAAAATAATAAAATTCTTAGCAACTACAAAACTGTACAGCCTTATGTAGCTGACTAATGTATAAGAACTGAAGTGAGATTAAACCTTATATATTGTTTAAATGTGATTAACTCTAAAATTTTTGTTCTTGTCATAATTGTAAACTTGACGTTATAAAGAGACCATAAATAAATTCATTTTAAAAAAATGGGGCCTGGGCCAATTTTATACGCATACTTTACTTATATATGATTTTTTTAATGGAGCCGTTTCGAGAAAAAGTATTTGAAAATAGTCTATATTTCACGCAAAATTACGTGAAAACTACTTACATTTCTGAAAAATTTTACACCATTTTATTTTAGGATCTGTCATAAGAATATATTTTATTATCAAAGACATCTCTATCTTCAAAATTGTAGTTGTGAAAATTGAACTGTTGCAATTTTCGGAAAATCAGAGTTAAAAGAAAATGAGACTTCCACCATTTTTAAGCATCCTCATTCCGCTGGAGCTTGACAATATTTTCCCATTACTACGTAAGTACGTAGGAGGTAAGAAAGTAAAAAAAAAAATGCTTTTTTGGAAACACAGTGAGTGACTCGAATAGAAAATTATTTAAGAGCATCTTCGAATGAGTACCATTTTCTTTTTAAATTCAGATATTATATCGTTCATATTTATTTTGCTTCGACTTCTTTAAGTTGTACCGTGTTTTCTATTTCAGCCACAAGTCGTGTTGTTCGCACTGCCTTTTCTTGAAATACCACTCACATGTCACATAGAAATATTGCATCCACACTATATGCGTCTGAGACGAGCTGACGCTGACGTGAAAAAGACGCCCCTCGATCGGTGTATCCTGCCGCACACCGAGTCAGTGGAACAGCCTGCGCAGAACTGCAGCGTCGGATTGTTAATAAACATGACTAATGACCTAAGTAGTTGGCGCGCCCGGAATCTCTCATCAAGCAACCCTACAAGATAAGGGCTTGTCCCTGCTTGATCCACTCTGGCTCACAAAGGGTTCGCGTTCTGGTGGCGCTTCAGCTGTACCGGCAACCGACGTCGTCGCAGTACATGCGGTCGGCGGTGAGCAGCAGCTGCAAGCAGTTTCTGGACGAGTGCACCGACTGGCAGCTCATTAAGGCCTTCTTCAGGATTGCGCCGCAGAAGCAATTGCCCTACGTCTTGCCACACTTCAGCGAGGTATTGTTAGAGGATTAAAAGAAGTAAAAATAGTACTATATTATGCAACACGTTTATATAATGTTGAGTTTATTGCATAAGAACCGGATTTGAAAACGAGCGACTTTTTTAAGTTATGTTAATTCGTAACGTTCTATCCAAGCACTGGCGTTGAACGTGGAGTGGAGCAATCCTGCTTCAGCCCAGCCAGTCATTGCCTTTCATCCCTTCGGCCAGAGGTTCGGCGCCGTTTGTTGCTCCGGGATTCCCGAACGTCACCCATCCAGGAACCCGCAATGTCTCGAGTCACAACCTCCGTGACCTCACGAAGCGTAGTTAAGCAATTCCGCTAGCGACGCCAGTTGATGACGTTAGAAGAAAGTTTTCAAATATGAACGAATGCTATAAAGCAACATTATAAACAAGTTGCATGCATTTTTTGCCCACTTTTGGGTACATTTATGTTGAGGTATTAGTGTTGCAATAAAGCGTTATAGACAGTGGCGGCTCGTGGGGCGGCACGTTCGCATGTGCACACCCAAATTAATTCGGTGCCATTTCTCTTAAACCTCTCTTCCTTAACAAGAATACAAGTCTTCCCAGAGCGTTTCCGAAAAACGGTATTCCAAAACACGCGCCGTTCGGAAGCTGCGATTACAATGCCCTTCGTGACAGACAGACAGCCGGCGCACACTCTGGAAAGGGCCGAGGGCGTCGGGGCTGTCGAGGGGCTGCAGGGGAAGGAGGGGGAGCAATGTGAGGACGGGCACCTGAGTGGCGATGCGATCGCCACTGCGCAGGCGCAGTTGCCTTGACACGTCGCGAACATACAACACTCGCCTAGCACAAGTTTTTAAGACAACGGGGTGTGAGATATCTCTCCACTTACATGATCTCTCATTCCTTCCAAAGCTGTTATTCGCTAGCGCGCTAAGCGCGAACGTATTGCTGCGCAATGATGCAGTCATAAGTGTTGAGTTAATCGAATGTTATATGCATATTCTCGTATGGTTTAAAGCGAGTTGCAATTACAAATCCATTCCGAAGCTTGTGAAAACCCAAATGTATTTTGTAAACGTATGTAGTAAGCTACTTTTTAATGCGTTTTGCAAAACTTAAGTTAAAGTGTTGGTTTTTCTGTCTAGTGTGTTCTTCTAACTAACAATAAGTAGCGTCGAAAACATGAAAATGACATCAATGAAAAAATCACAGAAAAAAATGCCGAAAAGAAATAGTGTTTACAGAAGCGACACAGATTCTGGAACGTCTCGCGTCATCATGCGGTAACCCGACCCAAGTCGTGAATACTTCGGAGGGGGCCTCGCCGAACGAAGTCGAAGCGGATGTTGTAAAAAGAAATGCGGGCAACCCTCACTGCTGATAAAAGGAACTGCTCAGTATGCTATCAAACTTCATAAGATGCCCTGTGATTCATTGTCATTATTTATTGTAATAATTAATACAATATAAGTGACTGCTTGAAACGTAAGCCTGTATGAATGGGCACGTGTGTATGTGAGTGTGTGTGAGAGAGAGAGAGGGAGGGTGGGAGGAAGGGAGCGAGAAGAGAGACGTTGCACATCCTAATAGCAGGACCACGCGCCGCCACTGCTTATAGAGGTATAGAAGAATCAAAATTAAATTTAGAAACAAATTTCAAAAGTAATGTTTATTATTTGGCAAGTGTTGTTTCGTACATGGATTTTACCGCTATATTACTTTCACATTTGTGCTAAACAAACCTCATTTCCTCCAAAAATAATTTGAAATTCCCATAGAATTATAAATCTTGTTTGAAGCATATACCATTTTATATAGTTATGTAGATTATCTGATGACATATTGGAATCAAAAATATTACTTTTAATATCTGATAATGATTTAGAATTTATAATAAGCTGTCGCTCATTTGTGTTGTTTTTTTTTTTTCACATAGGTTCTTCCAAGAAGTCTTGAAGAAAGAAAGGCCTTTCTAGACATGAACGGTCTAAGGAAGGTATTACAATTCGTCACAACTCCAGGAGAACCTCTGGACCAGTACGTGGAAACAATAAAGGCTTGTTTCCCTACCGATGTAGTCAAGTAAGTTTAAATCGTATGGTGTTGCAAATTATAAATGAAGAGACACCTTTCTATCACGGTCATGGAAACACTAAAAATTCTGCTCAAGGTAGATTCTAACAAAACATTAGTACGTATTCTATGGGATACTTATGCAGTAATAGTACAATCCACCTATATACTGCGCATGTATTTCTAAAGAGACACAAGTTAAACTTAATGTACTGTAATATTATATACTTACGTGCTATAGAGGTATACAGAAATAGTATTTTTTCATTAAAAGGTGTTTTTTTAACGGAAAAACGCGTTCTCTGGGCGCTTGATATAAAAAACAATAAGTTTTGTTGAAACATGAAGCGAATGATTTTATTGCTGTTTGCTGTTCACCCAGAATCCCCATTATGTGGGTCCGTGGTATGATTAAGTTGTTTTCGGTAAAATGTCTGTTTAATTGTGCGATTTTGGACTGTTGCTCCTTCACCTTTCATAACATTTTTCTCCAAAATTGTTAAACCCCGTCGAGACCCAGAGAATTGAAACGAATGGTATGGCCTCTGGACATACCATACTTTACTTGAAGCCTCAACATCATTTAGATTTTTTTAAATGGCTCCCAATTTATGGATATTTTTTAGATAGAGCAAATTATTTTATTAGCAATTTATCAAATTATTTAGATAGAGCAATAAAAATGGAGCTGGTCTGATTTTCGTTGAATTCTTAGACATTTCGAAAATGGCAAAAGTTTGAAATATGTTCGATGTCTTCTTAACTTTAAAATTCAAGATAGAGACTTTTCTTCATGAAAAACTATTTTAGTCGTATTTGAGAAACATCATTTACTACAATGACTGAGAGCAGTTCCCCTATATTGTTGCAATAAAAAAAATTGTATTTACTCTATTTTAAGTATTTTAAATACATATTTAAATAAATTTTAAGAATTTCGCCCAACCCTGAGAGAGGGTGCATTTGAGGGCGGAAATAGTGGCGGGGTGTGAAATGAATCGTTCGTATGATCATAGGGGAGTTACTGTTACGAATCTACTGTACTCGTGTTCCCGCAACAGCGTATGCATAGTAAATGCAGCGATTGTTTGAAAAACAATGAATGTAGCTGCAGCTGTAGTGCCACTCACCAAACGTTGCTGATCGCTGGCCTCTTCTTGAGGTAATTTAAATAAGAACACCCGGAGCGGATCCACGGGGTGGGGGAAATGAGGGAAATCACCTCCCCCAATTTCTTTCAGTAATTATTAATTTTGACTTACTAATTGTTCTAAACAACACGTACATTTTTGCCCTATTTTCACGCATAAAATGATCAAATTTTCAAAAAATTTGAAATTTTTAATTTGGGAAAAATCGTGGTTTTAACCAACATGAAACCTACACCATTATCTTAAAGGCCCTTCAGACTATCCACAAACACAATTTCATCAACAACGTGGGACCCTTATATGAGAAAAAATTGAATAAATAAAATTAAATATTGACTTTATTTAACGCACAATTAACTTAAATTACACAGATTTTTGAAAAATTGTAAATGATCTTACTTCAAAATCTATATTTATGAAACAGATTACATTAAGGGAAAAATCTCTACTTTCGATATTTTATTTGTAGAAAAGTTTTAGTTGTAGTCACGAACACACCGAAGAAATGTTTAACTTCTGCAATTTTCCAAAAATCGGAGTTATTAACTAACATGAGACCTGCATTTTCTCTTAAACGTCCTTTACAGTATCTAACAAAAAATAATCAAAATAATTTCAAAAATGTCGCTCGTGCTTCATGTAAAGTACCCCCAAAAATTAAAATATCGGCTTCAAATTCCAGGGGCCGCAACAACAGCCAGAAGAATAATAGAGAGAATGGAGAATATCAATTTTGGAGAAAATCGGCTGAACGGATTAGTCGCTAACGTTGTTCACAGACGGCCAGACAGACGTTTTGCCGTCATTCGATTTTTCTATATCAAGAACCTACAGACGTGGATTCTGGCTACACCACGTGTTGGACGATTTTCCCCCTAAATTTAGCAAATGGATATATCCACTTTTTCTTTGACAAGGACCTGTAATAAGTTTTTCTGCTGAAAATTCCCTGTTTTTTCGCACAGCATTACATGGCATGCTCTCTACTCCGTAAGAATATTTTCGGATAATCATTAAAACGAATAATATCGTATGACAGGGTGAGCTGAGTTTAAAGTGCGTCATTCTACATAATCTGTCATATTTTCCGGCTCTGAATTCAACAATTTTAATTACAAATTATTAATAACTTTAATTTAAAACTATAAAGTATTCATTAAATATAAAACTCAAAATTTTAAATTTTTGTTAAAAGTATTTTATGATAAATAATTTACCTTGTTTATAATTTAATAATAATAATGATGATAATAATAATAATAATAATAATAATAACTTTCCATCCAGAGGTGATTTTGGGGGGGGGGGGAATATGTATATTTTATTGTGTGTGTGTATATATACAATATAAATAAAGACATACAAATTCCCCCCCCCCCCCAAAAAAAAAAAATTCGCCTCTGGATCCGCACTTGGAACACTAAGTTCAAACGCAAGTAAACATATTATTCCTGAATTCTTGTAACCAGAATCAATCAGCATCTTTTCCGCTTCGTGGATATCTTGTTCCTTACTATAGTATTCTATAGAATCACCGATTAATTTGCTGAAAACTTCCCCCAAGGACTCACCAAATTTCCAACATCCTGAAGTCACTGCTTTTGGGGAGTTAAAACCAAAATATCACATTAATGTAGGGAGTTGTAAGATACAACTCGAACAAATTTAGTCGCTGCTTTTTTGGGTTTTAAAAATATCACATTAATGCATCGAGTTGTATGATACAACTCGAACAAATTTACATATTAGATTTAGATTTATTCAGTCAAAAAACAGTAAAAACTGTATGTGGCGTAGAGGGGAGAACATTATCTGCGCACGTTTTCTAGAGTTCCAGAATTCCTTCCCGTCATTTTAACTAAAAAAAGTTGAAAGACGAGTAAAATTTTAACATAAATAAATAAAAGTAAATTTTAAAAATCGCAAGATAAGCAATAATTGAAAAATATTCATTTTCGTTTTCGCGTTATAGAAAACTTATTAGCATCGGTACACGAATTGCAAGTATGAATTCTCTGCATTCCATTTTTAGATCAACAGCACATTACTTCTTTGATCTTAATTTCACAGTGTACAGAAGTTTACATTTTGCTAATATTATATTTTTATCTGAATGCGTACAAAATGTATTTTTTACCTTATCTTGCGGCTACCGGCACTACTCAAAGACGTGGGAGTAGACTTTTGCAGGCTATGAAAACATGTTGCCGCCAAAACACAAGACGCCTTCCCGCATATGCAACAAAGCTGGGATCACAGAACAATCTACGGCGACTTAGAAAATACCAGAGTTCTTAACTGTTGGAGAAATCGTGAATCACGTGTCTGTCGTCGCGATTGTAAACTGCCCACTTACTTTAAACTTTTTCTTTGGGTTCAAATAACCCCATGTTACGGTAACGGAAGTAAATTATTTTAAATTATAGTTCTACTACATAGTTCGCATTTTGGTTTTAAAATTATTATTTTTAATATTGTTGATTTATTTCTAGAATTTCGTTTCTGATATTTATGTATTTTCATGCAGATCCCTCTTAAAACAAATTTTTGAGTAATTTCTGTTATGCATTATTATCAAATAATGTGAATGGATTATGAATGAAAAAACAGATTTGTATATGAAATTTGTTTTATCTTCATTATCTACCATTACAAAGTGATACTAATATTCGGAATAAATTATAAAATAATTTTCTATTTACAGCTTCTACACTCCCGGGTTTCAGGAAACAATTTGTTCACAAGTAGACAACTTTTCTGGACTCACCAGTAAATATATGCACTTCATGTCAAGATACAAGAAAAAAGAGAGGCGTGGAAGCGATGCCGAAGAAGAAGATGAACGCAGTTGATAAGAATGTTAAAAAAACAATTTTTTGTCCAAATCGTTAAAAAATAAATTCAGTACTACCATTATGATGATGGAACAAACTCAAAATATATTGTTTATTTTTTACATTTATTTTGAATACCTCATTTGTTCGGTTCTATAAAACTGCACCTATCCAATAATTTAGAATGCGTGTTTTATCTATTCCTAATTCTTAGAATTATTTTCATTATTGACGTAAAAAATAATGTCTATTCCGGTGATAAATGCAACTCACCAATTTACAAGACGTTACAGTGCCGCGCGTGCAACTTGGCTGCAAATTGTTGCATTTGCGCAGCCAATTGTTACTACGAGGGACGCAGGCTACTGTGTTTCTTAAGAAGTATTAAGAACCATTTAGAGGTCAGCTAGCTGTCCGACAGTACGCAAGAAAGCGACCAGCGCCGTGTATGCCACTGCGTGCGCAAAGGGAGAGGGCGTGGCCCCCATGAAAGTCCAGTAGTCTTACTCGTGCTTGATTACTCCAGTCTCGTGCTTGATTTATAAAATTTTAGGTTCTGGAACTCTCCCCAAATTAATTATTAACTTAATAATATAAACTAATATATAATATAACTAATTCTTGCCGCTAGTTAACAATTATATAATCAGGGCCGGATTTAAGTAGTGCGGGGCCCTATGCACAAAATTGTGTTGCCCCCCCCGAAAAAATAGCTCTATCTTTATTAAATAAAAAGTGTATTATAGTACAAGTACTTTCTGTACAGATACAAATGAAAACTGATAATTTTTTATAGAAATTTTTACTTGTGTTACATTTTTTACATTAAATACATTTTACATAATTTTTTCTGCTCTTCACTGCAGAAAATTGGTCGCGGGGCCCCCAAGCAACTGCTTGTTTTGCTTGTAGGTAAATCCGGCCCTGTATATAATATTACACCGTAATTTCTGCCTATATCAACAAATTTCAATCAATGGACGAAGGCAAAAATAGGCACATGCGGCAAGAGGCCCATATTTTCTTGTACATTTTTGTCAATTCGTGTTCTTCAGTTTTCATTCTGATTTGTATTAAAGTTCTTATAAGGTGATATTTAAGGAACACTATTGCATTTTTGGATTCATTCAAATTATTTTTCGCCATGTCTCCAAGTTATTCTAAGTTCATTTATTAATGTTTCGTTTTCTTTTAAAAGGAGACTTACTACCGAACAAAACCATAATGAGGCTCTTCGTAATTAATTACGAAAACAGATACAAATACAATTATAAATAATTTTTATTTCCTTCACATCATACGGAAGACAAGATTAATTTCACAAATAAATTGAACATTCAGAAATAGATCTCTCCCAATATATTCCATTATGATGCATTCGAAACTACAATAGTATTACTTTATCTGTACGAAATGTAGGGAATAAATGTTATGCAAACAATGAATAATTTAATCAGTAATTTAAATTAGTAAACCAAAGGTCATAGCCATAGTCATAGTCAACTGTTAAGTAATAAGTAAATCAATAAAAAAATATTTAAAAAATGAAATTGTCAAATAATTAAATAGGCAAAGAACTAAAATAAAAAAGTATTAAACATTTTTTGGAAAGGGAATGAAGTTGTAGTTTTAATCCCTCCGTGAGTTCAGCCGCAATTATAGAAAAGTGTTAGTTGAAGAGATTTGCCATTTTTTCCGGATTACTTGCTTCTCTTTCCATATCCCTTAAAACAGCATTCCCTATTAAGTACCGATATGATGTGGTCGTATTTTTTAAGATATTCCTCATTGCTTTAGTTTCATTACTAGCATTCAAAATATTTTGATTATTTTTCATTATTTTTGCCTGAACTATTACTTTCCTTAAAATTATTTTTTATTCTCGGAAATAGATATAGAAACCGGGTGATACGTTATGATGTTTAGAAATAAAGTAAATCGTACGTTTTGTTTCTGCGCGATTCCGATTCTTTGTGTGATCATTATTATTTTTCCGTGAAATGTTTAATTTTCTCTTCTTTAGAGGAAAGCATACGTTAAAGTGAAATGAAAGCTTTGAGAAAAATATATTATATTTTTCATTTTGGTCAACAGTGTTATAAACTGTGTCCCATGATTCCTTCAGCAAGTATTTCGTAAATAATTTTATGTTAACTTAAGTGAATGCTCTGCACACGCGTGTATTATTTATTGTGTCAGTGTTCATGTTCTTACTAATTGTAAGAATTTGTACATCATGGTAACTATAACCTACAAAGTAGTTTTTATTTCATATCTGGTTGTGGTTTTGTTAATTATAATTTGATCTATTGCTTTTTGTGATTTAAGTGTATTCCGTGTAGGTTCATTCACTATAATATCTAGATTAAAAGAATGCAGTAAATTGTGAGACTGCTCTTTTTAGTGGGATTCTGGCAGAAAATCAATATTGACATCTCCAATTATAACAATGGATTTAAAAGATAAATTACTAATTTTTGTTCAGAGTTATCTCTAGGTTTTCAAAGAAAATGAAATTCTCTAAAGTTCGCTTTGTTACAGGTCTGTAGATGCAAAGTAAGGTGGTTTTGAGTGTGGTAAGATGTACGACTGTTATTTCAAAAACGTTTTCCATTGCATAGAAATTGAATTCTGAACTTAACGGGGGATTGCTCCAGGTACACTCATTGTCTAAGAAGGGTTAAGACGCAACAAATAGAAAATTAAATTTAAATGATACACAATAATATTTTCTATGAGTAGTTAACTAATAGAAATAGTATTTTCAATGTGTTTACAAATTAGCCTTTAAGAAATGATTAGAAACCTATTTGATAATCCGCATTTTTTCTCCGTGTTGCGAGAAAATTAATTTTTTTTTACTGAATAAAAGGTCAGTTATCAATTCATATTTCAACATTTCACCAGCAATACCTTCCATATTACATTCTTTCCAAATTTCAGAGCACCCGCTTTATAATATAATAATAAATAAAAATTAGATTTCCCTTTTTGGCAAATATTTTGTGAATTGAAAATTAAACAAGGGTTTCCAAAACTTAAGGATTTACTTTAATTTTTTATAAAATAAACACGTTGCTGTTTCTCGGCTATAGAATGTTAAAGGGTTCATTTTACTGTTTTAAATGTATACTATATTAGATGAGTTTGGCCAGACACACTGAATCATATTATACACTTTTAATATCATGCACTTCGGTTGAGGCGGTGTCAATATAATATAAGGCAATTATAAATTAATTTAATATTACAAACCGTAGAACATTAGTAATTTAATAATAATTTATTAGTAGAGTTAGTTATTTATCACCTGTGTATGATGTACTATGATTAACCCACAAACAAATTGAAATCTAAATACAGATAGAAATAAACCTTTTTGCAAATAATTGATAAGAAAATAATCACTAAACAGATATGCCAAACGAATTGCACAGTTTTGACAACACTGCGCTGTTGTAGTACCACTAGTTTCCATGCCTTTACACATAACAGCATGATTACTGTATGTGAATTGCCAATGTCTACTGAAGAGCCAAATAATTGGTATAGCCATGCGTATTGAAATAAAGATATCTGGAACCCATCAGAATACGGCGTCCTGGTCGGCAACGAGTATGTAAGACAACCAGAGTTTTGCACAGTTTTTAGATCGCTTACTACTGCTACAATGGCAGCTTGTTACGATCTAAGAGAGTTTGAACGTGGTGTTATAGTCGCCTCAAGAGAGTTGGGGCATAACATCTCCGAAATTTTGATTTTCCCGTACGACCATTTCACGAGAGTACCGTGAATATCGGGATCCGGTTAAACACCAAACCTCCGGCATCGCTGCGGCTACAAAAAGGTCGTGCAAGAACGGGACCGACGACGACTGAGTAGAATCATTACACGTGACAGAAGTGCAACCCTTCCGCAAATTGCTGCAGATTTCAATGCTGGGTCATCAAATGTCAGCGTGGGAACCATTTAACGAGACAATATCGACATGGGGTTTACTCGGGTTTCTTGATGAGCCAATATATTACGAAAGGCCATGGCACAAAGCTTTACTTCTCGCATGGGCTTGTCAACGTCGATATTGTACTGTCTGGAAACACGTTGCCTGGTGTGAAGAGTCTCGTTTCGCATTGTTTCCAGCGGATGGACGTGTACAAGTACGGCGACAACCACATGAATGACCTTGCATGTCAACGGGGGACTGTTGACGCTGGAGGCTCTTGGACAAGCTCGACGGACTTGGGCAATTCCGGGACAATGCGACAGCCCACAAGTGCTACAGAGTGGCTCCAGGAACACTCTTCTGAATTTAAACACTTCCACATGCCACCGAAATCCACCACACATGAACATTATTAAGCATATCTGGAATGCATTGCAACATGCTGTTCCGAAGAGATCTCCACCCTCTCGTACCTTTACGAGCTTACGAACTTCCGGATTCTTGATGGCAATTACCATCAGCATCTCATCAGACCTTCGTCGAGTCCATGCCACGTCGTGTTGCGACTCTTCTGAGTGCTGGCGGGGTTCGGTGTGTAGTGCTGGACACGAGTTTTTTTGGCTCTTCAGTGTATCTTACCTCTTTAAAATTAGAATTTTGGATATTTTCCTAATATTCAGCTGTAATATCTGTTGTTGGACCAGATATAAATCTGAAAATGCCACATGTAAAAGACCGATAAGGCATAAATTTCAACTTTGTGATTCAATTCAAAGTAGGTAAAAAACACTTGCAAATTTGCGCAAAAAATACTTTATTTCCAAATTGAGAATAAATGAGAACAAGGAAAATCATTATTTTCAAGCCAACTAAAATAGCAACACTACTTAACAATAAATAACATTTTGTTATCAATAAATAAATAGGCTACCTAGACTTCTCAATGAATATGTCATATTTACACCTGAACATAAATCAACTATTTAAAAGTGGTATATAAAAAAGTATATAAACAAACAAAAATTGTAATAAATAAAAACTAATTAAATAAATTCAACATGCTTTCTTTCCAGGATTAGATTCACACTTCTGCCCATTATTACTAAACGTTACATTTGAAAATGGTGAGGCAATCGCTTTTAATTTTCCTGGACTACTTAAAATGGTTAGTGAGTAGAACAAATATGTATTCATTAAATGTCATTTGCATATGGTAAGTGGAGACCAAAGGATAATTACTTATTTCATTTTAATTTTTAAATTTGTCTAGTTTATATTTCTGTATTCTGGTGTGGGCAATGTAAGCCCAATTTAGAATGAAGTCTATCTAATTTAAGAAACTTACCACTACCACCTATATTCCTATAATAAATCGTCATATTAAAAATGTAAAAAGAATGTCATCAACAATTTCAATTTTTTACTAATTAATGCCCATCATGTTTACATTACTGCACCATCAACAACCTTTCTGTTAAGTATAATACACTAAACAAGTAAAGAAACAGGGATACAATTTCACAAGAAAATTTCAGAACTAAACATTTATTTAAAATTAGAATAAATTGGTGAGCTACAAATATAATATTTACTTTTCTTTCTCAATATCATAATTTAATGACCATCCCAAACAATTTATTTTTTAAATTGTGTTCTACTGATCATTTTATTCATCTTATATTTAATATTCTTCATAATGTGTTTTATTGCCAATATGGTATATAATCTGAATTTTGATTTAATTTTTGCAATATCATGGATTGTCAGTACCAAGTTTTAATGCCCGGTCTACAATGGATTTTTTAATGTAGGGTGCAAAGATTTGTAATTGGGAATGGCACATGTCTGGGTTGAGTTTCAGAAGCAGTTCACTTCCCGAATGCTGTCATTTTTTCTATTGTAATATCTAAAAAATCATCCAATACTTTAAGAATATTTTGCGAGTTCATGTTTGTCTGCAATGAGGCATCCCATGAAATCAAAAACTTGTGAGGCAATATACACTGCCTTCATCCCACCCCATATTTCTTATGTAGCACCTCTTTTTCTCAGCATTGTTATCGAGTCACCAATTTTCAGTTTACTTTTTTATTTGCGAACTGATAGCAGAAACAAATAAATTTAAATATTATTTTTAAAAGATAGTACTTCATTTTAGATAAAAAAATATAATTGAAAGCAGTAACCATTTTCTGGACTTGGGTGACCTCAATTTTTTACTTATGGAAAAATGTCCATACAGATACAATAGAACAAAATAATTTTAAAAAATTCTTTCAGATTTTTTTTGAAAAATCTATATAAAATATTTTTAAACAGTCAATAATGATTATGTAAAATGTTCCAGTCAGAAAGACATTGAAAAGAAATTTAAAAATCACTGTTCGGTATGTAGTGCTGGATGGAGTTAGGGAGCAATTCAGTGAAACAATTGTATTTTACATCAAAATCATTTTTAAAAATGTATTACTTTATTTTATTTGGGGATCATTTTTTGCAGCTTTTCTCGGCTAAATCTTCTCTTTTAGCTGCCTATGATACTTAAATAGATGCTCAAGAATGTTACCTTTTAAAAAACTGGTTTCAAATGAGTAGTTTTATCTTTGAGATTATTATACTCATACTTATATTATCATCATGCCAGTCCATTTTAGCATAGTATATATTGTCCAGATAACTGGTAAAATGTTATGAATAGAATTAAAGAAGTAGTAACGAAAGATGTTTTCACAAATAGTTTTGTTAAAAATATTAAGTGGTTATTTTTGCTGTAGATCATTTTACAAAAGATTGAAATTTTAGTTTTCTAGTATTTACTGCTTTATATCAATACATTCTTTATTTCCATTAAGGTTTAGGCTTGAGTCGAATGCAATTTTTTCAACATGACCGGCCGTTGCCGTATATAATTTCTATATTTTAATTTCCATGTGTTTTGAAGGTTTTACCTCTTTTCGAGATATCAGTTATCCTGTCACTATTGATAAAAGGACATCTTTTAATAACTGCAAAATAAATTGCATAGAAAGCTAAATTATACCACAGAGGCAAGAAGAAAACTAAAGCAATGTTCAAATGAACACACAATTGTTCAAATTAGCAGTAGGCATAACTTGCCTACAAAACACAAGATCAATCACAATTTCAATATTAATTTTAAGGAGGTTATCATAATTGACTGCAAGTATAGAAAATGACCCAAGGATAATTTCTGTCTCTCCTGATATAAAATTAAGACTCACCATGAACTCAATGTTTGAGTGCAATAAGTTTTCCAAAAATATTACAACCTAATTTTCCAAATAAATGAACATATATTACCTCCAATCATATTCCTCTCATTCTGAGTGATTCAATATCAACACTAAGTCAATTGCATAGTATGCTTTATTTTAGTGCCACCAACAGTCACCTCAGGTACACTTCTGAAAATAGCTTAATTTACGTGATCAGAATCTCAATTGTGGTAGGTTGAGTCCTGTACTTGGCTCTCTTATTATACATCTATGAAAGATTTTTTTAAATAATGTAAAAATTTTATTGATTACATTTTTTATATAATTTTGATGACAAAAATGTTAATACTATATTTGTAGTAATTCATACTAATTTTAACAACTTTTACAGTAATACCTGACGATGGGGTAGAAGTGGTCCTTGAAACTTATCTTCCCTTCAATCATACTTACAGTAGACACTTGTATTACTCACTATTAATCCATCAACTCCAAGATAAATTGTTTGTAATCCTGATTGTCAATAACAAGACAAAGAGTATTTATAACATTTCAGATAGTTGTCAGCCATAACAAAACATTATATTTCATGGAATATATACATAGTTGTTAATGACTTTCACATAATAGCTTTGTACATAAATACTAATGATACAAACAAATAGTAATACTCCAAGAAGTTACATTATTAATAAGTATACATTATTGACATATGACAAAATCATTTCCTTCTTCTTTCCATTTTCTTCATTATTGTGCACTGCTGATCAATGAGATCTTGATGCTCTGAAACCACACAAAATTGTTCATAATATCACAAAGTTATAAAAACGTCAAGTTGTATTAAGAGCAAGTTTCCTATGAAATAGTATTTGCTTCGGTATTTTCATAAATGGCACGGACAGATTTATATTTACTCTGCTTGTTTGACAAAAAAAATTCTTGAAATTGCTCATAAGAATAGTGTAAAATACGCTTATAAATGTGCTGTATTCCAAATTATACTGGTATTTCTGATTTTTCGAATATGTAAAAAATTTAAAAAAATTGAAATTTTTGTCAGCGTCTTCTTACAACCACAAAACTGAAGATATAGAATACTTATTCAATTGAAATGTATTCTCAAAAGTGAGTTTTTTCATTAAGGAGATGTACCTTATTTTGAAAATATAAATAGTTTTCATGCATTATATATATATATATATATATATATATATATATATATATATATATATATATATATATATATATATATGAGTAAGAGTATATGTCCTTTAAAGAATGTTATATAAAGTTTCTCAAAAACTTTACCGTTTTGTGTGAAAACTATCTCAAAATTCCGCAATTTCAGAAACACTCAAACGCCATTTTCTCAAAAGCAGCTCCAATTTTTTTCTTCAACCTTTCTCATTGGGTAGTGCAAAATGCACTGTTTAAGATGACAAATTAAGTTTGCAGTATTCATTTGTTTTTTTCTAAAATTACACAAATGTAATTTTTTGAATGATCTCTCACGCCTTAAATATTCACATATCCAGCGATTTATAAACAGTATTGCATTTGTGACTGGAAGTGCTTGAAATAACGTCATATGAAGATTTTCGAAAACTGAATAGTTTTCTGTGAAAAGAGGTTCAAATTTCGGATCTACAGTAGCGCTTAAATGCCATTTTCTTAAAAGCGGCTCCAAATCTTTCAAAGAAAATTGCCATTTAGTACTCGATTTTACTATTCTTTTATATTATCTGTGCCATTCTGTAACACCACTAGTTACTTTCTCGCATACATACGTATTTACGAAATAATATACGTAGTATAGAGAAAGTTATGTAATGATGCGGAAAATCGGTTTAGGGATTTCAACTGAAATACGAGTTTTGGGGTCCCCTGATACCGAAAAGGTATTTTTTTAAGGTCCGTCCGTCTGTGAACACCACTAAACCCTGCGTGGGTTTTTTTCAAATTGAAGAAACTCCTGTCCATCTGGCTCGAGTCAATGCTCTGAGATTTTGAAAAACATTCTTTAAAATATGGCGGTACTTTACCCTGGGACATTTTCAAAATTTTCTCAAAAATGGCCACAATTTTTTTCTTTAAATTTCTTGTAAGAATTGAGTAAAATACCCTTATAAAGGTGGAATTGGTCCCATTTTCAGGTAATTCTAAATTTTCGAAAATTTCAAAAGTTACATTTTTTCGGCGTCTTCGCAAAACCACAAAATTAAAGATAGAGATTTTTCCTTCAAAAGAAATTCGTTGTCCGTAATTAGTTCTTTCATTAAGGTAATGTACTTTTTTCAAAATTTTCGTAGTTTTCGCGTAATATTGCGTGCAATATGTGCATTTTTAAAAAATTACCAAACTAAGGTTTTCGCGAAATCTGCTCGAATTTTTTCTTTAAACTTTTGGTAAGGATAGTGCTAAATGCTTTCTACAAGATGGATCGTAATATTGCTATATTTGTTTTTGTTTTTTCAAAAGCTACGAAAATATCTTCTTTTTTGGCAGTTTTCCCATGTCTTTAATATTTACATTAGCGGCGATTTCTTTATACTATTGCATTTCCGTGTACATGTTCTTTAAGTTGTCTAATGAACTTTCTGGAAAACTCAAATCTTTTCTGTGGAAACGAGCTCAAATTTCCTCCGATTCAGAAAATTTCAAATATTTTCTCAAAAACGATTTCAATTTTTGGCGGATAATGCTAATTGTACTTCAAGATGACAAATTAAATTTTTCAGTATACTTTTGTTTTTTTCAATAATCACACAAATGTATTTTTTTATCTCGCATGCCATTAATATGCACATTTTCAGCAGGCTATATAAGTTATTTCACTAAAGAGTGGTAGTGCTTCAAATGAAGTTTATCGAAAATTAAAACAATTTCTGTGATAAAGAGATTCGTATTTTGCATTTACAATAAAGCTTAAACACAATTTTATTAGAAGCAGCTCCAAATGTTTTATTTAAAATTGCCATTTAGAACATAGTTCTACTCTTCTTGCATATATTCTTGAAGTAATATTTCATTTCTTCTCTTCAGAAACCTAAAAAATGGGAAAATAAAAATAAAAAATAGTATTTTGAGCTATGGTAGATATCAGTCGCAAGAGTATGTGGCAAGTCAGAATAGTTAAACCAGACCATCGAAAATATAACACTAATACGTGAAAGTCTGTGTCATTCTGTAGCACCACTAGTTACTTTCTCGTATACGTACGTATATACGAAGTAATATATTTAGTATAGAAAAAGTTTTGAATTGATGCGGAAAATTAATTTCGGGATTACAACGGACATAATTTTGGCGTCCTCTGAAAGCGAAAAAGTTTGTTTTTTCTAAACATCCGTTCACCACTAGTGTGCGTAGGATTTTTTCCAAACTGAAGAAACTCTTATCCATCTGGCTTGAGTCAAAGCTTCGCGATTTTCAAAAGGGTTCTGTAATATTTGGGGTACTTTATTATATGAAGCCCCAGGGATATTTTCAAAATTTTCTCGAAAACGGCTCCAAATTTTTTGTACGAATTGAGTAACACACACTTATTAAAGGTTGCAAAGGCCCGATTTTCACAGTTAACTCTGAATTTTCGAAATTGAAAAATTTTGATTTTTTTCGGTAACACACATACAACTACTAAATTGAAGATAGAGATTTTTCCTTCAAATGAAATTCGTTGTCCGTAATTAGTTCTCCTAGTGTCATGTCCACTTAAAAAAAATTCGCGCAATACTGCGAGCAATATGTGCAATTTTAAAAAATAACAAAAACAAGTTTTTCTTATAAACGGCTCCAATAATTTTCATTAAACTTTTTGTACTAAACACAATGTTGTTCCATGCTTAGGTTTTCTTCAAAAAATACAAATAATGTCATATAGCTTTTCGAAAACCCAACGGTTTTCTATTAAAATAAACTCAAAATTCAGCATTTTCAGACATTCAAACGCCATTTTTGAGAAAATGGCTCCTATTTTTTCATTTTTTTGAACAGGTATTTTTTTTCGTAATTGCACTGTTAAAATGACATAAACTTCAATTTGATGTATTCTTTTAGCTTTTCAAAAATTACACAAATGTATTTTTGATATATCTGTTAAGCCGTTAATATGCTTATTTCCAGCTATTTGTAAATACTGTTGCATTGTGAGTTAAAGTGCCTCAAATTACTTTTAATAAAAATTTTCGGTATCTCAAAACTTGTCTGTGAAATAGATTTTCAAATTTCGTATTTCAAGTAATGCTTAAACGCCGTTTTCTTAAAAATGACTTCACATTTTTCATTGAAAATTGCAATTTATGATGAGGTTATACTCTTCTTTAATATTCTTGAAGTATTACTTCGGTTCTATTGTTAGAAAACTGAGAAATTGAGAAAATGTTTTAAAAAAATGTACTTTGGGCGGCGATAGATGGTAAGAGGATGGGGCAAGTCCGTAACCCCGGCCCCCATCAAGGAAATAAAATGTTACTACATGAAAGTCGGTGCCATTTTGTAGTACCACAACCTTATACCTTACAAACTGAAAATAATTTAACATAAACGTTTAGAAAAGTATTGCTATGTATTGTTAAATTCGTGAAGCATTAGTTCTGAAATATATAACAATTTCCATCTATTATTTTGCAATTTATTTTGGGGTTCGGCGTTGGCCCCTCTCTGGGTACCGGAATGCGAAGATTAACAAATGACGCACTGACCTGGCATAACGATTCCTTTACACTAACAAGGCTTGCTGCATGGGATGTTAGGGGTCCATCTGCAACTCTTGTACCCCTTGAGAGGTTTGGTGATGCTGCGGCGTGCGGGAGCCACGATGATCTGCGAAAGGAAATACTGAGAAGTAGGATGGAAGGTAACTTAACCTCTAAAATACTTTCAAGAAAAACAATATTGAGTTTATACAATACAAGTTTTCCCATGTTATTACACCTCACTTTCTTCATCAGGTACGTAATCTGACATGTACATTGCTTGATGTTGTTAAATTCAATGAGAACGCTTTAAAACCACTTATTTTAGAGAAAGTACGTAGTACATCCCTAATTTAAACAATAGTATACTATTTGACTCTTTCCATATTTTTCTTAAAAGGTTAAAAAGTTACGAGTTTAAAAGGTGTTGTAGACACACATTTTAAACTCGTTACATGCTTAGGATAGTTTCCTCGGCGTATTATATGAAAAATATATTTAATTTTTTTCTGATACGTTATTGCCTTCGATACGGAGCTCGACAATTCACTTCATAACGTTTCTGGATTGAAAGGATCATGGTGACGAAGGATATATAAAAACAGTTGGATGTTGCTACATGTACTCTTACGGACGGAATTATGATAGAGAAATATGAAATGACAATGATGATGTTATGAGTTTTCACACATAAAAAGTATTTTCATGTATTGTTTTGGTTTTTCAAAAATTATGCAAATGTATTGTTACGCTGTTACAATAGAGGTAATTATTACATTAGAGGTTCTTATATTTACATTAGAGGTGTTCATGTTCATTATTACGTTGTACAAGTGCTTCAAATGATTTTTATGAAGTTTCTGAAAACTTAAATCCTTTCCGTGAAGGTTCAAAATTGTCCATTTTCGGAAATGTTCAAACGTTATTTCCTCAAAAATGACTCCATATTTTCTAATGAAAATTTGCGAATTAGTTTTACTTTTCTATGATATTCGTTGTCATATATCTATTCTACAGTTAGGAAACCAAAAAACTGAATAAATATAAGTTATTTTTGATAAAATACTTTTCCTCAATTTTATATGAACCTAACCCAAATACTGTGTTAACGAGTCATAAATATTATGCACTACAACATGTTTGTAGAGTTTGTAAGTTATGAGGAAGTAGTTCATTACTGATTGACATGTTTATAGATTTTGATGCTTAAGTACCATTATTTGCTGTGTTGCTAAGGAAAGAAATGAAGTCAAAGTAACTAAAATGCTTTGATTCAAAAGCTGCATGGAATATTCACGTATGCATAAAATGGTCCATTTTAGACATATTATTAGTTGTATGAAATACTTGTCACAAAACACTAACATGTTTACAAATATTACTATCGTATATTCTAATAGCAGCGTAGCGAGTGATGCAAGGGCTCAAAGGGGGCGATGAATTGGATTCCTACCTCCAGATCAATGGTTTTCGCAAGGGATTCCACCGGCAAATATGTACAGGTATAGGGCCAATGGGGACAGCGCCGTACTTTTCACGGTACTCACTCAAGCGTTTTCCTAGCGGCCCTCGTGGACTGCTAGGCACCGATTGTTAGCAGCTGGGAGGAGGGTAAAGCATAAGCTAGCCAAGACACGAAGAATACAAAACTAAGTAGTACGAGAGTTTGTGCCATTCTGTGATACCACTAGTTATAAAATGTTTTGTTTTTCAGCATTCATGATTTTAAAACTTTTTAAATATAATTTCTAGAATGCATTCGCATTGCAGAAAAAAAATTAATTTTTTTATCAGTTTTTTGTGCTCAATAGTTTTCTTTTTCAACAATACAAACGTTCATGTTAATTTATTTCCAGCTTGATAGTAAAATTTATATTATTTTTTTGTGTTCTTAATTAGCATTTGTGGAAGCATGATCTCATATACAAATTTCCATCTGTAGTTCTTTGCCAATTGCACTTTCTGAATAAACCGCGGTGCACTGAGTTACTCATAATCTTATTTTGTGTTAAATGCAATGCATTTAGATATGATTTTGCGGCTTTCTCCTCAAACTGGTACAGACGTGTGGCTTAGGCCGAAGTGCTTGCCTTTCATCAAGGAGGGCCGGGTTCGATTCCTTGACAATCTCATGACTTTAATTTGGACAAAGCGAGTTTGCCTGCTTCACAAGGGCTAGTCCAACCCCTGTGATCTGTCCTAAACCTTACCCCTATCCTAATTCCTTCCCAATTCTGTCTGCTAGATAGTGGCGCAGGAGCGCGTGTGAGAGAGGCGTGTACGCGGAGATTCTACCTGGCCGTCATCTTGACAACTAGTACGACTTGCGGACAGTGGATACTAGTATAGTTAACGGAGGATTACTCCAGAAAAGCGTTCTACGCCAAGCTTGCTGACGCTTGCTTTTCCCTCCAATCAAACTTACTTCTGCGTGGGTCCAAATCTGCCCCTCGGCGCAGAGCGGCGCCGCTGTCCTCGCCGTCCCGGCCCCCGCGCCGCGGCAGGGAGAACACCACGCAGTGCAGCGGCGGCGCTGCGGACCCCTGCGCCGACAGCGCACCCCTCTCAACGCCGCCCTGCCGCTGCAGAGGGCGAACGGGCGCCCCGGAAGGCTGGGGAACTTCTCTACCCTCCGAGGAACTCCAGTACAGGCGGTTTGTGGCGAGTTTGTTGTTCTGAGGTAATTCAATGATTTTCGGAGAATTCTTTGGGGTTGATTGGGACGAAGGTTTGGTTATCAAAACAGAAGTTTGCTTTAGATGTTCAGTAGATTCCATTGAAGTCTGCTGAGTGGTA
Organism: Gryllus longicercus; assembly: GCA_038098605.1. Lineage (NCBI taxonomy): Eukaryota > Metazoa > Arthropoda > Insecta > Orthoptera > Gryllidae > Gryllus > Gryllus longicercus. The sequence continues at coordinate 968,703 of JAZDUA010000460.1, read as the reverse complement.
GCCACTTTACACATTTCTTTTGGACAAAGTTCACGGGGTAGCTGTGGAGATTTTGTGGGCATTGTAGGTTGCTGGAGAGCAACTCCTGAATGTTGACATGGTTGATGCAAATGCAGTGGCATCAATCCTGTAAGATGGTGCGCATACTTTGAGGTTCCTTCTGAACACTGCCCTAAATCGTTTAGGGTCACCTCACGTACCTGCTGTGAAGACATTGAGGGTAACACAGTAGGGAGTTTCAAAGACTGCTGACGGATGACGGATGACACCGAAGACGGATGTAACGATGCTGACGATTCAGAATGCTTCTGAGAATTCTCAGAAGTGAGTAAGTAAAGTTGCTGAGAAGCATTGGAAAATTGTTCTCTTGGCTGATGAGATGTCTTTGTTTGGGTTTGCTGGGAAGTATTTGCAATCAACGTAAGTGGTTGGCGTAATGAAGTACCAGAGCAATTAGTATGTGGCGAAGAGTTTGAAGGTAATACATAAGGCTGTTGTGAATGCTTCTGGCACAAACCGCCATGTTTGGGGGAGGGCATTAGTGTCCTTCCCGAAGTCGGTGGCAATGATTTTGAGGAATGCTCGTACGATGTGTTTGAATACAATCCACTAGGCGGCTGAAGAGTTTTTGAAGACATTGCGCTTTGTGAATTTACGTTGTTTGAAGACAACTCCGATGATTGTTTCAAACCGTCTGTATTCAACATTAATATTTGCATTGATGTCGGTTTACAGGAATCTGAACACAACTCGGTCAGTTTTGTAGCGTTTGGAGAAGATTTATGAAAAGCTTGTGAAGATTCTAAAAGCACAGAACACTGCTGCGATGGTTTTGGAGACAATCCAGGAGGATGTTGCAAATCATTTGAATATTGCTGTGATGTTAAGAGCACAGAATTTTGTAGCGGCATTTTGGCGGTCGGTTCAGATGACCTCTCAGAAGTATGTAGTTGCAGCTTTGATGAAATCTGGCCCAACATGTTTGTCGTGGGGTGATTGTCGTTCTGAGATTGCGCTGTTGGCATTTTACATACTACTTGGGGAGAATTTGTGGATAATGCGGATGTATACGACAAAGGTTTAATTATCAATGCAGATTGTTTTACATGCTCACATGGTGCTGTTGGAGTCTGATGCAACGAGTTTAGGTTCACTTGACGGATCTGGGAAGGCCCTGAAGATAATTCACCTGGCTGATGTGAAGATTTTGGGGGCACTGTAGGTATCTGCGGAGAAGTGTGATAAGATTTTTGTGAATTTTCAATAGAAAGCTGATGTATCTGTGCTGAAGGCAGTGCTGTAGGAACAATTGTGGGGCAAGATGCGTAAATTGAAGGTTTGGATATGCACACAGGATGATGCTGAGAAAACTTGACGGTCAATGGAGGTTTCAGTACAGACTTTGAAGCCACAGCAAGTGACTGTGAAGGTGTTTGTGACGTGCTGATTACATTCTGACTAACGTCCCACAGTACCACAGGAATGTGAGATATGCCTCTAAAAACAGAATTGGGTGTTGATTCTGAGTTTTGATTTTGTAGAGAATTACCAACAATCAACACATTACTCCTATTTGGAGCATCATCAACAGAATGTTTTGATTGAGGTTGAATGTTTCTCTGGACAATATAGTTTCTCACAGACCCATCAGAAAAAGTAAGTGGCAGCAAGATTGGTGCTGAAAAGTCTGACTTGCTTATTGGAACCTGTAGAAAAACAAAGTATAGATTACATACCATCAAGACATGTTCAATAAAAATGTAATGGCAAAGCACTAATACAAACTATTCAGGGAGTTGAGAATTTTGTAGAATCAAAAAAGTACAAATAAAACACGAAAGTATCCTTTTTGATTTTTCTATATTTTTTGTCATGAAGCGATTGTATTTTTTTGTTTTGTTTATACCCTATCTCCTCTCATAACGAAAAGATAGGGGCGACTTACTCCGGAGCACCGATTTTTGCTCGTTTGCTCGTCTGTGTATCAATTCACCAATTTGCGTCGCGACCCACGTGTCCACAGCACAGGCACTTCGTTTGAAAAGCCAGACCGGCCGCTGGCCGACATGTTGCATGGAGACCGAGAAGTGGTGAAAAGTGACAATTTTCAACGGTAACAACCAAAAATACTCTATGGAGAGTACGAGATGCAATATTTAAAAGAAATGCTTCATAAATCAGTTTCAATGTCTTGTAATGAGATGAAAATTTTGGCATCTGGTTTCATTTAAAATTCTCGCTAATATTGCGACACAAAATGGTCTAAAGCTCATTGGCTGAAGTTGGATACGATGCGCAAAAGCCCCTCCCCTCGTCTCATCCAATATATACGAATTGTGAGAGACATGTGCCAAAGTGACAAGTATTTTCATTAAATTGATCTTTTAATGAAATATTCTCCTTCAAATATTTATGTAGTTTGACTTCATTTAGTTATTTCATTATGTATTTTCTTGCATCAATTCATCTATATTTGTTAACACATTTACGCACTTGCATGATCCAATTTTGGCACTCCTCTAGTACAGGATGATAAGCCCTGTTTGCAACAAATCCGGTTGAAGCATCTGCATTTTTGAGTTAACCGCTTCCGAGATAGAATAAAAAGTCCGCAACAGTTCGGGCAAATCAAAGAAAAGCGCCGCAATCAAAATACATTTAAATCAACTAAAAATACTTCTTTCTGCTCATAGGGCGCAGCATTGTCAACGCATGTCTTGAGGCAAAATGACGCAGAACTCCGCGTAGACGAGACGGTTTACTGCCAAACGGCCGCTTTTCCTACAAGGATTTGTTGAAATGAGAAGCCAAGACAGTCATTGAAGGAATCGCGGGGAAGATTCGCGTGGGGTCATGCGTTTGTCATCCGTCATCACGTAGCGCAATAGACGTCAGAAAATGATGAAGGTCTCATTTTCATTGCAATCCCTGATTTTTTGAAAACTTCAAATTTTTTCGGCATCTTGCTACTACTAAAATATTGAAGACACATGCTTTGTAAATGAAATTAGTTCTGAAGACAGATTTTTAAAGAATATCACGTACAATTATTGGAAAATTCGAGTAGTTTTCGTGTACTTGACAATTTTTAATTTAAAAAAAACTGCACCATTTTTTAAATTATATTTTGATTTAGGATAGCGTAATAAACGCTTAATAATGAATGGTTCAGGACTTGTTTTCGTTAAAGTCCTTGGTTTTTCCAAAATTGCAAAAAAAAAATATTTTTTTTTTCGTGTCTTCCTAGAATTACAATTATAAAGATGATTTTTTTCTTAGAGAAATATATTAAACAAAAATTGATCTTCGAATAAGGTCATGTCCATTTTTTTTACATAATTAGCACTTTTGCGTAATTTTGCTCCAAAGATAAGCAATTTTGAAAATTTTAAACAATTATTACCTCAGAAACGGCTCTAATTTTTTCACGTATGTAGCAAAGAATGGTAAAGATGGTTTCATTTTCAGTAGTCTATTTTCGTGGAGTGGAAAAAAAAATGGAATTGATAAATTCGAAACTCCGACGCTTCGTTTGAGGTGTTGTATCACATTGCACTCCGATTAGCAAGTACATAAATTTCACACACATAACTATTATTTATGTAAAAAAGGAAATGACAAATAACATATTATAATAATCGTAAGCTTATTATGTGTTTAAAGTTTTTATTCGATAGAATTAGCACAAAGCTTTGGAAACTTTTGTATTATTGCCTTATTATTAATTTAGACGTTCATTCGAATGTAGCCCATGTGAAAGGACAAGGTAGAAGAGAATAATATTTAACTGATGTAACTACAACTTTGTTTATAATAGTATTCGTTCATTTAATATTTCATATTACTGGTATTTTAACTTTTTCAATATTAAACGTACGATTTTGAAGGCGAGTTGACCGTAAAAATGAAACGTTTTAGTGCGCTTTCTGCTTTACTGCTTTCCGAAACATTTATAACTGTTTAATTTCTTTTTGAAGACATTAATTATGAAGATATTAATTATGGGTTTGTTTGATGGTAAGTCTTCATTTGAAAAAAAAAAAAAAGAAAATAAAAAAAATTTAAAAAATATTAAAAAACTTTAAGAATGAACATAGAATACACTTGAAGATAGCAAAAAATAATTTTATGTATTCTAAACACAAGCAATAGTGTTCTACAAAGAACGCCTTAAAGAACTGTTATAAAACCACAACGAAAACTGAAAAATAGTTCCATTTACGACAAGAATGCCTTTCTTACCAAGAATTGATAAGAAAATATGTCCCCATTGACTGTGATGCGTTGATATGGACAGAAATTGCGATATAATAAAATTACATTACAGATACTAAGAGTGAGTGAGCCCGTGCTGTTTTAGCACCACTACTTTCGTTTTGCAACAAACTATTAATATATAAAACGAAGACAACGTTATTTATTTTTGATGAGAATTATTACTTCAACTAATTCGGACTCTCTATTACCGGTGATTGGACAATGTGATTATTCACATTGATGGTTATTGTTAAGCTGCGGATTTTTGCCTTTATTTTTCCTTCAATGGAAAACGCAAATATTTCGGATTATTTTTTCATTTTGAGGTATTAGGAGTATTATATGCGTATTTTATTGTGCATACGTATAAATGCCTATTTTGTGTTTACATCCCTATTGTTGCCCTCGACCTCCAAGGGTTGCTAGTGTTGTTTGCCTGACCCTTTGGAGAGTCTCTTCGCACAGGTTGTCTTGTTGTCGTCCAGGTTTCTCTTCACTCCTGTCTGTCGTACGGGGACGAGGATTGGGAGTCGGGATTGATGGGTTATTTTGTTAGGGGGGTTCTTGGCGACGGGGTGGGGAGGGGAAACGATAGGGATTTGGAGGGGTTGGGTTGGGGTGAAGGGATGTCTCCTTTTTCGGATAGGTGTTGGGATGAGGTGTTGATAGTTGCATTTGTCGGTGGTAAGGGTATGTAAATTTCGTTGATTGGTTGCGATTTTGGTCATTTTGTCGTTGTGAAGTGTCTGTCTGAGTTAAAGGTTTGTCGTTTTGTTTTGTCTGTCTTAAGTTTGTCATCCTTTTGCTTTTGTCGTTGCCTATTCTCGTATTCATTGATCCAAATGCAATTATCCTGAATAATGTTTTAAAAAAATTGTACGTCTTGTTTCTTTTCATCCCGCAGATAGCAGAGAAATCGAACAACTTTTACCACGTCCTGTTTTAATGCCACAACAATGTAGGTATTTCGTATTATGAAACGCGCAAAATCCCTGGAGGTTTTTTTTATTTCGAATTTTTTACCAATTTTGTTTACTCAAAACGGCGTAAATGTTTTTCTTAACATTTTCTACTTCTATGTATCACAGAACGGTATAAAAAGTGGTGCTGGTTTCATTTTTCGCGAACACAATATTTTCGAAAATTGCAAAACGTGTACACGGTGAAAGTACAATACTGAATACAGAGAGTTTTGTCTTAAAGGAAATATGTTCTAAAATTTCAGATCTTTAAAAACGACTATGTATTTATGTTTAAACGGGGGACGAACAAGGGACGCTTAAGAGAATGACAGATGTCTTTTTTCGTAAAACTGAATTTTTGAAAATTGCCAATTTTGAATTATGTTTTTAGATATAATGCAAGAAAGTATGTGTAGTTGTCCCACAAGTTGCAACATGTGTTACGCATAATGATTAAAACATATTTTCATTTTGTTTAAATTACATGTGAGAAAACAGATCATACTGTGCAGCATTGCAACATATGCGTCTAACGAAAAGCAAAAAGGTAGCTATAGCGATTGGCCTTTTTTTGTCCAAATCGCCCAACAATAAAAGAAAGTCTTCCTACAAGATTTTTAAGAACAATAATGAAATCTAACATTCCATGAAGGTAACTATATTATGTTTACTTCAGAAACTTTCTACATAAGAACATAAATAAAGATAAGAAAAATATATGGAGCCTCTTTAAATGCCTATTTTATCTGCTTACAGTTTTGCCTATAAATCCGTAGCTTATTTGTTACACACAATAACATCTGAATAAATGATCATTCTGATTAATCACTACGATCAAAACATTTTTTTAAATATTATTTTTATCATCAATGACAAAACCAATTATTTTTATTGTTGTCCTCTTGTTCTAGATTCAGAGCTATAAACTAATGTTCACAACAAAAATCGTGAGCCGAATAACTTCTGTTAGGAAAGTGAGTAATTTCATTGTAGTTATTACATTTTTTTACTACACACAATAATCTGGAAATGATTCATGGTATATGTTGGTGCTTCTGATCACAGTAAAATATGTTCAAAGACATCAAGAAATGGATTGCAGCTCTATTGCAATTGAATGAAATATGAAAATCATGAACTGTTCTATTTGTATTTTAAATGCCTGTAGCAGTCGCACACCAATTCGACGAAGGGATGGGCCCGTGTGAACAACGATACAGACGAGCGTATTTTGTTTATTGTATGTCGTTCCTTTCCATTTCATCTTTTTACATCCATAGTAATAGTTTCATCTTTCAATGTTATAAGATGTTTACAGTACCCGGAAACGTCGCAATGTAACCGCATCGTGGAAACTCCAGCATACTTTTCCAAGCATAAACAGGCTGCTAACCTATTTGGCGTCTGTCATTGTACAGAATTGTTCTGTGGGTCGGAAGATACTACACAGGACACTACATTTTTACATTTACTACATTTTACATCAGAGCAGTTTGAAGATGCTTTACGTTGGATTTGGTATTATTTAAAAGCACTTCAAATCTGCTAATTCCCGTTGTAGGGCATTGTTTGAACAATTCTAGGAAGAGGACAAGAAATCCATATTTTGTGCCAATAATAAATATCATTTCGGTCAAAATGGGCCTTTTTCCTCCGACCCACAGTGTTGTACGTTTGGAGCAATGTAGTGAATGGTAAACTAGTCCAAAAAAGTTTACAATCTATGTCTCCGAGGAAAGTAATTCAAGTGCAGATAATATGCGAAAGAGATTTGTCTTTGACGCAGTTCGAGAACTGAAAATATTTTAATACCAAATTACACAAAAACATATTATTTTATTACGAGTATTAAAACATGCAGCTATGTTAAATGTATAGATTTTGCCTTAAATTACTTTTAAATTTACTTTAGGAGCCTTTTGTGAGCCCGTCCTCTCCACCGGGAGCCGTAATGGCATTAGTATGCAACCTATAACCACATTTTTTACCATCATAATAGAAATGAATCTCACCTGATTTGTCTTCTCCAAATCCTGTGATTTCGTAGACATTTTGCTTGTCTGGACACAAATTGAGGATTCTTGAGACGTCTGGACCAGGTGCTGATTAGGGTTTGTTTCTCTTTTGTGATTCGCTTGGTCCGTCGGGTGGTGCAACGTTATCTTGCGAACATGTGACTTGCTCAGAGAATTAGATTTAGAGCACTCGCCCAGGACGAGGATGTTCAATGACTGACCAGCAGATTTGATATGCTTCAATGTGGATGTCAGAGCTGGTTGTGGTGCACTTGCGTTCACAACTTTCTGAACAGGTTCGGTACGGTTATCTTTACAGGCTTCAGATAGTCCTATTTGTATTATGTTTGACGGATCATCTTTATTTCCCTTTGATGCATTGGGAACATCTAGTTTGTCATCTGTAACTGGTGCGATGGAATCCATCTTATTTTCAATTTCCTCGTTATGTACTTTCCCTGTATTGAACATTTTATCTATTATCGGATTCTTATTTGTAGTTGTCTTCATCTCCGAGTAGCACATTTTGGTAGAACCCAATGCAGATTTGTCCTGAAAATTAAGTCTATATATTTCTTCATTACCATTACTTTTAAACCGTGGTTTTTCGTTATTTTTACTACTAAATACAGGGTCAGTGACTGATTTAACTTCCGTATTATGTGAATGAGACTGGTTCGCAAATGTAAACGGTGGAAATGTCTCCGGATTCAAAATATGCACTTTCTTCGTTTGGTTCGTAGTAGTTTCCTCTCTCTGAACTGCACATGATTTGTTTCCCACAATTTGACAATCAGAAATTATTTTCTTGGTTGTTCTGATAGTAGATAACATTTTGCAACGACCATCTAATACTTTTGGTTTCCGGCCTGGCCTTTTCTTGGGAATTTCATTCCCGGTAGGTACTGAAAAGGCAAATTCTACTACTTTTGGTTTTCTGCCTCTCTTTTTCGTAAAAGTTTGCGCGTGTTGGGGAATTGTATTAAAAATATGTGCAGGGGAATTCTGTCTTACTTCCTCGCTTTCAGTTTCAATGGTTCTACAAGTATCGGGCAATTGAGTATGTGGATTGTTTTGTATATACGCAGGTGCTAAAAAATCGGAATCAAATACCTTCCGTCTTCTTACTCTCTTATTAGTGGTAGTGGGAATTGTGTGAGAAAAATGTGTCTGTTCTGCACCATTGCACTTCGTCCCATGGTTTCCACAAGTCCCGAGAACTTGCTCAACGTGTGGAGTTTCTTGTACATCATGTGAGTGTACTACAAAGGAGGCTTCTAAAGCATTTGGTTTTCTTCCTCTCCTTTTCTTTGAAGTTATGGGCTGGCTCATCGTTTTGCAAAAAGGTGCCATCTGATCTAAACCATCGCTCTCCATTCCAGTTTTTCCACAAGTCGCGAGCACTTCAACTTGAGAAAAATCTGCTTCGTAAGCAGAAGGCGCTAAAAATTCGGAATCAAATACCTTCCGTTTTCTTACTCTCTTTTTGGTAGGAGTTTGTATTTCCTGAGGAAACATGTCACACACTTGTGCAGGAGGACTCAGTTTTAAACAATCGCTCTCAATTCCAGTTTCTCCTCTAGTCTCAAGCACTTTGTCAACACGTACGTATGCAGCAGGTGCTAAAATTGCGGACTCAATTATTTTCGGTTTTCTGCCCCTCTTTTTGGTGGGAGTTTGTATATCCAGGGAAATCGTGTTACGGACACATGTGGGTGGTCTCTGTTCTAAACTATCGCACTCTGTATCAGCATTTCCAAAAGACGCGAGCACTTCATTATTTGGGCTCTCACTTTCATCTCCAGCAGGTGTTAAAAGGGTGAAATCCACAGCTTTCATTTTTTTACCCCTCTTTTTCGTGGTAATTTCCTTTTCCTGGGGAACCGTGTCACAGAATCGTGCCGGTGTATTCTGTTCTAAAACATCGCACTCCATTCCAGGGTTTGCAATAGGCCCGAACACATTCTCAACATACAGGCTCTCTTTTACATCTCCAGCAGGCGCTGAAAAGGTGGAATCCACTGCTTTCGGTTTTCTACCTCTCTTTTTCGTAGGAGTTTGAGTTTCTTGAGGAATCGCGGCACAAAAAAATGCGGGCGAATTCTGTTCTAAAACGCCACTCTCCATCCCACTGCTTCTATTAGCCCTGAGCACTTCCTTGTCACAACAGCTCTCTTTTATATATGCAGGTGTTAAAAAGGCAGAATCCAATACTTTTGGTTTTCTACCTCTCTTTTTCGTAGTTGTTTCCACTTTTTGACGAAACTTGTCACAAAAATGCGCGGGTGTATTCTGTTCTAAAACATCGCACTCCATTCCAGCGTCTGCACTGTTTCTGAACTCTTTCTCATTACATTTGCTCTCGTTTTTATACACAATAGGTGATAAAAAGTCGGAATCCACTACTTTCGGCTTTCTGCCTCTCTTTTTCGTGGGAGTTTGTGTTTCCTGATAAATCGCGGCACAAATAGTTGCTGGTGCATTGCGCTCTAAAACCCCTTTCTCCATTCTCGTGTTTTCATTACTACTGAGTACTTCCTCGTTACATTGGCTCTCTTTTATACATGCAGGTGTTAAAAAGGCGGAATCCACTACCTTCGGTTTTCTGCCTCTCTTTTTCTTGGGGGTTTGTGTTTCCTGAGGAACCGATGTACAAAAAGTTGCGGCTGGATTTAGTTTTAAACTATCGCATTCCAACCCACTGACTTCACTAGTATCTAGCACATTGTCGGTATATAGATTCTCTTGTACATCTTCAACTGGTAATAAAATGAGCGAGTCTGTAAAATCGTTAGGTTTTTGTTCTGTTTCGTTCTCACGACTTGCGTCGCGACTAGTAATGTTCAGTGCATCCTCCTTTGTTCTCTTTTTCGTCGATGTAACTACATCACCGATAGATGAACAGAGATATTCAGAATTTTGTTTCAAATCAACATCGCCTGTTGCCCCATTCTCAAACATCAAGTGTTGCATCTCACCACTCGTTGTCTCAAGTAATCTGGTTCCATGCTCTCTCTCAGTCGAATTGGCAACATTCGACAACTCAGTAGTAGGCTCAATCGCAGAGGTGCACGGTGACTTTATCTTCTTTGCGGCGTTTATCGTAGGCGTTATCTCTAAAGCATTGAAGATTCCTAATAATGTAGGTACTTTTTGTTGCGTGTTGTTAAAATCCTTTGGTGTGTTCTCATTTGCTAAGAGTTGGCTAGGTCTTTTTTCATTTTCTGGTTCAATACCTCCAGTTACAATTGGCGAGTCAGAATTACATTCATGTATAGCGTCCTCTTGAGATCTTGTATGAGACCCGTCATCACCCAATCCCTTCGTCTTTCTCCCTCTCTTGAGATATTTGCTTTGCGTAGTCTTTTTCTCTCCTTTTCTTGCGGGTGTTTCTATTGCCTGATTGTCCATTGCTCTTGAATGTTGCTCCAAAGAAAATATGTCTATTTCTCCATTATTAACTGGAACTGGATTTTCCTGGATGAAAGATAACGTACCTGCAACATTCGAGTCGGTGCAATATCTGTTATTTGCATTGCTATTGAGTGTTTTCTTAGGAGTATTGGTGAATGTTGTTTTCTTCATCATTTCTATCTTCATTGTGGGAACATCTATGACCTGGCAAGAAGTATTGGACACACTGAGTATGGTACCAATTTTTTTCTCATAAGATATATTGTCCCTTTCTTTGTTTACATTCATGGAATGTGACTCTTCATTTTTATTCTCTGTATCATTGTCAAAAAATGAGCTTTCTACGACAGCAGGGAAGATACATTCTGCTTCATTAAGTAACTGAACTGAAGATACCTTCTGATAAGAATCGGAATTCGGTGTCTTCTGTTTAAGACCTTTTGTTCTTTTAGGACTTTTCATTTCACGAACAGAAGTAATTAATGTATCCTGAGGTGTTCCTAAATTTGGAGTTGAATAATTAAAAGCTTGTTCTAAATTTACTTTCATAAAATTCTCTCTTCCACAATTATTTTCGGGAGTATCAATAGTAAGTGATCTGCTTTGCATAATACATGAATCAGAACTTAGCGGATCGCAACATTCTGGTAAATCAACTGTTGCTGCAGTCACAGATTCATCAGCATTTCTTCGTTTGGCCTTTCTTCCTTTCTTTTTCTCGACATACATCTCCTCCCTGCAAGAAGTTTCGAAACTTTTGGAGCTCTTTTTCTCTTGTTCCGGACAATCACAATCTATATCGCCATTTTCTTTCAAAAAATGTAGTTTTCTGCAAGTAATACTCCTGACTCTTTGTTTATAACATTGGTTCAAAAGAACACTGTCCCATCTGGGTCTCCGCCTGCGAGCTTGAGAAGGCATTTCCGTTTCCTGGGGGGTTGTTTCTTCATTTGCATAAGTGTCTTTTACGTGTGTCTTACTTAAGCTTCTTCTATTACCTACAACACTTTTTTCACCGTTCAAAATATGTGGTTCTGTAGTATTTAAATTCGAAAATCTCTGAGAGAATCTACTTGGTTTACCTTTAGGTTGACTTTTTCGTTTTCTAATATCCCAGTTTTTTCTAGCCTTCCTTCGCTTCTTAGGTTTTTTAATGCAAGATGACGAAGTTATAACACTTCCACAAACATTCTCGACTAATGTCCTGTTTTCCAGATAGTCACCTAATTCGATCAATTTCGAATCCGGGCGATCAGAAATAACCGGTAGTGGGTTTTCGTATTCTGTTTTTTGATCATGGGGGTGCAAAGAGGCATCTACCTCATTTCCTGCAATCGACTCCATTTGAGTGTTGTGGAATATGGGCAACGATTTTTCTAAGTTTTTTTTCAGCGATGTCTCAGTTGCGTCTGCTGGAAAGGTGTGAGGAAGAGTGGCAATTTCATCCATCGGTGGACATTCCAGATCAAAGTATTCCATGGCCGACTGCAGTTCCTGATCAGCCTCAACACCGTTTGGAATATTTTCAATAATGCTGTTCAGATTCACGTCATCCTGAAACAACCAGCTCAATGTTGAATCTTCCATTTCGGTCTCTGTCTTTGCAATCGTTTGCGCAAACCCTACGTCTGCTTCTTCCTCAAGAGAAGTGACTTGTGTGAACGAATCTTCTACGATAGTTTCTTCCTTCATCCCAACCACCTTCCGTTTCACTGACCTATCAATCTTCACGCAAGATTTCTTATTACTGCCTCGCGCGCCCTTGTGCTTCTTTTCGTGCGCATGTCTTTTCTTATTCTTCGTGTCCTGCCATTCGTCTTCGCTCGAACCTTCCCGAGTGGCTTCATCCACGGGGTCCCTTTGCGCCCTGACCAGCAAGCTCTGTGACTGACTCACGTGCACGCCTACCGCCGTGTGAGTGGTGACTTCTGACATCGGGGACGAGAGGCGAGAAGTAGAAGTCCTCTTCACTTCCTGAAAAACTATCTCCATTTTCTCGTCCGGATACACTTGCTTGTAGGAGCGTTCAATCATCTGAACGCAAGATTCATCGGCGTTTTCATTCCACTGTGGCGACGTACCGTTGATTCCAAAGAAGCTTCTGACATCCTCGCAAGAGCTGTTTCTCAAATTGTCGAAGTCAATTTTGAGGAACCTGAGCTCGCTGGGGGAGTTGATGCGCTCCTTGATGTCCTCCATGTACCGGATGCATCTGCGCTTCAGCTCGCCCCACTCCAGGCTCCACTGCAGGGCCTGGTAGCGCAGGCAGCGCAAGATGACCGCGAGGTCGTCGCACAGCGCGGGCGACAAGCCCAGGGCGCCGGCGTCGAGCACGCTGCGCGGGTCGAGCAGGACGTCCACGGAGCCGCAGCGCCCGGCCGTCGCGTACACGTCCGTCACGGTCACCCTGCAAAGAGCGGTGCGGCGCACACTCAGTACCAGAGCACTCGGGATTTCAATGACAACCGCCAAGTGCACGTCCATCACCGCCACTGCACTGAGAGCAATTCAATAGCAGAACGCTCGGGATTTCTATGGCCAGCCGACAAGTACGTCAGCCTGCAAAGAGCGATTCGACACCAGAACCCCCGGGATTACAATGCCCGGCTGTCCAGTAATAGACATGTGTTAACATGATCACCTGGCATAGATTTGTTATTGCAAGAGAAAATAATATTCCCCGTCATTGTCTTCTTCCAAATCTAGTCCATATGATCTTCCATAGTAAGTTTGCAAGAGGATTGGGAGTACTACGTATTTACCATATTTATATTGTTCCAACATTTTAGTTGTTAAACATTTTCAGCCCCTTTTTGCTTTTCCTTATACGTACGTATATACGGCGAAATATACGTAGTATAAAGAAAGTTATGTAATATTGTGGAAAATCGACATCTTAGATTTCAACGAAAATACACGTTTTAGCTTTCCCTGGTAGCAAAAAAGTGTTTTTTTAAACGTGTCAGTCCATCTGTCAGTTTGCGAACACTATTAGAGCCTACACCATACGTACGATTTTTTTCCAAAATGGATATTCCCCGATCGTTCTGGCTTCATGCAATGAGCCGCGGTTTTGAAAAAATATCTTCGAAATTTGGGGGTGCTTTGTAAGAAGCTCTTCGCACATTTTCAAAATTTTCTCAACGGCTCCAAACTTTTTTTTTTCTTAGTAGGAATAGAGTAAAATACATTTATTAAGGTGGCATAGGTCAGATTATCACTGTTATCCCTAAATGTTCGAAATTGCAAGTTAGTTTTTTTTCGCGTCTACCTAGAACTACAAAATTTAAGATTTTGCTTCATATACATTTCAGAGGTTTTTTCTTCATATACATTTTTTCATAGTGAGTTCTCTCATTAGACACGCATATTTTCTGAAATTTTTAATAGTTTTCTCGCAATATTGCGTAAAATATGTGCCATTAAAACTAATTAAAAGAACTCAACCGTTTTTGAAAACTAGCTCAACATTCCGCATTTTCAGAAACGATCAAACGTCATTTTTTCATAAACGGCTCATATTTTTTTCTTCAAACTTTTTCGAACGGTTAGTGCTTGTTGCACGCTTTAATATATTGAGAAGTTCATTTCGGTGATTTTTTTATTACACAAGTATAATTTATTTGAAAGATATCTCACGCCGTTAATACGCACATTTCCAATGATTTGTAAGCACTATCGTATACTTAAAACGCTTCAAATGACTTCTAATGAAGTTTTCCGAAAACAAAAAAATTTCTGTGAAAAAGTCCTTCAAATTACGAATTTACAGTAGGGCTTAAACGCTTTAAACGCAAATTTCCTTAAAAACGGCTCCAAATTTTTCAAAGAAAATTGCAATTTAGGACGAGGTTTAACTGTTCTTAAAGTAATATTTCCTTTCTACTATTAAAAAACCGAAAAAGTAAGAAAATATAAAAAATGTATTTTGGGCGTGGATAGATTGGCAAGAGTATGTAGCAAGTCCGAATAGCTAGCCGATTCCAAAGGAAATATAAAAACCATTACGGGAAAGTCTGTGCCTCTCTTTAGCATCACTAGTTTATTTTAGGATGGAAACCCACAATAAATACATCGAACATTTTTTTTCATAATTTTCAACATACATAATTTTATTCTGTGAAATCCGAACGTTTCGGAGTCTGTTCTGTCACCCTCAACTTGTACAACTGAAAATTAATTTACAAAATTAGTTGACAATGATGACCCTAAACTGATATTCAGAATATTCGTTAAAGGAAGGAAGAAGTTAATAAATTACATAAATAAATAACTAAAACATATACAGAGTTCAATAAAAGCTCACTTGTTATGTACTTGAAAATATATAAGTAAACCATACGTTATATACTTGAGAATATATACAAAAATATATTTGATTAAGTTAAATGCGTGGTGGAGTGCAGTCCACGTCCAGCAACATGACGAAGAAACTGTAATTGAAATTGTACTTTTGTAATGTTATTTTTTGTTCAATAAAACCTAATTTGGCTAATTTCAATTTAGATTATTTCTTTATATATTGATGCTGTACCCCGTGGCGGTCTTATTACAAATATACATTGATGGTACTTCGAACGAAGCTCGGAAAATTTGAATTTACCAATTTGAATGTTTCTCTCTTTGAAAATATATAGCCGAAAGTGGGACTAGCACAACTTTCGTTACCGTTCTTTGCTACATACGGGAAAAAGGAATTAAAAAATAATTTTGAGTCGTTTATGAGAAAATAATTATTGAAGATTTCAATATTTTCGAAGCCAAATTACGCAAAAAACCTTATTTGACGACCGTACTTCAAAATCTTTCTTGCAGGAACAGTTTTTGTTAAGGAAAAAATCTATATCTTCAATATTTTAGTTGCACGAAGACTCTTAAAAAATTTATATTTTGCAATTTCGAAAAGTTAGTTTTAATCGTATCTTATTTTATCTTTATCAGACATTCAGACCACCCACATTCTAAATGACCTTTACACTATCCAACAACAAAATTTAATCAAAACCTTTTTGGAACAAAAATTTTTGGAACTTTCCCAGGGGCTTCATGAAAAGTACCTACCAAAATAAAAGAAAATATCAGTTTCAAATTCGAGGAGCCACGACATCAGCCAGATCGATTGGAGAATATCAAGTTTGGAGAAAATCGGCAGAACGGGTTATCCGCTAGCGTTGTTCACAAATCATAGATTCTTCCTAAACCTCACGATAGAGGATGTTTCCTTCTAAATTTATTAACTAAATTTATCCACTTTTTTATTTACATTTTAAATTACTCAACGACTGACTTTCTTGAATTTTTTTTGTTTTAATTCTTGGAAGGTCCATTGATTTTTCAGGCAGACAGTATAGCAAGCTTTTAAGTTATACATTCCATCGTTACCAGAGCCTGGCGATAAGAGTTTTTCTGTCGAAAAGTCTCCTTTATCCCCCACAGCATTACACAACTGTCTCAATATTGTATACACTGAAGCCAGTTGGTAAAAAGGGACTGAAAAAAATTTTTAAAATCGATTACAATAATGACAACCAATTTACAACATGCATCTTATTAGTTACATTTTAGCTCCCAGGGTGGCTCGTTGAGTGATCGCGGATTTCGATTCGCGGTTGAAGCAAAAATTAAGCTGAGTCTCTCCATTACAATCGTGTCAGATTCTAATGCTGTGTGACGAAAGAAAAGCTCAGTCATGCCAAATAATCTAGGTATGTTGAAGGGGATTCCCCGTGCTGGCCACATATTTTCCTTACCCTCACCCATGGATAATAAAAACTGCCTAAGCCTGTGAACACCACTAGCCGGCAAAATTCTAATTCATCCAAACCTGAAATGCTAAATATCACTCATGAAACATACGTACATAAATATCACTCATGAAACTGCTAAATGTATCCCGTATAATTTATGAAATTGTTATTTTGACATCAATAGATTAATTGTGTAAGAATTAACCTTCTATCAAATTTTCACATTTGAAATATATTTTTCTGCTTACGTTTATAAAAACTGAACGTTATTTATTAATAATTTGTAATCTGTCGGCGAAATGTTGTATGCTAAATTATTGAAAACAATTAAAAAATATCAAATTCTATTCATTATAACTATAAAGGATAAACCTAAATAAGTTTAATTATTCAAAGTCTAAGATAAAATCCTTTTTTTCTTTCTTTATTTGGCTTAGCAAAAGGTTAGTGTGCTATGTGTTGTAGTGCGCACGCAATTTTGCGTTTTACTGCTATGTGTAAGTGGCTGGTGTGGATTCGTGTCGGACCTTAGTCAATAGCCAAATCGGCTTTTGTGTTGCACTACGCCCTTAGAATATCAGAGGGGAGTGCTTGTTTTCTTTGCCCCATTGTAAGGACGTGTCGTGTTAACTGTTTAAGCGTTGCCGGAGCTTCGTCGGTTTGAAAGGCTTCGTTAAACGAAAACCGTCACAAGCATTGAGTGAAGGGCTCGATATCAAGTTCCTTCCTCAGTACTGTCGACCGTTTCCGAAACGGAGGGCGTGCTATGAGACGTAGAACTTTTTTCTGTACCAGCTTAAGTGCCAAGCGAAGTTCCAAGGGGAGTGTAGGATCCCTCAAAAGAGGTTGTAAGAGGCGAACTCTTTGTTGTAATTTTGATCGAATTCGCCTCTCATGTTAATGCCAGCGCAGCCTTCGATCAAAAGTAAGATGAAACCATAAAAGCTTATCCGATATTTAGTTCTCCTTTAAAATTAAGTTATTGTTGGTTCCGACATATTGCTGTTTTATGAGCGATGTACCACATTTTTTGGACCCGGACGTACCTGGAAAAGCGAACCTCCATAGAGGTCGGTGCCTGCAGGCGCTTATACGATTCCACTGCCGCGCTCTCCACTTGGCCGAAGCACTCGCGGGTCGGGTTCAAAGAGAACGCTGTCAAAATGCATTCCCTCCACACAGAGACGTCCTGGCGCAGCAGGTCAGCCAACTCCATGAGGCTGGTGCTCAAACGAAATTCCACGTCCTTGATCGACATGAGCAGTTGCTGGCTTTTGGCGTGGGCCAAGTCGTTCATCTGAGTCGTGATGCCCCGGATGTACAGCTCAATGCACAGAGCTCGGCAGGTGCCACCGAGCTGAAAATAAATGTTGCTCTTCAAAATAAATAACTCTTTCAATTAGCGTACAAGATCACACGATGCTTTTTCGTTTGCACTTCATTTATTCAAAACATGCAAACGGTGATTAAAAAGAATCGAAATAGCGAGCCAACCGGCGGAGAGAGTGCGTTTTGTCTTCAAGGGGCATTTAGTTGCAGTTTTAACCACAAACTCCCATTTATCTCAATTTGCTATAACTGTCGCCGAACTGCCACCGTTAAAGTAGCACTATCTCGAGCTCTTCGTCGGATTAGCGCCAAAATAACGTTAAAAGAGCTTGAAGAACAATGTGTGTGTGAAATTTTGCTGTAAACTTGGCAAATCGTTTACAGACACATATCAATTGCTGACCAGTAGTGACAGTGAGTGAACAAAGAGTCTCCTCGTCCAAATTAAGCACGCATGAATTGGTCAAAGATTAAGGTGAAGCTTGTGTTTTTTGACTGCAAGGTCATTGCCCATCTGGAATTTGTACCACGTGGGCAGACGGTGAATAAGAAAGTCTACCAGAAATACCAGATACTTTTAGCCAATTTGAGGAATGCTCCTCGCCGGTCGATGCCTGAATTGTGGCAAATCGTGTTGGATTCTGCAGCATGACGATGGGCCGGTTATTGCGTCGCTCCTTTTTCGCAGGTATCTGGCAAAGAATCAAACTCCCGATCCACCCTACACTCCGAATTTAGTTCCAGCAGACCTTCCCTAGGAAACTAAACTTAAATACACTTTGAAAGAACGCTTCCAAAGCGTAGTGGAGATTCAGGTCAATGAGGAAAAGTCTGTACACCTTTCCAGAATGCGCGTTCCAAGAGTCTTTCCAAAATAGGACGAGATGTAGGAAATTACGAAATGGGACTACATTGAGGTAAACGTTATTAAAATGTTGAACAATGAATAGTTATGGCAGAATGTCGGTTTCCTTTTCAACACCCCTCGTACTGCCCAGGTATTGATTAAAAAAAATATTTCGTATTGGGTTTTATGAAGCAAAACGTTTCGGTGTCCGACTGGTCGGAAGGTGGCTGTTCGGAGGTGCTTCAGGGCATCAACTGATGCAATGCATCTGACAGGGATGCCAGGCAGTTCCAGTCCCGTCGGGGCAGAATTTTCAAAACTAGCTAGATAGCACGTGGTCAGCGTGCTCGCTTTCCACTTCGCAGCCGCGGTTTGATTCCCGATCTAGCGGAGACTATATTGTGTGTTTTCTTTGCATTGTCCCAATACATGTTATTGTGTTACAATGATAAAATTCACTTCAGGTTGAGAAGACCGGAATGCGGCGTGGGGGTGTCTACGTGCACGTACCCGCTTAACCCATGGCCGCGAGGCAGAGACGTCGTCGGTAGGCCTGGGACCCGTTCACGGGCTGTCGCGCCAAGTACATACATACAGCTAGATAGCAAGGTCGAATTCAGCCGCGGCCGGCTGCTCAGGTAGTTTGCCGTGGATTCTCCGATCAACTCAGCACTATCCTAACAAACAGACCATGGATCGCGCGCTACCTCGTGCTCTGTGTTCCTTGTCCTATCTTCACACATACACTTCACTACCACGCACGACGTGATACCAGAGCTTCGAGCATGCCCCGGCTCTGGGTAGTGCCACGCAGGTGAGTTAGTACATGGATTGAAAAAACCGCAAGCCGACGTGTAGATCGCGCTGGATCTCGCCATCCGAAGATCACCGCCACCTCCCGCGATAAAACATGCACACAACTTACGAGACTAATGACTGATATGGTCGACTGCGCGCCTTTGAAGTTGCCGCCGGAAAGTAGTTCCGGCGCCGCACAAGAGAGGGTGCCGTTTACAGACGCCGCGGCACCGTCACGCTCGGCCAAGCGCCGGAGCAAGAGAGCCCGCCCTTATCGTTCAGCTAGCCGGCGGACCTTCAGCCCGAGCGGGCTATAAGAGCGGTGCCCGGCGAGCGGTGGGCAGTGAAGCGCCTACCTGCATGTGTCCAGTGTCAAATGAAGCGTGCTACGGAACGGCCACGAACTCGTACTCTTTCTCCAGTGAAACGGTGAACATTGCAACGACTACGGCACATCTCCCAGAATATTGTTCGATCTGGCGTGTATTGGGTTATCTCTTTTTGGCTTGTGGTGATAATAAAAACAGTTTTAGGAATCACTATTCTTTTTTGGATACAACAATGACCAGATAAGACTCGTAAGTTGTGTGCCCGGAAACACAAAATAAATAATCAATTTTGAATCAATTCCAAACCACATCAAATCAAAGAAACATTCCGAGTATAACTTTAGATTCTGAGCGTTTTACTTCGATGATTTATGAATGAAAGTGAATAAATGGAAAAATAGCAAAACACTTTATCCTTTATTTTTAATTTTCTTTTGATTTGGTAAAGATGGTTTTTAATATAGTATAGGGTAGCAGGAAAGTCTCTCCACACTGAGCCGAGTCAGAGCCTCGTATTAAAAATTGCATTTATGTTGGTAGCAACCAGATCACTGGGAAACAAGTGAAGGAGACAAAGCTCCCAGCATCTGTTTATGACTATGGTGAGTACGCAGTTAACTTTTTACAAGCTGCAGCTCGTGATACCATTACAATGTCTGTTGCAAGGCCTCTCACCAGCAAGGTGCCACTGCGGAGAGACTTCCCTGCGATGTGTATATACGTGACCGAGCAATAAAATGTAACTCATTTAAGCACTGTTATGACGCATTCAAATGGAAATAGGACGGGAAATTACCACCTGTTTTATCATATTTAAATAATCGATATTGTTTGTCAATATTTTCATCGACTTCGAAAATTTTTGGTGATGTGACATATCAATGTTTGGGCAACATCACAAGCCCTAAGCCGTTTTGGATAGACATGGATGTTGCATGTGTGATGTGTCGAGGAAGAGCTCTCCCAATGAACTTGTCTCATCTTGCATCTTGGTCTGTATGGTGGTGCGGGGGTTTGGGGAAGTTGCGCCCAAATGGAAAGACACTAGCGCCGGAGGGGGTAGGGACGAATCTCGCGAAGGGGGTGAGCCTCGCGGCGCAGTGGGGCAGACAAAACAACCAGAAACACTCACCTCACCTTCTTCCTGGATCAGGAAGCTCTCTACCCTGCTACTTAACAGGCGGCACGATCCTCTGGTATATCCTGTGGCTGTGGCTGATGACATTCGACACTTGAGGATGTGGAGAGATCCGACCCAATAGAATCAACACAAAAGAGGGGCAGGGGTCTGAAATGAGTTGGGGGGAGGGGTGCGTCTTAGAGAAAGCAGTGAATTGCGAAAGAGCGACACGACCAAGAACCGATTCCTTGTAAATGAAGTAAATAATATAACTCTCTGTAAAAAATCAGGAATTTTAAAATATAACGAAAAAGCCGGCCTGGGTAACAGAGTTCGGAAGGCTTTTTATAAGTCTCTATTCATAGGGTCGTGGTTGCAAAATCGCCTTAGCCATGGATATTCGCTTGTATATTACGGCATCGCTGGGCTCTCCAAACACACATGCATTACCCCAAATTCCGACCTGCTGGAATCAAGCGCATACCCACCGGCAGACGAGGCAGTGCCTAAACGAGAGAGAAATTCGCACATACTGCGCGCCCGCATGGGCTGAGACGAAATATATCCATTTGCAGCGAGAAAGATTTACCGAGCGAAAAATGCGGCCCGGGAGTTGACTTAGCTCTACGGATGGGGATAGCCATGTGCTGCGCAAGCTATTGGCTAACCTACCTGTCGCACGGTTGTTTTGTTGAGCAGCTGCGGAAGAGTTGTCATGCGAGAGCTCTTGACCTGTTAGCGTGGTTTGAGACGCAAGAGTCCGTGCCTGCCTACCTGCTGCGTGAGCGTCTGCGCGAGCGCGAAGACGTGGTAGGCGCTGCGCGCGGGCCCCAACATCTTGCGCAGGTCGGCCAGCAGGTCGTAGTCGCGCAGCTGCGCGGCGCGGGGCCAGAGGGTGACGAGCGCGCAGAGGCGGCGCCGCGCGGCGCCCAGCGGCTCGAGCGCCAGCGCCGACGTGAGCAGCCACTGGAAGACGCACCGCGCCGCGCCCTCCCGCTCCCGCCACAGGCGCCACGCGCCGTCCTTGGCCAGCAGCCGCAGCACCACCGCCGCGCCCTCCTCCGCCGACAGCCCCTGCAGCTGCGCGCAATGCCATGCAATCGACACGCCGCTCTCACCATCGACCGCAGAAGGAAGGAAGCACTCGGGAGACAAAACGGGAGATTTACTCTCACTTAGCGAGGTCTCCCGGATTCTGGTACTTTATTTTTATTTTGTTACTGCACCCTTCCATAAGCAAACACTGATCAATACTATTTACTAAAAGTACTGTTGGAAATATTTTACTATTTTCAACAATGGATTTTTTTAAAGGTAAGCTTCATTGTTGAGTAATAATTCTGTTTCCTATGAAAACGTTGGTTACAAGTTAGACAAAGAGAGGGCCATTTCGTGTTCATCTCATGTTCCTGGCGTTATAATTTTGTTGTGACCGTTACCATCTTGACAGTGATTATGGAACCATAAAATTCATTCTATTTCTCACACAAAATCCAAATCTAGCGGTTTGCCATCACGACTTTATTTTTTATGGCAGTTTTAAAAATAGGGTCACAAAATGACATTTTGGTCAATTAGATACGAAAATAACCGATCTAGAGTAATACCATGAATTCCATTCAAAGGTAATTCTGAAAGTAAAATGTTTTGATCAATGACGTCAAAATCTTTTGAAAGATCTAAAAATATTCGTTGTATTTCAAGTCCACTCTGCGCTTAGTTATTTTCGGTCATTGATCGTAATCCTCCCTTAAATTCTCGAGTTGCTTAACTTCTTTGACTTCACGGAGCGTCGTTAAGCAATTCGCGTAACAACGTCGAGGTAGCGTCCGATCACCTCACGCTGCCACGCTATTGTGGTGCTTCACCGTATTCCCCCTTCTAGATTCGGAGGCGAAGTGAGGACGCAGTCAGGATATTGTTTCATTGATTTTTTTCGTGTTTTCGGGTGCGTCAAGGTAATTCGTCCCAGAAATGAAGGGTAGGTTTTATCGCTGGAGATGGCAGTGATCTCCCCCACTGGCTGGCGAAAATTAGCGTCAACCTACACGTTAGTTCATTGATTGGTGTTTTCGAGCGCGTCAACTGTTGCCACTAGTCCCGTACGTGTAGTGCATGTTTTACTGCGTGAGGTGCCGGTGACCTCACTTCTCAACTTGCATTATGAGAATCGGGTCGGACGTACACGTCGGCTCGCGGGGTTTTCCCCCACTCTACACTCCCTACATGTGCGGTAGTGTTGTGCATGTACGGATGTGAAAGTAAAGGAAGAGGAAGCACAAGATAGAGGAAGAGGAAGACTACGCGTGGTCCATGGCTCGCTCTTTAGGGCACTGCTCCGGCATTCGCCTGGTGATCGGCGCGGAAGGCATTGAATACTACCGATCAGAGCAGTCGGTCGCTAGAAATATCCTCCAGACAGCGGCTGATCTCGACCTGGCTCGTGTTGCGGGGTCGGGAGCAGGGGCCCGCGCTCGTAGGAGCGCCGGGTTTCCCAGGCGGGCAAGAAGGTCGTGCCTGCCGGAGGCCGCTGGGGAGATAAGGCCTTCGTGGCTGAATGCATCCTTCCGTCCTTCAGCTGTCTACAAAGCGACACAGTGTGGGAGCTTTGGCATATAGTTGGGGCGTGACACTGCCAAGAAAACAGCAATGCTTCTAGACATCGATACTTAAAATAAAAAACATCGATGTATTTAGACATCAGAGTGGCAAGCGATCTGGCTTTTTGGAATCAAGTCTTTTCCCGGTTTTTCAGGTTTGAGAATATATATTTTTCAAGTTAAGTTTCGCAAATTACAATACACTGTTTCTCACGCATATTTCTCTCAAAATCGAGAACCGCAGTGTAGAATTTTGTACAAAAATGTGCTTTAAAGAAAATTAAAATGTTTTGTGTTTCTAGGACATATTTGTTATTAGTCAATATACACACTCCCCTTGAAATGTATTTTTCAGTCAAAAACTCGATCACTACACGAATGTAAACGTAGGGCTGAGGTACCATTTTACATCGGTTTTCGAAAAATGTTCCTTCCGTGAATAACGATAGTTTTCAACACGAAATTAGGAATATGTTTTCAAAATGGTTATTCCGCTGTCCTCATGACTAAACAGACATCACGAATTTTTAGGATAATTAGATTTTCTGACGACCGTATTCCATTTTCCAGAATACTCAAAAAACGTAAGATTCTAACATTACTGAAATATAGTAATTTCTGCCCTACTAGCACCTCAGCTAAAATTTAAAAAAGTCAAATTCAACGAGTTCAAAAGAAACGCCTGTGCTGCATATCTGCACTTATTTTGATTGTCACGAACAGTAGTCATTTCTTGCAACTGAAACAAACATGAATATATTCAAGTGTTAGAGAATAAAGCAGCACATTATACAGAAAAGCAAGAATTATTTCACAAAAGCGTGCCTTGAGTATATTGATGTGAGCTTTCAATTTTTGAATACCATAATGAGGGATCAAAATCTCTTCCAGGAAAAGAAGAGTTTGTTTGGTCTAAGTTAAATCTATTACTGTGATTAAACTTTCATAAGACCATTATCTACAACGTATGATTATTACGACCGGTAACTTACTTCCAAAAATTTTGAAACCATTGTGTTGCCTTTTTCGAAATGAGAGCACGTCAAACGAAAAGTGGCAAATTCGAATTAACAGTTTCGATTTTTTTTTGCAAGTTTCGAAAATACAGGGAATGGGCCGAAATGGGATTATCACCACTATCTTTACTGTTGTTGACAACATCAAGGAAAAAATTAAAGAAAACATTTCGAGCCGTATTTGAGAAAATAAATGTTTAAAGTGTTTCAAAACGCCTATGTTTAAGGCAAAATTACGCAAAAACTACTCATCTTTGAAAAATCTAACAAGAGACCTTATTTAAAGATCTGATGAACAGATTTCACTCAGAAAAATATTCTTATTTCATAACGGTAAAGAACCCCCAAAAATTAAAATATATGTTTAAATTTAAGTCAGATCCTTTGGAGAATATCAATTTTGGGGAAAATCCGACATACGGTTCAGCAACTAGCGTTGTTCGCAGAGGGACAGAGGTTTTCCCGTGATATCGATATATTAATACTAAGGACCCAAAAAACATGGATTGTGACAACCCATTGGAAGTAATGTATTATATATAGGGACAAGATTTACCACCTTTTCCTCACCACCAGGCAATAAGAGATTTTCTATCGAAAATTTACCGCGTTTCCCCTTCACCAATTACTTTTTACTTCTCGCGGTAGAGAGAAAGTTATGTCATGCTATGCGAAAAGACGCGCGGATTTCCCGCAGCAAAACTCCTATTAGAGGGCCCTGGCAACGGCAAAGTGAATAAATCCAACAACAAAATTAAGAAAAAATGCACACACGGTGTAGCCATAATCCGGGTCCTTGATCCCGAAAAATCGATTTACGGCCAAACGTGTACGTCCGTCCATCTCTCTGTGATCAACGCTAACGGCTAAGCCGTTCAGCCGATTTTCTCCAGAATTGATATTCCACAATTGATCTTGCTCACGTCACGGTCCCTTAAATTTGAAATAGATAATTTAATATTGGAGTACTTTACATAAAACCCCTGGAACATTGTCAAAAAATAATGGCTCGGATTTTGATTTAAATTTGTTGTTGGATAGTACGAAAGACATTTAAAAGAATGGGGCAGATCTCATGTTCCTTAAAACCTTGATGTTTCGAAAATTGAAAAAAATCATAATATTGTCGGCGTCTTTTCACAACTACAATTATGAAGATACACACTTGTTTCTTAATGAAATATGTTCATGAAAGCAGATCTAAAAATAATGACATGTTCAATAAATCAAAAAATGAGTATTTGTTGCGATGAGTATTTTGTAATGTAAATATGAGTCTTTTGTGTCAAAAATAGGAGGTTTTTATTTTTTTAAACCATTTTTCTTTAAAAACGGCAATTTCAAAGAAATTAAGATCTTAGAATGTTTAAAAGAAATATGCAGGTTTCATGTTCGTTAAAATGCCTGATTTTTTGAAAATATTAAAATTTAAAACTTTTACGGTGTCTTCCAACAACTACAATTCTGAATATACAATTTTTACTGACACTTACTAACGTCAGAAGAGAAAGTATAGTGTATTTATATAATCTCTTTTCTGAGAAACCATAGACGTTCTCTTTGTTGAACAGCAATAGTGTTTATTGTATCTGAAGTGTGGACATATTTTCATTTTAAAGTTTTCAATAAATAATTTATTGCTTGAAACTATCTCATTTACTTGACTATGCTTGAAACTATCTCATTTACGCACCAAATGTTTTACGATTTGAAATAAGTTTTATACAAAATGAAGACTGAAATGTTTTAATTTGGAGAGGAATTGTGGAAATAGTATTACGTGTCCATTACTAAGGGCGAGAAAGAACGTGTAGTTTTAGCACCTCTCATTCTGTACTTCGTAAGCACTAGCGAGAACGTAAAAAGATGTTCAGTAAATGTATTTAAAAATGTAATAATTCTCATATCAATTTAAATTTAGTTACAAGAGTTCCGAATTTTTCCAAAGTTAACCCATATAGGATAGGAGCATATGATAATCAAATTTTATGTTTTAATTACCCACCAAATGTGTAATTCTGCTCGAAAATTCCAAATGAACAAGATTTTGATATTAGGGGCATATTTAAAAAGTTCCTTCAGTTGAATCTGCTACCCAAACACTTCAACGGCAAATTATATATATATGCTTGATAAGAATTTCTATGGCGAAATTACAGCATTTTTGTATCAAATTCTCTAATACTACAGGATGGATCAGGTTCGGTCCGGAAATAAATACTCTTATAACCTCACTTATTTTTCGTTGCGCTTTGATTTGTATGTTCGGTATCACTTTTGAATAAGATACATA
This sequence comes from Gryllus longicercus, assembly GCA_038098605.1. Classification (NCBI taxonomy): domain Eukaryota; kingdom Metazoa; phylum Arthropoda; class Insecta; order Orthoptera; family Gryllidae; genus Gryllus; species Gryllus longicercus. The sequence goes on along the minus strand of JAZDUA010000460.1, from coordinate 941,976 downwards.
CTGAAGTAAACACTTGACTGCATATGCTCATTTGCCAGGAATTCTTCAATTAATGCGCTTTTTTTCTTCTTAAATGTGTCAACAGTGTCGACCCACTGGAAATATAGACCATATTGTACCATATTATACCATTAGTATCCAGCAACTAATGCGTAACGGCGTTGTGTCGTTGTAGCCAACGTCTAAAGAAGGTAAATTAATGTACGTTCCTTGACGAATCGTCTCAGCTAACGGAGCGTTATTTCTAGCCCAAAAGTGTTGGAGAAACATAAGAAGTCGTCAAATATATGACGTTCATTAAAATGATTTTCGTCAAATTTTACGAATTTGGTGGAATCGGCTGTAACACTTGTACTTACTGCAGACTGATAAGTGTTTTTGTGTCACTTCCTCCAAAACCGTCGGCTGAGAATAAGGTGTACTCGTATTTCTTGGGGTGAAACCCCGTAACGGTCTCATGTTCATTTTTCTTCGCGCTCTCTGATCTGTCGGGAATTGAATGAATTCGGGACTCTGACGGCCGATTTCACCAAGCTTGAGCAGTAGCTTTGACGTAAGTCAAACTACCGAGGCGCGTCAAACTGTAGAACTGTATTACTGTAAAATGAAAATTAGTATCCGGAATTGTTTTATGAACATAAGCGTTTTTTTTTGTTTTTGTTTTTTTTTCCCTCGCGACTAGGCCAACTTAGGACCACGCGTTCATACATCCTGCATTTACCGTGGCTCAGTATCATATACCGCGGTAGCAGGTGCATGTATCTCCACTTGGGGGGGATCAGTATTTTTTACTGAATCCAATTTTTATCCCCCAGGGCTGTTAGCTCTGGAGGTATGAAAGATGAAATGATGATGATAATGAGGGGTGAAAGGACGACACACTCATACAAACGCTCACAAATACACCCATCCCGAGGCGGGACTCGAACCCGCGATCTCCTGGTCCGAGACCACTCCGGCACTACTGCCTTAGCGATCTCGGCCATCTGATCGGCTATAAGCGTTTTATTTATTATCTAAATAGACAGGTATTTAAAATATGAAAAAAATAATTATATTGTAATATAGTTTGGATTTAATGGGTTAACGTCGTTCTAGTTGATGCTTTCCTCTCGACAAGTTGTATGTGGCACTAGCTTTGGTGTGTTGTGCATTTCACATCCTGGGGATGCGCAGTCCCGGTTGGGCTCGGTTTCCCCTTTCCACCTGACTCGCGTCGCGCAGTGTGGGCTGGCAACCCGCCTCACGATCGCCCTCAGTGTATTCTGCCCTCGCGCGAGATCTTCGCTGCAGTGAGCGGCGGTGTTGGGCAGAGGCGCAGGAAGGGACTCGCCGCCCAGGACGCGGCCGCCCATTGGACGCCGGCGGACGTCTTCACCTCAGTCACGTCGCTCGACGCTTTTGCGGCAATTAAACCGAATTGGCACTTTTCCGAAAACGTAACTGCGACCTGCCCTAAATGATTAAGAACTTGGTTTTAAAATTTAACTTCACCATTATAACTCAACGAGGTGTGCGGGAGGAGGTTCGCTGGTATTAAAGAAAGGGGAACGGGCACTTCTCCGATCTCTTACACTCGCTGCCATGCAAACGCATGCACACTGGGCACTACTGGTGGCGCTGTTGGTGAACATCACAGGCACTGAACAACAAGTCACCGGAATAGCTTTAAAGAAGTGCTGCGGGATATACGAGATGCTCTCAGGGAATGGACGATCGTGTGTGAAGGCTCGTGCGTGGCCGCGCAACGCGACCATTAGACGCGGGCGGCCGATACTCGGCCATCGTTCCTCCTCTGGACGAGGCGTGGCTGCGGCGTTGGCTGCCCCCGGGCGTGCCGTTGCGAAGTGTCGCCACTGTGTCGGACAAAAGCCGATACAATCTCCAATACGCTATGAGTGTAAACGCATCTTCAGTATGGAACCAACAGCTTCCCTCAGAAGACACGTGGAGCACACAGGTCGTTTTCGACCAACACTCTGTATTAAGACCCAAGGACGGAGGAGGCATCAGGCGTGTGGAAATGTACTGCGTTGACGCTGCGATGAAACCTCTGGGACCGTTTGCATTACGGTTTCGAACGAAATGCTCTCCCAAGGATTGCAACACAAAATGCTGCGATAAAAGGCAAATGCTAAAGAAAAAAGACGGAGGTTGGAGATGCGAAACAGATACACGAGGTACCTGGAGTCCTTCTAGATCTTCCCTGCCGGAAGAGATTAGCCGCGAGTTGCCTTTTCATATCAACCTTAAATGTCCGTACCTCCGAATAGCGACAAACGAAGAGCGCTCTGCTCCATGGACTCGCACGCGAACGAGTGAGGAGCCGTGCTTCGACTACTATCGCCGCAACGGCTCCAGGACGGAAGGCATATTCTACTGCGAATACCCGCGCTTCGCACGAGGCGCCTATTGGGTGCTGCGCCCGCTGTGCGTCGTCTCGTCTCTGCTGCTAGCCGCTTCGCTACTGTCTGTGGCGTGCGATGCTGGCATGCGACACAAGGTGCATGGATGGTGCCTAGCGACCCACACTCTTTGCCTCTTCGGATTCAATGTGGGGCAGATTGTGTATTATGTGTCAATGAGTAACACTACAGATGCTGTACGAGGATATTTTATGTCATCTCGTCTCCATAAAACGTGCACAATGTTTGGTAAGTAATTAAAAAGTGCTGGTAAATGAGAGAACAGCTTAAAGGCGACCGCGGCAAAACGTTTTCAAACACAGATGTTATACGAACAAATTTGCAAATTTCCCTAATCTCCAGATAATATTTAAAAAATGTTGAAGGCTCAACTTTAAATGAACAATAAATAATGCTGTCACAAAATACTGTCCACGGAACAGAAGTATTTCTATTTAATAACTTTAAAAATTAATTTTTATAACTGCTATCTCATTGATTGAAATACTTGTGATCAGACAAATAAAATGTATAATTGGTAAATGGCACAGTTGATGAATACAACAATATTATATTTCATTTTTACTTTCCCGTCTATGTACGTATAAAAGTAGTATAGGAAAAGTTATGTTATTCTGCGGAACATTGATTTCGAGATTTCAACGGAAATAAACGTCCCCTAATACCGAAAAGGTGTTCGTTGTTTTTTTTTTTTTTTTTTTTTTTTTTTTTTTTTTTTTTTTTTTTTTTTTTTAACGTCCGTCCGTCTGTCTCGTGTATGTGAACAACACTTGTGCCTAAACCATGTGTAGGATTTTTCCAAATTGAAGAATCCCAAGTCCATTTGGCCTGAGTCGAAGCACTGCGATTTTGAAAATCATTCATTAGTTTTTGGGAGTACTTTACATGGAGCCCCTCGGACATTTTCAAAATTTTCTCAAAAATTGCTCCAAATTTTTTCTTTAAATTTCTTGCAAGAATAGGGTAAAATACATGTAAAAAGGTGGCACAGCGTAACGGATAGTGCTAATTACACTCTTTAATGAAGTGAAGTTCATTTCGGGGTATTTTTTGTTTATTCAAAAATTCCCCAAATGTATTTTATTTAAAGATCTCTCACGCCGGTAATATACAAATTTCCAGTAATTTGTGAATACTTTTGTATTTGTGAGAGGTGCTTCAAATGACTATAAATGAAATTTTCGAAAACCAAATAGCGTTTGCATTTACTTAACCGTGCAAATGTCAAATTTTACTGTAGCGCCGTTTTCTTAAAAACCGCTCCAATTTTTTCAAAGAAAGTAACCATTTGGGATGATGGTTTTTTTGTTCTTTACAATTCTCAAAATAATATTTCCATTGTACTATTACGAAACCGAAAAATTAAGAAACTTAAAAAAAAAATGTACTTTGGGTGGCGATAGATGGCACCAGGCAAGAGTATGAGGTAAGTTCGAATAGCTAGCCGAGACAGAAAGAAATAGAAAACTAAAAGGGAAAGTCTGTGCCATTCTGTAGCACCACTAGTTAAATTTTGTATCCATTTTCATTTTCTTTCCAAGAGTGTTTCAACTAATTTTCATATTGTTGTATCCCATACGAATTAGCGGGCATTGTTGCGTGTTGTGACACATTTTTGTAACGCCTCATTGATAACAGTCGATAATGACAGTCACAGTTCATTCGCGTTTCAGCAACTTTTTCAGCCCTACTAATAAAAGCTTGGCGTAACTTCGTTAAAACACGCTTATTCAGGGAATAGTTACTTCCAGCGTAAGTTCGGAATAAGGATGGATTAAATTTTTACCAATAATGGCCGCTAAACCGTAGTTTAACTAGTTCTTGTTAAAAACGGAATCGATGCTTGGAAACGTTGCTTCATACAGTCGTTGGCGTATTTTGTTTATTCTTTAGTGCCTCTGTAAGGACTCGGCAGGAACTTCGCGTCATGTTTGAATAAAATATTTCACATTTTCCCCTGTATTGTGTTGTTGCATTGGTAGTTGGTGAACTCATATTGATGAAAAAATTGTTTTGGAAATACGATAATTTTGAATGCTGGTGTTCGTTTAAAAAAAATTAATGACAGAAATCGTGTGTGCAGGTTAAGGATAGATAAATGATTGCAAAAAGAGCAGTTTGAAAATGAAATCTGACGAATATCATGAGAAAAAGATGTGAATTCGGTGAAATAAATAACCTGGGTTCAGTAAGTTTATGAATATTACACACATAATGCATTTATAACCCTTTTTTAATTTTTCAATTGTGAAAATTTTAAAAATTGTCTCTAAATCCGTATTAATCTCTAATCCGTCTCTAAATCCTAATTGTATAATTATTCCAAAAAGCACATTCTAAAGAACTTAAAATTGATTCTTTTAAATCCTGTATTCATCTCACAAAGAACTTTTATAATTTACTTATTTCACATGCATCTAAAAATTTAGGCCCAAATAATTTTCCCAATTCTTGAATACATTAATGTTTCCTTAAAAGCATTTCCCATCCTCCGTAATTTAAATATTTATTTCCCTCCTTTTCAATTTATTTCTTTTTAACAGAATGGTATTTATTCAAATATAGTTCATTACGTTATTCTTTTAAATTGTGAGTAATATTATTTATCTTCAAATTATATGCCAGCATCTTGCCATATATAATTATTGTAAACAAAGTTTAAATATAAATAAATATAATAAAAAAGAAGTTTATTCTAACTTGATTGAAGAATGATTGTCGAACAATAATTGTTAGAAAAGAAAAAAATCATCCATTTAATTTTATTACCAATTGAAACTGTAGTTTCAATTCATTTTACTTATATGTCATTAGGAACACTTAATTCTGATATAAGGATAGGGCATTATTTAATTTTTGTGCTGTATAATTGGACAATGTTACTGGTTGTGATCTAATTTATATTGCATTTATTACTATTTGATTTAATCCCACTTATATGAATTATTAAAAGTTAAAATGTTCAAAGCAAGCCCATGTCAAGTTCAATTTTCGCTTTCTCTTAAAAAAAATTAATTATTTTTCATTTTTGTTAACATACAACTAATTGAAAATATGTGTAAGCAATAGTGGGTGAATGAAATTAGTTTCTGACCCATATTAGAAGATTTATCTTCTCAAGAATATCTGTTTTTTTATTCATTCATTTTCTGAACCATTACCCTCCGAAACTTAATATAAAAAATATATCACTAAAATTCTTTCACTTGAAGGAAATAGTTTTGCCTTTCCTTACTACAGTATATCTTAAAGGCAGGGATCAACTTAAAACACGGTAGTATAAGTAGTCTATTGCTTCTTCCTCCACATAAAATTCTGACTTTTGAAAGCAACGGCTCTGCATAATTTCTGCAGTCTCCTCTGAGCATTGAAAGCAGCTTTTCAATATAACAAACATCTCTAAACAGTATTTTTTCTTGTTTTTCATGTTTTTTTCTGTGGCTATAAATAATTCATAGAGGAAGAAGTAAATTAAAAAAAAAATCTGCCATAAAATTTCTCATCTTGTCTTTGTTTTAATGTTGAATAATTGAAAATATGAGAACAGTGTGTCGTGTCATTTTATTTAATTGATCATGGATAACACTATTTAATTTATTAAAATAAAATAATGTATATCCTTAATTTTCTATGAGGTATTGTAAGTATGCACAATTAATAATTTAAAATACTTATAATGGACTCGCTATGGGCCTATTAGGGATATGGTTGCTTACTGTTAATGACACTCTTGAACACACTTGGTTAACTCCTGCGTACCGTCCCACGTAAACTCATTTTTATTTCGAAATTCAGCCGAATACTCTTCAAAAAGATTAACACGTGTCCTGTTACGTTTTTTCCCCTCGACTGTCTGTACATTTCATCAATGTTGTTTAACTTCTATTTCTAATAAGAAACGCCAACAAAATCACTTCGAAGTTTCCAATGACAAAAGTCCAAGAAAATACGAACAAATTAATGATTCACGAAATAAACTAGGTTGCCAAATATTCCAGAAAACACAAGAAAAGAAAGTACAGACGAATTGAAAATTAGAAATACAATGAAGTGAAATGCACAAACAGTTCGTGCTTGTTCGCCTCTAGGTTATTTCCAGGTTATTCCACACTTAAACTACGTGTCTCCGGTGTTTAGCGGTTGCCATGGAAACTATACCTCTCTTATTCCGTGCTCGAGTTAGTCCATGTTTATTGCTAGGAGTTTTAGCTATTCTCCTGCTATTCTGGGCTTAAGCACAGAATAAATGTTACACCACGTTTATTGGTAGGGGTGTTCGTTTAAACGTTTGAATTTAAAAAATATATGTGTTTTTATGCTGCGTTTGCTACAGACTTTTTCACATGGTAATTGAAGTGAACGAAAGAATTTGTCATATTATGATATTCCATAGCTATTAGCAATAACGCGAGAAAGGACGTGATGTTGTAGCACCACTTGTTCTGAATCTTTCTTTGTTCGTAACTGCCTTTTGAAATACAGGAGGTCTTTTTGCCGTACCTGTATAAAGGTAATGATCCAGGTCCCTAACTATAACCAAATTTCCTCTATCAGTTTGAAATATTGAAAGAATTGCCTGATTCCAATGTTGGACTAATAAATAATTGTTTCCACAGCACTCAGCATGTATTTTCTCCTGACGGCTGGCTGGTTTTGGCTTACAGCCCTCTGTGTTAACATGGCGCTAGGTTTCAGGTAAGGAGAGTTTCTTTAATTTTTTCGGTACGGAGAATTTAATTCCCAGTTTAAACATTTTTGGTTATATATTTAAATGAAATGCGAAAGCGTAGTTAAACAATAGTTATTTACATAATAAGCTATATAATGAAGAATTTAATTCTCCTTGCTGAAAAACAGGGCAGTTTTTAACAGCCCCGTTTCACACTCAAAACCTAATTCCTGACCAATGTTCTTTAATTTATTGTTTTCAAACACGCGTGCACCCTATTATTACATTGTCTAGTCTAGTAATATTCATAGTTTCACTGTCTTCTTAAGGAGTCGTATACAATAAAATAGCGCAGCTGAAATACAAAAATTGAAACCTGGGATATGCATACTCAGATAATTGACGATCGCTATACCGCAGTGTGAAAAGGCGGAGTCTCAAGCACAAAAAGCTAAATACGTACGAAATTTATAATATGATCCCACAACTTCTATATAGTTCGCACGAGGTATCGGTCAATCGGTTAATGTCACGGGAGGGAGACGAATACTCTAAATGCTGTCTCAAAAACATCGACAGGTAGCCCAAAAAATTACATTAATGTTTTGTGCAAGAAAACGCACAAGAAACGAATAAATGAAATTATTCACGCAACCACACGAATTTCTGGGCGTTTACAATCCCTAGCTGGCTACCCAATGTTTTCTGAAGGGCAACAGTGCGCGGAGTGGATGTGTCTATTGCGCATGCGTAATGGCTGCCTTCTTGTGGGTTTCGCTCGCGCTTTAGTGGTCGTCGAGAGCAGAGATATCTCGCACGAACCCTGTGCTAAGTTCGGGGAATCTGATTTCAGATGAGATAATAGAGGCCTACTTTTTTTTACTACGTGCCATTACTTTAATCCCGGGGGTAATAGTTTAGCAATGAAAAAAAGAGATTTAAGTCACACCTAAAAATAAAAGCAATAAATGTCATTAAAATATCAAATAAAAGATGAGTTAGAGTAACGGATAAATAGGAATTTAGAAGTAGAATGAACATAGGATAGGCAAAGTATAGGGGTAGGAGGAATATACACTATGTGATCAAAAGTATCCGGACACGTCCAAAATGGTATTATGGTGTGGTCGTGTTTTTCATGGAGGGGGCTTGCACGCCTTGTTGTGTGGCACTAGCACGGCACAGGCCTGATGTTTTAAACACCTTGCTTCCCACTAACAGTGGGAAGCAAGGTGTTTAAAACATCAGGGGATGGCGATTGCATCTTTCAACACGATCGAGCACCTGTTCATACAGCATGTGGTGGAGTGGTTGTGCCTGTACAGAGTCCTGACTTGAATCCTACCGAACACCTTTGGGATGTTTTGGAACGCCGACTTCGTGCCAGGCCACAGCGACCTTCATCGATACCTCTCCTCTATGCAGCAATCCGTGAATAATGGGCTGCCATTCGCCGAGCTAAGTTCCAGGACCTGAAGTATGCCTGCGAGAGTGGAAGCTGTCATCAAGGCTAAAGGTGGACCAACACCCCACCCATTGAATTCTAGCATTACCGATGGAGAGCGCCACGAACTAGTAAGTCATTTTCAGCCACGTTACCGGTCACTTTTGATCACATAGTAGTGTATAAGGATGAACAATATGCTGAGGCAGGGTGTTGTGAAATTTCAGGAGGTGTGCTATCTAAGTTTGAAGCATCCGAAAAAAGTTATGCGATCGGTAGTCTTGCAAACTCCATATCCCTAAAAACGAAGCATTCCGTCGGCACAGCCGGTCTCCTACAGAGCAGGGAAAAGAAAATATTCATTTTCAATTTATTTTATCGTTTTCCTCTTTTTATTACATTACAGGCATCTTCAAATACAAATGGAAGGAAGAGATACTTCATATTTTCAGTCTTTGCATGGGGTGTACCTGTTCTGCTGACAATGACATGTTCGTTTCTGTTTACCCCACCGGATAATGCTCTCTCGAGGACTAGTAGATTGTCGTTCAACCCAGCGCTTATGGAAGCAAGAGTGTGTTACAATGAACCTTACGGCTTACCCTTTTCAAGTAAGAATGAAATAAACGGTAATAAACGAATGATAAATAACAATATGACTAAAATTTCTATATGCTTTATTACTACTAATTTACTTATTATTTCTACTATATTCTAGAGAAGGTTTTTTTCTAGAATATGGTAGAAAGGGTAACTTCTGTTCAATGATGTTATTACACATCGACCCCGTACATTTCACAGAAGTTTGTAACATTTTTGTGAGATACATCTGTATAAGCGTTATTGCATTAAACCAAACAGTGTACAAAACCCATTTTTGTCACTTCATAGATTGATTTTGAAAAATGCTTTCAGTGATTGTGTATATTTTAAAAAGAAGATATATTCCAAATTTAAGGTCTGTACCGTCATTAATTTTTGCTATGCGTTTAAATGTCAATGTCTTCTTTTACACAGAGGAATAAATGTTACATACTTCTAGAGCGTGTAGAGGAGTCGAAGATAATCGTTTTCTTCCAATGAATGTGCGGTGGGAAATTACATTATACATTAAGTTACATACGTGACAGTTGCTCTTGATTGTTAGGCATAATGCATTTTAATAAAACTTAAATGTATTTTCCTCGCAAACCATATATTTTTTAAGAATTGTATGTTTTCAAATTCTGTGGAAAAAGCTCATTTTACTTCTATTTGCCTTGGTATTACAGCAAAGAAAACAACATATTTTTCTTATAAATACGGAACCGCAATCTTCTATTATGGACCTGTGGGATGCCTGGTGTTCTGTAACCTCGCCTGCCTCATGATAACCTTAAGGAAGGTGCAGTGCCTTAGACGAGGCAACTCGATACTGCGCAGAAATGAAGATAAGAAACACCGACTAGCGGAAGGAAATGATTATCCGCCAGTCAACATAGAGAACGACAACGGAAGTTCACACAGACGCGGAAATGGTGGTGGGAGTCGAGTAGCCATTGATACAAAAGCGTAAGTATAGGATATTGTTCTGTAGCGCAAGACGCATAAGTAGATGGCTGAATTTAGAAAAAAAAGGCTCTTTCATGGAAAGCAGTTTTTTATTCGTCGCAAAGAAATACATTTCTTTTTTGCGATTTATATAAGAATAGGCCGTTTTGACAGCTAGTGTTGGCAACACAACAGAAGGTTCTGCGGTTGTTGCCCTTGAGCCTATTAAGAGTCTCCTTCCTGCATTCGTTCAGCACTCAAAGTAAAGTAGGGTAAACGAAAATACAACCTTTGTTGCAGTATGAAGATGTACTTGAAATTGCTGCTTATGTCCGGAGGAATCGAGCTCATCACCGAGGTCATCATCTGGGTCACAACGAACTATTCAAACGCGCATCCGTATGCTCATCGCGATTACCATTATCCCTACCGCGCCGCAGGCCACGTGACGGACTTCTTCCGGGCGGCGTGCGAGGCGTGGCTGGCGGCCCCGGCGGGGGGCTGCCTAAGGCGGCGGCGCGGAGACAAGAAGGAGGAGAGTTCTACATCTCGGATGCCTTCTAACGAGTAGAAGAAATTTGCTTATTCCTGCTAAACATGGTGATCTCTTTCGTAAAATCATTTTATTAAAAATTTCGTAAAACGTAAATTTTATAAAATCTAGCGTGCACGTGGTAAAATTTCGACTTTTACAACAATAATCATAAAACAGAATGTGGCCTATTTTCATCAAATATTTTTTTAGACAGACACTAGCAGAAGTGGCCTTTGAAGATCTGCAGAGAGAGATAATAATTCAACTTTGAGCGCTAGTTCTAAAACTGAGACTACGATAAAGTTTCGATAAAACAAAGAAACAAAATTCTTTAATCTGACCACATCACCTATTATTAATTTTAATGTAACTTAGTACATAATTTGTACACGTGAATTACTCTTAAAATAAAATGAATGTCAAAAAGGTGTCTAAAAAACTGTACACTAGAATCCCCATAATGCTACTAATTGGGAATGTGGTCTGTTCGGATTTTAAAAAAAAACTATGCCGTACATATTCAAATACATCTATAGTATTACCAGACGATGCATCGTAGAAAGCAATGTGAGAAAATGACAACGTAGCTTAGCGAGTACATCATCACGTAGCACTACCAAGCAGATTAGTTCCTTACGACAATAGAAGTTCACTGATTTTGCAAGTTCCTCTAAATGAAAATTATTGCTACATAAACATCTAATACACACCATAATTACCAGTACAATAAATGTTTCATTTAGACAATAAACTTGTTTCAATAATTAGTTGTGCAGTTCTACAATAATTATAAAATCCTTTCTTTACACTACAAATGAAAATTTATTTATTTTTCCTCCATCCCGAATTTTGTCGGATTATCAGATATTTCGAATTTGCGAGGTTCTACTGTATATGAAAAGTAACTTTATTTTGCTCGTAGGATGGCGCCACTTGGCCTATTGTCGCAACATTTTCTGATCACAAAATAATAGTAGTTTGTGCAATTAGTTTATAATGTTAAGCTTTATTACATAAGTACATGTTTTGAAAACGAGCGATTTTAGGAGCGAGTTTTCAATTTTTTGCGAATGTAATAAAGCAACATTATAAACGAGTTGCATACTATATTTTTTTGTATAACAGCATTATACATTTATAAGAGAATCAAAATGAAATATGCGAAACAACTTCCCTGTGACGACTAAGGTATTTGACATCGTGCGAGTAAACGGTAGTCGGCTGTTCCGTTTAGCTCTACCTCCCCCCGATTCTCTCGCTACGATTGGCTGAATGTGTGATGACGCAATCATTCGTGACGTAAAATCTAATAAGTCATCATTTGTGCCGTAAAATGCCCGTTTATGAACGATTTCTTGCAACAGAAAAGGTTATTTTGTAATGTTGGAATACAAAAAAATATCTTTTACCACTCCTAATTATTACGGAACAACCAATCTGTATTCGGAAATGCAGGCGAGAGCGACGCAACTGGTGAGAGAAACACGAAGATCAAAAACCAACTGCGCCATATTTGCGACCGGAAATGGGTTAGTTTCCTCGAACGAGTATACACTAAACGAGCATCGAATTGACGAAAGGCGTGGGATGGGAGTGGTCGAAGGAAGCGCGCTACGTCCTGGAAGTTAGCAGGACAATTTCATCCAATCACAAAACTGCATAGTCCATAATTTGCCGCTTTTTTGCCGTTTTTAAGATGTGGAAAAGAAAAATTTGCCGCGGGTCATTTTCTCAAAAAAATCTGTGTTCATGCTAACTTCCAATGGAAGTTAGCAGGACCACACCTCTAAAACCGCTACTATTGCAAGTATATACACAAAACTGTACTCCAAATTTGCCGCTTTTTATTTATAAACGATTAGTGAAGAAATCAAATTGATATCTCCATTCTTTCAAAAAATATTAACAAAAAACCAAAAAATGAAAGCTACGCTCCTCTTGCAAGCGCATTCGAAGAAGAAATGAGACGTCCCTTGTAATTCATCAGCCGTAACAATTCATACTCTTCGTCAAAATTTGCCGTAAGCCAGTGCTAAACATATTCTCTAAACAAAACTTTTGCCTCGGACCGATTCGACTCAACTACCCGGGTTCGAATCCCAGAGTTTACCCACTTACAAGAGCTCTGCACATGTAAAGACGCCCGTTCCTCCTAAACCATAAGCTATAACAATTAATACTCTACGGCAGAATTTGCCGTAATTAAGTGCTAAATATAAACTGTAATAAACAAATTTGCCGCGAACCGGTTAATTTCAATTACGCGGGTTCGAATCCCGCAATGCCCCTCTAAGGAACGTCCTGCGCAGGTAAAGATGACCATACCTCCTGAACATACAGCCATAACAACTCATAATCGGCACCAAACTTTCACACAAACAAGTACTAATTACAATCCGTAACAAAAGAATTTTCTCCGGACCAGTTAGACTATTGTATAGGGGTTCGAATCCCAGATTTCGCCTTCCTACGAGAGCCCTGAACACGTGAAGAAGTCCGAAATTTAAGAAGCCCGTTCCTACTGAACTATCAGCCTTAACAATTCATACTCTACGCCAAACTTTGAAGCAAACAATTACTAAATACAATCGGTAACAAAGTTTGCTGCGGACCGATTAGATTATATTATCTAGGTTCGAATCCCAGATTTCGCCCTCTTACATGAGCTCTGCGAAAGTTAAGAAGCCCATTCCTCCTAAACTATCATCCAAAACAATTCATACTCTACGTCTAAATTTGATGCGAACATATATTCAATAAAATCTGTAACAAAAAAATTTGCCCCGGGCCTGTTAGTTTATATTACCCTGGTTCGAATCCCAGATTTCGCCCTCTTACATGAGCTCTGCGAAAGTTAAGACGCCCGTTCCTCCTAAACTATCATCCATAACAATTCATACTCTACGTCTAAATTTGATGCGAACATATATTCAATAAAATCTATGACAAAAAAATTTGCCCCGGGCCGGTTAATTTATATTACCCTGGTTCGAATCCCAGATTTCGCCCTCTTACATGAGCTCTGCGAAAGTTAAGATGCCCGTTCCTCCTAAACTATCGGCAATAATAATTCATACTCTACGACTAAATTTTATGCAAAAACGTATTCAATAAAATCTGTAACAAAAAAATTTGCCGCGAACCGGTTAGATTATATTATTCCGGTTCGAATCCCAGATTTCGCCCTCTTACATGCGCTCTGGGAAAGTTAAGAAGCCCGTTCCTCCTAAACTATCATCCATAACAATTCATACTCTACGTCTAAATTTGATGCAACATGTATTCAATAAAATCTGTAACAAAAAAATTTGCCCCGGGCCGGTTAGTTTTTATTACCCTGGTTCGAATCCCAGATTTCGCCCTCTTACATGAGCTCTGCGAAAGTTAAGACGCCCGTTCCTCCTAAACTATCGGCAATAATAATTCATACTCTACGTCTAAATTTTATGCAAAAACGTATTCAATAAAATCTGTAACAAAAAAATTTGCCGCGGACCGGTTAGATTATATTATTCCGGTTCGAATCCCGGATTTCGCCCTCTTACATGAGCTCTGCGAAAGTTAAGAAGCCCATTCCTCCTAAACTATCATCCATAACAATTCATACTCTACGTCTAATTTGATGCAAACACGTATTCAATAAAATCTGTAACAAAAACATTTGCCGCGGTCCGTTTAGATTAGGTTATCCCGGTTTGAATCCCAGATTTCGCACTCTCACAAGAGCTCTGGGTAAGTTAAGAACCTCAAACCTCCTAAACCAACCGCCATAACAATTCAAACTTTGCGCCAAAATGTGCCGTACACAAATGCCTACTATAAATTGTAATAAAAAAAATTGCCGCGGACCGATTAGTTTCAATAACGCACTTTCGAAGATCAGAATATCCTTTGAAGGAAAGCCCGGCGGAAATTATGAGGACCGTACCTTCTAAACCATTAGCCCTAACAATTCATACTCTGCGCCAATATTTGATGCAATCAAGTATTAAATGATATCTGTAATAAAAAAATTGCCGCGACCGGTTAGAGTATATTACCCGAGTACGAATCTTAGATTTCGCCCTTTTACAAGATCACTGCGAAATTTAAGAAGCCCGTTCCTCCTAAACTATCAGCCATAACAATTCTTTCTCTACGCCAAAATTTGCAGTAAATTATTGCTAAATATAATCTGTAATAAGAAAAGTGCTTCGACACTTTAAGTTTCGATTATCCGGGTTCGAATCATAGAATTCTCTTTTTCAAAATGATCTTATTTGAATATTTGTTTTTGATGAACACATTTGTTTAAGAAAAAAATATCTTCATAATTGTGCGATTGTACGAATTGTAAGATACCGAACAAATTTTTCAATTTTCGAGAAAACAGTGTGTACAACGAAAATGGGATCTGAACTAATCACACAAGCATCTGCATACAGTCAATCGTCAAGAACCCACAGAAAGACCAGGAACATTCAGTTAGTAGTACCCTATAAAAATCGCAAACCAGGAAACATGACACCATGTTGGGTATAAGTTAGCCTTGTATCGTCTTATTTCTTTGAACAAATTACAATAACTATATTTTTATGATACTCTATCTGTCTCCCTGCCCATCTGTCCGTTCGCCTGTGAACGCCACTAGAGCCTAATTCAGACGTAGAAGTGTATCCAAAATTGATGTTCTCGCCATTTCTGACGTAAGGAAAGAAGTATTTGAAATCGTGCGCCGGAAAACGGCGAATTTTCGACACAAAAACTTTTATTGCCGGCCCGTGTTACGGAGAAGTTGAATAAATCCAGTTGCTAAATATAGAAAAAAATTCCTCTAACACGTTGTGTAGGCAGAATCCATGTTTTATGGGTTCTTGGTTCTGAAAACTCGATTGACAGCAAAACATTTGTCCGTCCGACCGTCTGCCTGTCTGTCTGTGTGTCTGTCTATCCATCAGTTCGTCTGCCCGTCCGTCTGCATCCTTCGCGCATAAACCATTCAGCCGATTTTCTCCCAACTTGATATACCCCTATTGTTCTAGCTGATGTCGCTTTACTTTACATGAAACCCTTTTTTGAATTCTCAAAAAGTGGCTCCAATGTCTTTATTACATTTTTTTGTTGAATAGTGCAATGGTCGTTTAAGAGGGTGGTGCAGGTCCAATTTGCGTAGTCATCCCCGATTTTTCGAAAATTGAAAACAAAAACACTTTAAAATTGGACAAAGACAAAGTCTGTTGTAAAAAATTCCTTCTTCTGAAAAGGTTATATAAATTTTTTTGAAAAACAACTAGCTTTCGTATTTTGCGATTGAAATTTACAAAGAAAATATCTAAAAATTTTCTTCACATTTTTTCTTTAAATTTTCTCCACATATGTAATAAGGAACGGTAAGAATAGCTGTAGTGTCATTTTTGGGTATTGCCCTTTTTTTGGAAAATTGCAACAAAACAAACAAACAAAAAACCCTTCAAAATTGAAGGTAGAGATTACTCCATCAAATGAAATTTGTTGTCTATAATCTGTTCCTTCAGTAAGGTCTTGCACATTTTTTAAAAACTTACAGTAGTTTTCGTGCAATATTGCGTAAAATACGTACAGTTTAAAAAATGACATAAACAAGATTTTCTAAAAACGGTTCCAAATTATTTTTTAACTTTTGGTAGGAATAGTACCTAATGCACTCTTAAGACATGACATAAACGCCATAGTACTCTATTCCTTTGTTTATTTGCAAAATATATAAACTGAATTTTTTGATTAGCCACTCACGTCGTTAATATTTATATCAGCGCTGATTTGTTCACATTATTGCATTTACGAGTACATGTGCTTTAAATAATGTCAGAGATATTTTCTCGAAAACGCAACAGTTTTCTGTGAAAATGATCTCAAAATACTGGATTTCAGAAACGCTCAAATGCCATTTTCTCAAAAACGGCTCCAATTTTTTCTGTAAACTTTTCGAACGGATAGTGATTATTGCATTCTTTAATATGACGGAAAGTTCATTTTGAGGATTTTTTTCCAAATTTACACAATTTTTTTTAAACATCTCTCATGTTAACCTGAGAGAGGTGACGCGGGGTCTTTTGTGTCCTGTGTGAATCTGTGTTATCTTTTGCCTGAAAGATATAAGCACTTTGTGACTGTGCCATGGGTTCTTGGCAGAGAGATAACAGCCGAGCCGTCGCGCAAACTGATCTGTCTGACCCCGCGCCACGACTTCCGTTGGCAGCGCGAAGGGCTTGCAGTAGTGCGATCGTCTTGCTACATTGCTTGAATGTGTCTACGAGAAGTGTATTGTTTATTTATTTCACATTATGAATAATTTGGGTTACTAAATAGAATGTTACCTCAATATCCTCATTGTGCAAGCAAACAATGTATCTGTCAGACCAAGGCGACAGTACCAGTAGAGTCTTTCAATGAGCCTTGTCCACCGAATCATGCAATACAGATCACAAATTAGTACATTACCGAAGCAGCTGATTTCAAAAATCAAACAATTCATTGTTACGAAAGAGAAATAACCCGCGAAAGTAGCAATCTCTCAAAAAATAAAAAAAATATGACATGCATGCCCTATAATGTACAGGCAGGAGAACAAAAGTTTTCTGTCCTAGTTTGTAAAGTGGATCCGGGGGCCGGATCGCTTAGGCAATAGTGCCGTAGCGAGATCGGACGGAAGGATCGCGGGTTCGAGTCCCGCCTCGGGCATGGTTGTATTGCGTTCGTCCTTTCACCCCCTATCATCGTCATATCGTGTCATCCTCACAGTTACCATACTGATACAAGCAATAATGGTCACTAATGTCCTAGAAGTTGATGCGACCTTAAATAACAAAAAGTTTGTAAAGATCATTGTGATGTTTTGAGAAAACAATGTAGTTTAGTGTGTAGTGTAATAAATTGTTGACATGTTATATATTCTTTTCCAATTTTTAAATGTAATAATTAATTTATTAATATTTGTAACACTAATATAAACATCTTATATTTTGTACTCTTTCTAAATTTTTCTGATTGGATCTAAGCCATTTTCAATAAATTGTTTACTTATTTTTGTGTGAGACAATGTTAGAAAATTAAAAACTTACTGAATTTTCTGATACTTTTGTCGTCGAAATATTCAGAAAAACGTTACTGGGGTCACTACATAAAATAAAAGATAATTGACAATTTTGTCCTTTAATATAAAAATATAAATACTAATAAAAATTTTTAAATTATTCATTTGCATGTTTATTTATAATAGTACATTATGGTAATACTACCTTATAAATGATTGATAATCATTAAAATAATTAATTTCACACTTATTTGTTGTCAGATATACTATTATAAAGAAATAACTTAAAGGGGTCAAATATGTCCTCGCGCCACCTCTAACGTCTCAGGCAACCCCACTTCTCCATGGTTAATATGCACATTTACAGCAATTTGTAAACACTGATGTATTTATGAGTTAAAGTGCTTCAAAAGATTTCTAATGAAGTTTTTCGAAAACTCAACAATTTTTTGTGAAAAAGAGCTTCGAATTTCGAATTTACAATAGCGTTTAAACGCCATTCTCTTATAAAGGGCTTCAAATTTTTCAAAGAAAATTGCCATTTAGGACCAAATTTTACTGTTCTTTAAAAAGCTTAAAATAATATTTCCGTTCTACTATTAGGAAACCGAAAAATTAAGAAAATATCCAAAAAACGTACTTTAGGCAGCGATAGATGGCAGCTGGCAAGAGTATGTGGCATGTCCGAGTAGCTAGCCGAGACCAAACGAAATAGAAAACTAATGCGGGAAAGTCAGTGCCACCCTGTACCACCACTAGGTTTTTCTTTGACTTGCGGCCGTATCAGTGGTTTTCCACATGCCTGTTCATACTCAGTAATAATCGCAGAGTGTGCAGTTTCCTTTCAATTTTTGGAAACTACGATTTATTTAACACTGTGTCATATATAACACTTATATTTTTCCATGATTTCATGAAACTCTTTTGTTTGAGAAACTAAGTAGTCTTTCTCAGATATCTCTTCTGAGGAGCTCATTTCTTTCGTGATCACAGTAATAAACTGAATAAGCTGAGCAATCAACCCTCACGAATTTGCTCCTCACGATACGAGTATGAACCAATTTCCCCAGCGTTCTCCAACAAATATTTACTTCTTTTCCCAACATTTACTTCCTAGTACAAGTAAAAGGTTATGCACACCAAATGAAGTAATGCATTTGCTCGATAGTAAATGCTTTTACCATTTATTTCACACTTGAAGTAAAATCTAGGATTTTATTTACACTACCCCATATTTTTTACCCTCCCTTGATACATACATGGAGAAAATGTGAAGAAAGAATTTGGAGCGGTTTTTAAAAAAATATTTTAAAAAATTTAAAATTGCCTATATCGAGGAAAATTACTACTTTTTTCGAAAAATTAAACATTATTTCAAGGTGTGTCTTTAAAAGGGATTTAAACGAACATGGCACCTGCACCACACTCTCACTTTTACGCTATCCCAGGATAACATTTAATAAAAACAAATGTGGAGTCATTTTTGAGAAAACTGTGAAAATGTTTATAAAGGTTTGGGGAAAATACCTTCAAAAATTAAAATATAGTTTTGAAACTTCCTCAGCCGTTCGTTCAGGGCGATCGGGTAATATCAATCTTGAAGAAAATCGGCTTAGACTGGTAATGACCAGAGATTTTTTGACCAGTTGGCTTTTAGCCCCTAAATTAAGACGTTTTGCCGTCAAGCGATTGTGAAGGACCCACTAAAAAACGATTCCATCTTCACCGCGAGTTAGAGGAAGAAATTTACTACGAATATATGTAAGACTTACGTTATCAGAAACCGACGATTAGAGATTTTCTGACGGAAATTCGCAGTTTTCCGGGGCACGATTGCAATTACATTCGTAAGGGCGAGAAAGTTAAAATATATCAAACCATGGTTCAATGTGTTCTCTATGTTCTTGCCTTATATGTTTGTATATTACTTTCTCGTGTTCGTACATATGCACGTAATTCATTATGTAGAGCTGGGGAAAATGGATATCCGTAGCTAAAGGGAAATATACAGTTTTGGAGAATTTTCTCTATAGATCTTGTTCAAACCATCCGTTCGTGCACCCGTCGATTGTTACATTGTAGTCTCACTGCGTGTACCTAGTAAAGAGAAAGTACTGTAATGGTGCAGTGACGAATTTTCGAAAACAAAAAATTGGTAATGGAAGGCCTTTGTAACGAATAAAAAGATAAATGTTGCTTCTACAAATTAGGTTTAGCTTCCATTACAAAAAATACCTCAGTTTCAGTGTTTGGGTTCATGACGAATAGTAGATCCAGATTTTTCGAAAAAAAAAAAGAAAAGAAAAAAAATTGTCTGCGAAAAAATTGAGTTAAAATTTTATTTCCGAAATCCAGATCGGCTGCCGCATCACTGCAGACACAGGCGCAACGTCTGCCAACGAGGATGTGCGTAGCGTCGTTTCTCCACGTATTCACTGACACTGTCGAGTGACGCAATGCATTTTTGTTCTTAATTATAACTACGGTATTCATAAGTGAAACATAGAAGGCTGAACACGAACCAAGGTTTATGGGAATTTACAAACTTCCTGAAATGTTGGAATTTTATTTGCATATCTTCAGTGGGCACGAATATCTTGTGATTTAGGAGTCATACACGTATTAAAAATTAGTAATATTGATGAACTATTTTCATTAAAAAAAATAATTCAGAAAAATTAAAGGTATTATAGGTATTTAATAAACCCCTAAGACTTTGATGAAGTCTTCGGTTGTAGAATACATGTTGCCTTATTTTAAGATTACATATCAGTTACAAATAATAGTGAAAATATACTCGTATGTGCTGCTGTAGGAATACTAAAAATAAGATTATAAATTTAAAGAATACTTAATTACTACATTAAGCAGTAATACTTCTTGAATTCACGAGAACACAATTAATTCTAGGAATATATCACCATCTTCCATTAACTATTCCTATAATATATTAAACAATAGTATTGATAATTAAAGCGTTTGTAAAATATTATGGATGTTTTATGAAAATGCAAATGTCATAATTCTCAATTGTCTAGACATTTGATCGGAAGAATAATGCTCCGAATGTCTTGTCAGAACGAGAAATATCAAAAGGAGAAGGACAATGTGGTGCACGGCAATTACGCCAGCCAACCACAAATGCAGTTTGATGTACCCTAGAAGACACATCTGCTCATGTGTATCGCTACTTAGAAGCTTTAAAGACACAAGCAGTCAGTCCATTTTCCTATAGCGAGGATCTTTGCCCGCTGAATTATTTTACCCAGATCCAGTTAAAGCTCTGGCTACATTGAGAAGGTGTTCGGCTGATAGAGCAGTGATTCATTATATAGTATATGATTCTTTCTGAATTCATATGTTTTCGAATCACCAAATAAGCTTATATAAAAAGTTCATTGGTGAACCATATGCCTCCTTACGTCCAGATGCAACAGGAAACGTTGCGAAAAAAATTCGCCATGTAGATGATTCTTATTCGCAATATCTATTTGTGTATTTAGCCCTGATGCATTGCGCAGTTTCACAATTTCTGTTACGGAAATGGTCTCAGAAAGCCAAAGAAATGTCACTATAGCATCATGACTAAAAAATGGGTAAACTTTGAAGCTCGCTTTCCAAAGGAAGTAGTGAGTACACTATTAACTATATACAGCCATTGTAATTTGTTCTAAAATATAAGACGAATGAAAACACGTAAGCCTGGGAAAATATTTTATTATAATTACAATTGTCATATTAAGCACTTATTTACCGCAAATTTTGAGGAATTTGCTTCGTTATGCCTCATTATTTACTCGGAACAGACATCTTAATGTAGCCAGGAACTCGTTACACAAAATCGGATATTCGAACCCTGGTAATTGAAGGTAACCGGTTACCAGTACATTTGCACTTTTTGCGATATTTTTTGTGTCGGTAATGAATTGTTATGGCTGCTGGTTTAGGAGGTACGGTTTCTTTAACTTGCGCAGGACATCCCATAGAGGGTCATTCTTGGATTCGATCCCATGTAATTTAAAATTAACCGGTTCGCGAAAAGTATTTTTGTTACCGATAGTATTTAGTACTTTATTGCGACAAAAATTGATGTAGAGTATGAATTGGTATGTTAAGGACTTACCTTGGAGGCAACTTTTGGGATTTGTATCCACGTAATTAATTCCAACCGGCCCTTGGCAATTTTTTTCTTACAGTTTATATTAAGCACTTGTTTACGGCAAGTTTTGGCGTACAGTATTAAATAATATTGCTGATAGTTTAGGACGACTGAGCTTCTTAACTTACGCAGAACTCTTTTAAGAGAGCGAAATCTGGGTCCCAATCTTCGTAATTTAACCGGTCCGCGGCCAATTAGAATCTTACAGATTGTATTTATTGCATCAAATTTTCGCGTAGAGTATAAATTGTTTTGCGGATGGTTTAGGAGGAACAAGCTTCTTCACATTTTCTGAGCTCTCGTAGGAGGGAGAAATCTGAGATTCAACCCGACTAATGTAATTTTACCAGTCAGCGGCAAATTTTCTTGTTACAGATTTTATTGAAAACTTGTATGTATCAAATTTAGACATAGAGTATGAATTGTTATGGCTGATAGTTTAGGAGGAATGAGCTTCTTAACTTTCGCAGAGCTCAGGTACAAGGGCGAAATCTGGGATTCGAACCAGGATAATATAATCTAACTGGTCCGCGGCAAATTTACTTGTCATAGATTTTATTGAATACTTGTTTGTATCAAATTTAGACGTAGAGTATGATTTGTTATGGATGATAGTTAATGAGGAACCGGCTTCTTAACTTTCCCAGAGCGCATGTAAGAGGGCGAAATCTGGGATTCGAACCTAGATAATATAATCTAATCGGTCCGCAGCAAACTTTGTTACCGATTGTATTTAGTAATTGTTTGCTTCAAAGTTTGGCGTAGAGTATGAATTGTTAAGGCTGATAGTTCAGTAGGAACGGGCTTCTTAAATTTCGGACTTCTTCACGTGTTCAGGGCTCTCGTAGGAAGGCGAAATCTGGGATTCGAACCCCTATACAATAGTCTAACTGGTCCGGAGAAAATTCTTTTGTTACGGATTGTAATTAGTACTTGTTTGTGTGAAAGTTTGGTGCCGATTATGAGTTGTTATGGCTGTATGTTCAGGAGGTATGGTCATCTTTACCTGCGCAGGACGTTCCTTAGAGGGGCATTGCGGGATTCGAACCCGCGTAATTGAAATTAACCGGTTCGCGGCAAATTTGTTTATTACAGTTTATATTTAGCGCTTAATTACGGCAAATTCTGCCGTAGAGTATTAATTGTTATAGCTTATGGTTTAGGAGGAACGGGCGTCTTTACATGTGCAGAGCTCTTGTAAGTGGGTAAACTCTGGGATTCGAACCCGGGTAGTTGAGTCGAATCGGTCCGAGGCAAAAGTTTTGTTTAGAGAATATGTTTAGCACTGGTTTACGGCAAATTTTGACGAAGAGTATGAATTGTTACGGCTGATGAATTACAGGGGACGTCTCATTTCTTCCTCGAATGCGCTTGCAAGAGGAGCGTAGCTTTCATTTTTTGTTTTTTGTTAATATTTTTTGAAAGAATGGAGATATCAATTTGATTTCTTCACTAATCGTTTATAAATAAAAAGCGGCAAATTTGGAGTACAGTTTTGTGTATATACTTGCAATAGTAGCGGTTTTAGAGGTGTGGTCCTGCTAACTTCCATTGGAAGTTAGCATGAACACAGATTTTTTTGAGAAAATGACCCGCGGCAAATTTTTCTTTTCCACATCTTAAAAACGGCAAAAAAGCGGCAAATTATGGACTATGCAGTTTTGTGATTGGATGAAATGGTCCTGCTAACTTCCAGGACGTAAGCGCGCTTCCTGACGAGTATCAGGGGTACCCTCATTGGTGTATTGCAAGACGAGAGGGCGAAACTAATGTTAGGACACAGTATTTTCGACAGGGGAGAAACGAACAATTATAAGAAAGGTTTGACCGGGTACAACACATTTGTTTCATGAAATATTTCCCCCAGCATTATAAACTATCATTTTCATTGCCAGAAATCGTTTCTAAAAGGGCACACATTAAGACATATTTGCCGTTTGTGGCACGAATAATTGTGCATCACAGATTCAGCCAATCTCAGCGAGAGAAACGTGGAGAGCTAGTGGTAAACGGAACAGTCCACTGTTTTTTCGCACAATGTCAAATACCCGGAAGGTCACAATAAAGCTGTTTCCTAAAATTAAGCTTCTCGTATACATGTATAATGCACTAGCATTCCTAACGTCACTCGTTTTAAAAGTTGTACTCATCCAATAATGCTTAACATTATATACTAATTTCATAACCTACTATTCTGTATGTATCACAAAATTAGTTGTGTAGTTATCCCGTCTAACAGGCACCGGACGACCTCGACTTTGCCGATGTTTTTGTTCACTGTTCACTTGGTAGATCAACAAACATACCTACAGAAATACTAAGCGAACAATGCGCAAAGAGTTCAATTTCGCCGTAATTATTGTGGGAGTTACATATATGAGTTTTGTCATTTAAATAACTCAAACCAGAAATACTAGTGTGCAACAAAAAGATATGGCGCACAATTGTTTTTTTAACAAAATGTTTCGATGAGATCAAGAAATAAGGAAATTTTTTAATAAAAATGAAGAGCAACATTTGACGAAATCAAAAAACACACGTTCATTTCCAATTTAAAACTCAATTTTCAAAACGTCTTCTAATATGCCACAGCCAATTCGACAGTAATTGAACACAATTTTATTACTTAAGTAAAAAATTACTGATTTAATAGACGAATTCACTTCAAAAGCCACGACATGACACGCGAATTAGTCCAACCGGACGTAACTTCCAGTGCTCCTGGATAAATGTTTCCCATAATATGGATAAAAGTAGAGGCAACGAAAGAAGCTAACAACGTGTATATTATCTTTAGGAATACTTAAATTTTAGCAAGGAAAACATTGCCTTAGTAAAATATGTTTCTGCTATGGTTCTCGCAGTATATTTTCTTCTAACATCTAAGAATGTAATAACCGGGGCTAGAATTTGTATGTAATTATACATTGATTGTTCACACGTTATAATCAATCGTTTGTCTCATGTTCAAGAATAAGGCTTTCTAAAATGACTTGAAACCTATTTGATTGTTTGTGGAGGTGCACGTCATATTTTTACATGTGTAAGGGAACTTAGAAATATTTTAACTTTTAATGCAATTTAAAGTCTTAAATGGGGTTTAGAAGTGTATCTGTTTTAACATCAAAGTATAACGCAAAGTTGAAGTTGAACTCCATTACTATTTCTGATAATGAACAATTTTTAGCCAGTACCAAACAAATTTAATGGGGAAAAGGGCATTTTTGTATTTGAACATTTTAAACAGTGAAATGCAACCCTCTGCGTTGTAAGTAGTCAATTATAAGGAAAGGATTAACAATCTTACCATACCTTAAAACTCAACACACAATACATCTTGCAACACAATAATAGTCATTCTAATTTAGAGACAATTAATTTTATTGCTAATATTAAAACTAAATGCTTTTGTTTTATTTGTGAAAATTGAACTCTTCATTAAAACATTATTTTCATTATTTTGAACTTTTAATTCGGTTGTGTCCGTGCTTTGAACACTGTTAGTTCACATGCCTGATTTAAGTAGATGTTGTAAATTGCATATAAATTGCAGCCCTAATAATGAGTTGTAAAAAGGGCCAACCAAGGGCTAACCAAACAACCGACTCGTTGAATCTGAATTCACGACCATATGAGGCACTGGAGGCCGGCAAAGGTGGCTCAGAGCATCAACTGCTGTGCCTCTGATCGAGAGGTGCCAGCTTTCAAGTCCCGACGATGACAGGATATTCGACATTAGCTAGATCGCAATCAGCGTCTGTCTGAAGGGGAATTCAAGCAATCGGCTGCTCTGATTGGTAGATCAACTTCAGGCGAACGCCGGAATAGTATCCTAAAAATGGGCTTCGGACCGCGCTTAGCGCCGGTCTTAGCTAAGAGCTTGACCCGGCCGCGACAGTGCCCCGCTGAAGGAGTTACCTTGTAGAGGGAAATCCTCGCAAGCTGGCGTAGGTCAGCGCCGAATCTCGCCAGCCAGCGAGGGGAAGTTACCGACACCTCCCGCGATAAAACGCCCATTACACTTAGGGGACTAACGACTGAATCATGGGCTACTCACGAAGCGTATGATGTCGTCGAGGCGCTCGAAGTGGTGCCAGAGCATGATGCGCGCGTCGTACAGCTGGAGCAGCTGCTCCTGGCTGGCGGCCCACCGCCCGGCGGCGTCGCGCGCCCGCTCCGCGCAGCGCAGGCACGCGTCCAGCAGCGCCAGCGCCAGGTCCTCGCAGCGCGCCTCCGCCAGCGCCCCCGCGCGCGCCAGCGCCACCGACGCCGACTCGCGCGCCAGCAGCGCCGCCACTGCGCACGCGCACACATGCTACGGGCAGCGCTCAAGGGGCAAAATAATAGATGCGATGTGCTGGAGGCAAAGCTGGATCAGTGTGTATGTATAAGTTGTGCTTGGGGCAGCACTGAACAAGGGTCGAAAATATGCTCTTAAGGCAATTGAAGCAGTTTTTGTCTAATAAACTACTTGGATATACTCAATGGTTCAGCCGCCGTAAGCACTTAAACGTTGCATTGAAAAAATGCTTTCTAGGTCAAAATTTGCATTGCAAAAGCATATAACCAATCTTGAAACATATTTTATTGAATATTTTCAAAAGAAATTAACACATTTGTTTACAAATAAATAAAAATGCAACAGACTTGTGCATATTGTGTCTTTTCTACGCATTTGGCAGCACTGAACTCATTTTTCTTTGGTACGACTTTAAATTGTCGCCTTCTTTGATGCCAAAGACAGTGCGTTGTAATACGGAAGCCGTTACTGACTCCAATACTTCGTGGGTACTCCCGATTTTTTAAAGAACATCACAAATTCCCGTTACAAGGGCAGCTCTGTTGTCCACATTTTGCGTGTATACTAGCCTTTAAAAATACCCAAATATAAAAATCAAGTGGAGTAAGGTCGGGAGATCTTGCTGACCGGTTTTGAGGTCCACCGCGACCTCTCAATCTTCCTGGACACTTCATATGGAAATAGTTTAGTATATTTTTTTTTAAAATATGGCGGCGCACCATCGTGCTGAAAATACATCAAGGATCCAGAGGGAAACCAACTGACAAAGGAGAAAGTCACAGAGACAGGGACAGAGTGAGACTGAGACAGGAACAGTGAAAAGTGAGACGGAGAGAGAAAGGGAGAAAGAGGGAGATCGAGGGCAGGAAGTCTGCCGGGTTTCAAGTAATAAACTCGTATATTATAAATACGACGTTTGTGAAAATTGCAACTCCGAGGAGACATACCATTACGATTAAATTTGTTCCAAAGATTAGGAATATTACAATATACAAATGATTAGAATTACAGAACTGTATCTGCATGTTTACCTTAAAAATTTAATGCAGTGTGAAGCCGCCACACGCTTCCATCAAAGCCTCTAGACGTCGTGCTATGAATTGAAAGAGAACCTGGATATGCTGCTTGGGGAACACACTGCCACGCTGTTTCTATTCATGACCGGAAAGCATCGACAGTGACTGCAGGAGGACTAAAACCAATAAGTTGACGACCGATCATATACCAGAAATGTGCGACATGTGAGGAGAATGAGCAGGCCAGGGAAGCAGTGGTACCCGTCGTAGTGGTTATGGTTAGAATACACAAGCTTCGCAGCAAGCTTGCATATTCCTCGCCACATGAGGTCGGGCATTCTCCTGCTGAAATTTGGCTGCTTGCAGGAGGGGCAGTATATCGGGCTCTAAAACCTCCCTAATTTAGCGGTTGCTGTTCAGATTTTCCTCAATACGTACAAGACGAGATTTGCACATTGTAACCAATGGCTCCCCAAACCATCACTCTAGGCGTTTCTCCGCTGTGGCGCTGAACAATGCAGTCTGGCAGATAGCGATCACCACGGAAGCGTCAAACACGAATGCGGACATCTCTGCACCACAAATTGAAGCGAGACTCGTCCGAAAACACCACATTTTGCCTCTCAGAACACCAGCGAACACGTCCACGTGTCCATTGCTGTCTGATGCGCTGGTGATTTCTGGGCAAATGAATCCTACGCAGTGGTGCGCTTGCCACCAGTTCAGCCCCGCACCAGACGCGTTGACGGCCGACGTAGACTGACCACACCCACTGCAGTGTTTCAATGTTGAGCAACACTGTGGACGACGCCGTTCTGTCGGTTATTGCCATGCGGACAAGATGGCGATCATCTCGCGCTGTGGTCACATGGGGAGATCCTGAACCCGCTCGTCTCTGTGTACGGCCCTCCTCTATTCACTGGTACCACACGCGAATCACTGTAGTAGGAGCACGCCTCGTTCGATCCGCAATGTCACGGTGTGGCACACCCGCTTCCTGGACACCGATGATTCTGCTCCGTTCGAACTCACTCAGATGGGATAGTGCGCCCTTTGGCGTTGACGAGACATACTTGCTCCTGTTTGCACGTTTCCGCGTTGTTTGACGGCTTTGCACTAACTAGGTATGGCATAACACTGACCTGGCCTGTCACACAAAGGAGGGCGCTGCTAGACTAACATTCACGCCATCTCTATGCAAATTTAACCACTTCTTTGAGATACACTATTCTACACATTCACCGATTTTTACATGATTACGATTATTCCTTCTGAGTGTTGCAGTTTTCACGAACAGCAGTATACATATATAACTGACAATGTATATGTACGTTGTGGTTGGGGCAGCAACTGGACCAGCTTGTTATGTTTAAAATTTTAACACAGTGACGCTAGAAGCGACGTCGCTGTGCAATCATAAAGAAAAGTGTCAAATAGGGTAGAAAAGGCGACACCAATTATTCTACAAGTGCAGCTACAATACAAGCTGGATTAGGAATTACACAATATTTGCAGTTGCGTAAATAACGTAAAAGAGTTTTTGCAAGAAGCAGACATCCGCCGTTCATTACGCCAAACAGCGCTGGAAAACTCCGAAGTGTTTCGAAATCAAAAGCACATTTTGTCATCCACCAAGTGACGCTGAAGTTAATTTACTTTCTTTTGCTGCCGTCTGTACCACCTTCCGTGCAAAAAGGGCAGACGTTCTTCGCGGGTCGTCGGGTGCACGGGTCGGACGAGGACGGTGAGCAGCAGCGGATATATTACTTTCTCCAGCGGCGCAAGCCATGCGCACCCACATACGGCCACCTGAGATGCCCTGCGCGGGCAGAAGGAAGACGTACCTCGCGGGTCGTCGGGCGGCACATGTCGGACGAGGATGTTGCGCAGCAGCGGGTCGCCCCAGGGGTCGTCCGCCAGCCGCGCCAGCGCCTGCAACTTGTCGCGCTCCGGGTGGCCCTGCGGCAGGTGGTCCTGCAGGCGGCGCAGGAACCGCTGCAGGTCGCCTCGCGCCTCGCCCGCCCTCGTCGACCACGTCTCCGACAGCACCACGCGCAGAGTGTGCCTGCGCGCGTACACACGCCCATTAGCGCTAGCAATATCAATACATGCCAACGCACATTAGCCCTAACAATACCAATATCTGCACAGCACACAGGCCCATTAACACAAACGCCCTAGCAATACAAAGGTATTCGCCGCGCAACTGTTTTGGACGATGGCTTGAATTGATTGTTTAGTGGTTCCGGGAGCGTCAACAGCTAAGATTATCATTCCTGTAAGTGCAGCGCATGTTGTATTGAGGAACGTAATGCTGATCTTCCCCACAGGTGAACAGATGGTGTCTGGCACCGATCTAACGGCGACAGGTTTCCACAACCAGGTATCCCCCCGCGGGACACCGTCCCAGCCGGATAAGCTCTAAGTTCCCGATTGGTCTAACGACATGTATGGTAGTGTAGTGCAAGTAAGTAAGGGATTGACGCTAGGACAAGGGAAGGAAAGATTGCGCGCGGTCCGTAACCCGTTTGCTAAGGTACTGCTACGACATTCGCCGGGTGGCGGTAGGGGAAACCAAGGATTAGAGCAGCCCGGCCCAAGGTTTAGGATATTCGTCCATGTAGAAGTTGAATTCGACCTATCTTGCTGGCTAGTTTCGAAAATCCGTCGGGACTCAAACCCTACGACCACCCGGTTTCTGCAGAGCCCGATCACAGGCTCTGCAGAAATATCACTTGATTCCCTGAGCCGCCTGAGTAGGTACGATGGCTTGGAGAAGTGCGGATAGAGTTGAGTGTATATGCGGCTTCTGATAGATCAACAGCTGTTCGCGGTTATCCAGTCGGGAGCATCAATAATAAAAATTTAAGTAGTAACCGCGTTCAGCTGCAAATTTGTCAGAAATCATTGTATTTAAATCGAAGAATAGTATTTTACATGATCCATAAGCAAACAAATATTATTTCGAATTCAGCAACGAAACAAAAATTACCAACCTTTTCGAAATACCTTTCCGAAAACTGTTTGCCTATACTTAAATAGATTGTTACTCGTAAATCAAAAATAGTGAAATATTGCACACAGATGCATTGCAAGAAGAGAAAATTTAGAAAAAAACAGACAAAAAACCTTTAATTTTTTTAAATGTTTCAATATTTGGATATAAACAATATTTGTGTCAAATATATGAACAAATATAAAAACAATTTTTTAATGAAATATTCTTCTTACATAAAATAAGATCTACAACAGGGCAATCGTATCTAAGGTGGTATGTATCATTCATATGGGCAAGCCAATAACAACCTCCACTACAATTCTGGCGGTCTACAGCAACGAACGTAGAAAAATGACAGAGCCAGACAACTTACTCCTGAAGCCAGGTCAAGAGCCCGCTGCTACAGAAACCTGAACTGGCGACGTATGTGTCAACATTCCACCAGGCGTTCAGCAGATCGTCGAACTTCTTTTCTTCCATACCCATGTCAGGCATCAAGGGCACCACACCCTGAAAAATGATTACGATGAATAGAGTTTATGCGGGTGTCTCATAACAAATGAGAACGTGCAGTGTTAAAAATAATGACCTGTGATCATCTGTGCATCACAGTGGTTCGGTGGCGCATGACGCTGGGTTGGGTGGTATTTAAATACTTGTATTTAAATGCGTATTTTAAATACGTGTGCCAAATGATAAGGAGACTACAGTAATATGGAAAGAAACTTGAATGCCAACATGCAAATTACATTTTAGAACAGTACATATATAAATAATCATTTAAATTGGTATACTTATCGAAGCGCATAGGAAGTGTATGGATGGTTTCTGTTTAAGAGATCCTAGGTTGCAGACGCATCCACTCTTGCCGTGTCCACGGTGGCTTGCTCGTCCTTATCGAAGGTGAATCTCTGAACTTTCAGAGCAATTTTTTAGGGGGCTAAGATATGGTAGTCGAATGGGGAGATATCGGAACTGTAAAGGGGATGTGGCAGGACCTCCCAGAGAAACTTCGCTAGGAGCGCGAGTGTCTTCTTGGACAAATCCCAGCTTTGTGTGATTGATGTGATGCGCCGTCTTTCGTTAATCGACAGTTCGACAGCAATTTTACGAGTGATGATCCGACAATTCTGCCTATGAGCTCTTCCCCAGCCGCATCGAGGCACTGCTGGTCACGAGGTGCGGGCGTGGCAAGCCCTTGATGCCGACGCACCCCGCAGAAAAAACACCGGAATATGGTACACCATGCGGGACACCGCTTGCCACACACCTCGTGCATCCGGCAAAACATTTGGGTAAGCATTCTGTCCTTCTCAAAGAAATTTAATCACTGCTCTTTGTGCTGATCTGGAGGCATCCATCATGCAACGAACTGCGGAAACTACGCGACCGAACTGAGACATCCTTCTCTCTGTTTGTGCAACAGCGAAACACCACCTTGGCATCTATCGACTTCCACTTTCATTTGGCCACCTTATACATTATGTATATGAAAAACTGTATTTTTGGGCACGTATTTTAGAAATGTATTTAAATAAAGTAGATATATTTTAAAAAATACTTTAAATACAATTTGTTTCATTCGACTAGTGAATGCACTTCATTGAAACAAAAATAAAAGCTACATTTAGCTCTTAGATTTGTATTCTCTTCATTTTTAAATGATAAATTTACATCTTTAAAAATGCTGGACATTATGTAGCAATAGAAAAGTGTTTCTTCGTTATAACACTAGTTTATATTCATCCACGCCAGTTGAATGACTGTTTTCCTTTACAGGTTTTATACATTCGCTTCAGTAGGGGTATACTGTCTGATGATTTGTTTGAAAAATTAGGCGTTTTAAAAGGAAATTCAATTTCTTTGTGTGAGACATTTTTGATATCATTTTATATTTGAAAATGTTTAAACATACTGTTACTATTTGGTTCATACGTACGGTAATTTTTTACATATATGGTCTATACATTTGGGAAGTATTTAAGTACTAAATTTAAAATTTTTTGCCCATCCCTGGGTGTCACTACCAATCGGGGCAAATAGTACATGGGTAACTTAATTATAAGAAATTCCCGTTCATTGGAAATGCGTTATCATTTTCAACCCTTCATCAATTCGTTGAAATTTATCATTTATTCTGAAACACCTGTGCTTTATGAATCGCCAGTCATTGCAGGAATCTCCATGACTTCACTGTCCGAGACTGATGCACGAGGTAATGCAGGGTAAGTATAAATTGTAAGCTTAACCCACTTCCCCATCATTCTCGTATTAATCCATGCAATGAGTGGCAATGAGTATAATGACATTGCAATCATACTGAGAATGATTTAAAATTGTCTTCGTACCCACGAAGTACGGCTGCTCTTACCATGACGATGGCAAAAAATAAATTATCAAAGAAAGATTATATGGGCTGTTTAAGGTTAAGAAGAGAAACACACCGTCGCAACAGAATGCATTGTCCACATTAACAAGCTGACAAACAAGTTGCCGCCCGGCACTATCGTGACATTTAAGACATTTATTAAATCTATATCCATTCATAAACAAGAATTCTAAAATACTTATAGACTTAACTTTCATATTTTTAAATATCTAATTGAGCCTTCATTCATTAAAACATTCAAGTCCAATATGAAGTTCTGTTGAAACTAATATTTAAAAATGTAAAACGACCCACTAATAAGAGTTTTCTGGCGAAGAATCTCAGTTCCGGCGCACGATTACAGTACTTTACCTTCTTACAAAGTAAGACAGGAAATTAACACTCGAAGGGCTTAGTGAAGTATTAAAACATATGTACTAAAAATACGTTAACTCATCTAAATGAACAACTTTCTAGGCATTTTTTTAAGTTATTAAAACCTTTCGTCTTCTCCTTTGTGGAAATCTTCTGACAAATCTCTTTCCTTCAGTTCATTAAACAGTTGAAGAATGAACTGTTTCCTTTTCACCTTTTCATTAATTACATGATTGTAGATAATTCAAGCATTGTGTCCAATATATTATTGAATCATTACCACTATTATTCAATTATTACCTCTATGTTCAATATATTATCGAAAACATCCATTTGCTATCTCCTGCATGCTTCTTTGGCGCAACATTTTCGAGTCGTTTGGTCCACCACGTCTACCTCACATTTGTGGCTTCATAGAAAGTCAAAGTTTCGGGCTTCTTTTTTCCTTCATCAACGACAGCTACTTTACGACAACGAGTGCTGAGAATCATGACGTTCTTCTTCTTTGACTGATACACTGTCAAGTTGTACTTTGTGTTGCCTGAAGTGTGACGTAAAATAACAGACGAATGAATTTCGGCATTTCAATTCAACTCATCGGGCATTTCACGACGGATCGAATTGATTGTCTCCACTATGTTTTCTTATTTTCGACCGTTTTGCCAAGTTGAATCATTTGTCGGATGTCATCTCTTCCTCGGTTTAGAATTGGCTCTATAAGACGCAAAACAACAACTTCACCTAATGGTTATTTGGTCGAGCACGCTCTTTGCTAAGCTAGAGAAAGGCATTGCATACGTACTTCATTTCTACATCAGACGCAAACCAAAATTTCATTCTGTATTTGTCGTGTTTGTTTGGCACAAATCCTGTATATCTACACCTAGCTCAGGAGTAATTGATTCCATTTGCATCTGGGCGATAGCAACGAATGCAGTTTTCTACAAATTTCTCCTGCCCTTCTGACACTAGAGCAAACTTATCAGCATGAAGGTCTTCAGCTCAGGTTGATTTGTCGTCAGAACGGAGGAATCTGAGAAGCTCACGAAATCTGTCTCTTGGCATGTGTCCTTTATGAATTTTGCTCCTTATAAACGAGACAAAAAATCATCCACTGAAGTATCCGTTGCACAAAACGCTCCTCGTGCGTACATGATGCCTCTCATTGCCTCCAACTCTTCGAGAGACATGGTCCATTTTTTTCAGTATTTTCCGTGTTTCTGATTAGGCGTGTCTCTTCACGAGGCAATGCATTGGTTCATCACATAGCAAACGGAAGAAACTTATCACAGAACCATTCCTTCACTGGCATGCCCACTACGTAGGACCACCTCGTTCTTGATGAGGTGGTGAGAGGAGGAATTAGCACTGATGATCTCCCACTCGTTTCCGTCTCTGGTAACCATTTTTACTGTTATGTTATTTGGCGGCTCCTGTTCAGATGATCGAATATGGCTGGGGTACATCAACTATTGCATAATTTTTCGCTGACAGTCTTCACTCAAACTACTGACACATCATCACTACTTCTTGGCACAAAATCTTCATCCGTATCGATTATATCCCTTCCTGTCTCGAAATCAGAATTTTCTAGAATATGGGCCAACACATCAACAGAGAGACCAATTGACACTGACATTATGATCCCACAAGCTACAACATTCCGACAAGGAAACAAAAATGAGAATGGAAAACTGAAAGAAAGTTATCATATATCGATATTCGTTGAAATTTGCGCACGTTTCATTCTTTACTTTCCGAGAAGGTAATAATCATCAAATCAAGCAAGGGCAGTATTCAGTGTAAAATATACGACAATAGATATCGCATCATTCCTGGAGGGAAGGGATATCTTCTAAGATTGCAATACTTTAGTATCTTCATGATAATGAAACGATTAGACCTAACCAACCATAACGTTCAGAATACAGTAGTTATACAAATGAAAAATAATATGGGTGTTAAAATGACCGCTCCCACTAGGGATATCACATGACAAAACAATAAAAAATATTTTAGAGACTCCAACTATATCATAAAGAGAATAAAAAAATAGAAACAATGTTTGAAAGAAAACTTAAAAACTGAATGTAGTATTGGAGATGTAGGTGTCATTTTGACCCCTGCCGCCGTTCTAGTGCTAAGCTATTACCGAATTAACGACCAATTTTTGCCGGAACCATTTGTAACAATTACCATTGCTTAAAACAGGTTTCAGTGTATGCTTGATAGATGCACGAAGACGTGAACAAAGGCTCAGTCTATGCTAGGAATATTCAGAAAGATTCTAACAAATTAATGATGCTATGGTTCAAAACATCCCAGGTTTTGTAGGAGAGTTAATAGACCATTAACACAATTGCTCGTATTAATTCTTGTTCTGCATTGTTACTTTTTGTCTGGAGTTGTTGAAAGTGGTCGTGATGATAGTTTTTAGTCAAGTCACTGAAGTGCCAATTAACTACAAGAATGCAATTTATGACCGGTTGACAAAATTCATTATTTCCAGAGCTTACTTTTCAAGTCAACAAACGTTCCTCGGAAGAGTTAACTTCACACACCATGAACTTTCAATAGACACTTGAAAAATATGGACAAATAAAATATTCTATTTTACTCGTCAATCACCTCTTACTCAATAACGCAACTATTTCAATTAGGTAAATAGTTAATTCACAATCGCGCATTAAATAACGTTATTCAAAAAACCTTTTCCATTCTCCATCGACACCAATATACTTTCCACATTACACAATAAGATTCAGAAAAACTATTCGCGTTAAATTATAAAATAATAGATGATATTTTATGAACAATTCCTCTTAAACGGGAATTGTGTGTATCATGTAGGTATGTTTTTATTTTCTTTATAATGATTAAATCTTAGAGAGACATTTATTTCTGACAAGGATTAATACATTTAAAAAACAATTCTCAATTAATGTCAAGAATAAATGAGTTTTACGTCAGCATATTCATTATTTCTAGGGACGTACAACATACATATTTTAAGAAACGGTGTTTCCAAACCACGAATGGCCCGAGGAAGACTTAACCTCTCTCATAGATAAAGTAATGTGTAAACGTTTGGACTTTTTGCATGGGAAAATATTGCAACGAAAGTGGAATTTTGTTCAGAATAATAATTCATTTCTTCTCGATACGATAATATAACAAGCAGTTCCAAAGGTCTATTACTGCAATCTGGCTATCAAAGAAACGAATGCAAATGAATGTCCGGTGTCTCTTGAGAAGATTGACATCACGAACCATCAAAACAACTGCCAATCGCTTTTCATACGCTCTCCTTTTTTAACACAAACTTTAATTTCATAAAAGATATGTAATTCAGTTCTCATTTTGTCACATGTCATTACCAGACTTGCAGATAGAGTTACCAATCGTTAATTTAGACAGATCTCCTCCATTGCTACCAATTATGCCCTCCCGTTCTCCGTCCATTAATAATGCTCTTTTAACCCTCACGAGACGCCATCTTATGAGGCGGATGCATCTGGTTGTGCACTTCAATTTTTGTCACTTTATCTACTATTTCTAGCGATTTGAATATATTTGGTGTGTTTAAGTGGTTTCATTGCTTGTTGCAGGTTGGCTGGATATATAATTTCGGCTAGTTTTTTACTATTGCCACGACAAACTCAAAAATTACAAATTTTAAACGGTTACTGGAACATCAACGAAATTAAGATTTACGAGTTGGTGTTAGTGTCAAAACCTATAAATAGTTCAATTTCTTTTCGATATTATATCACTGTGCTAATTTAATTACTGAACGATTTTTATTATAATTCTGTTGATTTGAACTTTACGAGGACGGTGTATCGAACACTTTCAATTTGTGTTCCAAATTTAATTTATTCTATATTTTCAAGACAAATTTTCAGTTAATATAGTTGATCTATCTACCGTAAAGTATAGTCTACTGATTGTATTAAATAGTAGCAGCTTAAGTAGACAACAATCTACAGAACCACATAGCCAAATTTCGTAAGTACCAGCTTTCAATCAATTTCGTAAATAAAACACTTTCTCATTGTAGAATCGAATCATAATTTTTTTTAATTTATTGAATACATATCAATCTTACACTTTAAAAGCATTAAGGTAACTGCTTGTTCTTATATGAGTTTTTTGTATTTATTCCAATTTTGTCAAATACATTAAAACGCATTCGTGACATGACAACTAATAGTTCTACTCTTTTTACTCTCTACACTCTGAAAGCCTTCACACACATAAACAGTAATTTAGATCAACATATCCGAAGGTTGGAAGAGGTCGTTCTCTATACAGACGGTTGGGTACAAGTCGGCAACACTGTGAATCTTCCCAACCGTGCGCTCGTGACTGCACAAAAGTCACAGACACTACATCCAGTCGCAACTCAAAACAAACAGCAGAATTGGACACCCACACAAAGAAACTGACCAAGCAGGGCACAATCATTATCGTAGGAGGGCAGAACGACATTAATTTGGGCGGTAACTTTACACCTGAACAACATGTAAATAAATTACAATGTGCCGCCCAAAACACTAACATTGTAGTCTTGGACTCTGCCCTTCTGATACAACAGACCAAAACTATGCAGCGAGAATAAGCAAGCAAACCAACAATTAAAACTGCAACTAGAGAAACAAATGTTACATTTGTTTAATGAATTTCCTCTCAGCAAAACACTTGACCCGGCATGGGCTCCACATGAACCTTGCTGGAAAACACAGTCGGCAACAAGCTTGCACAACACATCATTTACCCCAGTCATAAGCAATCTCCTGCCAAAAATCCATCCCTTTCACCTTTCTTACGTTCTCCACCCCCACCCTTATTTCGAACCCACTTACCTCCTCCTCTGATCCTTCTCCCGTTTCTCCCACTCCCACAACCAATTCTCCTACACCTAATGCCTCCGTTTCCTCACAACCTGTCACTGCCGGGGCACACTACAACCTTCGACCACGCACTCGAGGTAAAAATGGAGTAAATGTATCGGAACTACAGTCAGATGCAGTAGAAAAACATCCGCGTTGGTACTTGCAAAATATATACATACTGCACCATAATGTTCAATCCCTTTCAAATAAGACCGAGTTTATCGAAGTAGCTTTACAGAGCGATTTAAATCAAATGGATGTTCTTTGCTTTACAGAACATTGGTTATTTCATAATGATCTTAGCATTTTCCAATATCCAAAATTTTACCTCGCAGGCTATTATTGTAGAGAAAGGGAATCACATAAAGGTCCTGCATTTGGGGGTTCTATCATTTACGTTCGAAATAATATCGATTTTATTTCCTTGACGGTATTAAATGTGTATTCCGTTGAAAATGTTTTTGAAATATCTGTTGTATATTTTTCTACGCTAAAAATTATATTACTTTGCATCTACAGGCCTCCAACAAAGAGAGCAGTACATTATATTAAGGTCTTAAAAAACTGGAGAAAACACTAAAGTCACCATTCGCTCTTTTGAATCCATTGTTATACATAGAGATTTTAACATTGATTTTCTGGTCGAATCTTGCAAGAAAGAGAAGTTTCTCAGTTTAATTCATTCCTTCAGTTTAGATATTACAATAAATGTACCTACACTGATCACACTAAATTCGAAAAAGGAAATCACTCAAATAATAATTAACAAAACCATTACTCGATATGATATTGAACAAAAGATTTAGAATCCAGCGATCACGATGCCCAAATTCTTACCATTATAAGAAATGCGAACACTGACACAATAAATAATACACGTATGAGTAGATTATTTACTAAAAAAAATTATTCATCAAGTACTTGCTGCAAGAGTCATGGGACGCGGTTTACAATACTGTTGCTAGAAACGATCAATACAATTCTTTTTTTAACGCTTTCATTTCATTTTAACCCTTGCTTTCCTCTTCAAAAGAGAAAATTAAATATTTCCCGGAAAAGCAATTCTTGGATAACACAAGGAAATAGGACATCAAGTAAAAACAAACGAATTCTTTCTTTCATTTCTAAGCACCATAACGAATCTCAACGTTTCCCCTACTTTAAAAAATACAAAATTTATTGTAACACTTTATAATAATACTTCGTTATGAATCTTATTCCCTGTCCAATGAGAGAACGAGGTGGATGTAAACAAATGCATGTGGGTATGCAATTGGCTGCAAATTCACGACACACCCTCGTACTCGCACTTTTTTAAGCATATGCGTCAGAAAATAGTTCTGTAAATTTCAAGTAACTATGTTTTATACAATAGACCCCGCAAAATCATACGTAGAGCTGATATATAAGTGCTTATATACCTTAAATTATATAAGCAGATGGCACATATCAAGCGAGGAAATAGTTTCCTTCTAATGGCGGTCAGCACAACACATGTGTATATCGCATAGTGAAATATTAGTTTTGAGGTTACATCGGAGAAGTGGCCTCAATGTACTGAACAAGTAATACGGGAAGGAATGTATGACTTGGAAGGTATTACTGATACCTACGTTTGTTGATTCTTTAATAATCAACCTTCACAACGTCTGAAGTTCCTATGTACCTTTAAGTCCGGAAAGGGTAGAGCCACTGCCGGATTCAGAGACACTTTTACCAAGGAAGTTACCTCTAAATTAAATTTCCATTTAATATAATTTTTGCCTTCTGTGTAAAAACAAAAATTCAGCGTTTCAATTCACGAGATTCATTCAATACAATTCGAGAGCAATTCAATACAAGAGATCGCCCGCGATTTTTGCTGTGTGCATGAATTTCGTAATCTTATTGGCAACAATATTACATTATTATTTAAAACTAATATAATATAATTCATTTATAACCATTAATAAATAAAATGTTGAGTGAATTATTCCTTTGTAATCGTCGGTTTGTTTCGCGCATGCTGCAGTTTCGATAGATAAAAGGATATTGTGCAACGCTACAGGGCGGTGATAGCGGATCATTGACGGCAGAGGATCATGCGCTTCGGCGGAGGGATATATTCCGGATTGTTTACATCTACTTCATTCTCTCGTTGGACAAGGAATAGTTCATCTATCATTGAACCCAATGGTTCTAAAATTGTGGGTCGCAATCCCCAGGGGGGGGGCAAAGGTCTTGAAAAGGGGACAACGTATTTTCCTGAAAACGTAAAATCGTCTGCGTTTAATTCAACATACCAAAGGAGAAAAACAAATTTCTCGGTAGGAAACATTAAGATTTTTTTCCCTTTTCTTCGGAACAAACAAGACGTCGCTTCTCTCCTCTGCGATTGTAACTCGTTCTTACATTATTGCATTCCGTACACTAACGTATCTCGCGCAGCCCAAGCTTTGTCGTGTAACACGACTACTTAGTCTTTCGTAAATCGTGCGGCAAACTTGACACAAGAATGAAGCGATTCTTGATTAGTGGCAGAAATGAGCTAATGAAACTAGTGCTCCATTATCTGAAGGAGGTGAGGGTTCCTTCCGAGGACGAAAATGGGAAGATATGATGAGAAATAGTTGTCACTAGTTTCATAAAAACTACGGAAAATGGAAAAGAACGTCCACAATGTTTAATTTGTTTAATCATTTTACTTACTGATAGTACAAAGCCTAACAAGTTGAAGGGGCATCTTGAAACCAAATTAATTACTTTATGTATATCTCATCACATCCCAAGTATTATTCGTATTATGAACACACATGTATAGTTGTTTTGTTTTTTATTTCAAGCTAACAAAACTTATTTCGAACATATATCTCTGATTTGAAATGAAATACTTCCTCCCTGAAAAACTCGTAATCCACAGTGTGAATATTTCTAAAATAAAATCATAATTTGCTAAATGATTTCAAGAGATATAAAACAAACTAGAGATGCTAAAACAACACGTACTTTCCCCCCCCGTATTTTCACACAAAATTACGTAAAAAGTACTCAAAGTTGCGAAAAGTTGTACATAACTTTATTACAAAATCTATCCTTGCGTAACACATTTCGTCAGAGGTAAAATCTCAATCTTTATAATAGTAGTGATAGCAGGACGCCGAAAAACTTTTGATTTTTTGTAATTTTCGAAAATTCAGGGTTTTTAATGAAAATCAGGCCAGCACCATTCTCTTAAAAGTCCTTCACACTATGCAACAAGAAAGTGTAATCAAAAACAATGGCGAATTTCTTTTTTGAAAATTTAAAAATGCACCAAGGGCTTCATGTATAATTCTCCTTAAAATTAACATATCGGTTTCAAATTAGAGGGGTCGCGACATCAGCCAGATCGATTGGGGAATATAATTTTCAAGAAAATCGGATGGACGGTTTAATTGCTTTCGTTGTTCACAGACGGGGAGCCGTTTTGCCGTCATTTGATTTTTCGGTATATTTCGGTTTTATTTTCGGAAACGCATAAATTATTACAAGTGTGGATATACTACTACAAACAACATTTGTGAACATATGTATTTGGCATTTTGGGTGGATTCTCCGACTTCACCGGCTAGCAAACGGTGACCCCCATTCCTGAGCATAGTAAAAATCCCACACTGGAGGAAGGGGATAAAAGAGATACTTGGCCAACATGGCGAACTTCCTTTACCGTAACTAGCACAAACTCCGTTTACCTGAATATATTTTTTCGTAACACAGCTATGGAAACAAAGGCAACTTTAAAAGAACGCTACAAAACAATTTTTGCCCCGGACGGGAAGCTAATACGCTGCCCATGATCCGTTCCAGAGGCGCTAAATGAGTGATTTTTCGCATAGAGATACCAGATCACTTTATCCGTCAACATTTTTAACACGGGCGCATCTTACGAGAGATCAAAATTATTTCTGTCTTTTCTTCCACTTCTTTAGTAAAGTCTTGCTCTCATCTTACTCTTCAAAACGGTCAATGCCGAAAGAATACAACTGATGGAAAGAATTTCTACCTGATTAAACTGTGAATTCTGATAAACAAGTCATTTACAATAAATCCATCAATATGCTAGGTTTTGGCATTGTATCTGTTGTACGAAAGTTCAATTTTTTTCACTTTACAATCTAAATGATAAATATAGGAAACGTCACTTTTGAGTTAGAGTAGGATCCGCGAAGAATATCGCAATTTATATTGCGACAAAGCAAAATAATCACATACTCATACGTTTTCCTGTATACGATAACAAATTATGATACCTTTTAAAAAGTAATAAATAAGTGCATTGCCCCCTTTTTCAAAAATTAACCTAAATAAAAAATAAAAATGAATGCCAGTGAAAATGAACAACTAATTTGAACAGCATTTCTAACACATGCATTTCATTAGGTAAAATTAAAAATTGAGCGCAATGCGTAACACGTAAATAGTTTGAAAAGAAAGCATTACTTGTCTTGTACGAAACATAGTGTATTTGAAAGGTTTGAAAACAAAATGCAATCACCAAAAACAAGTGAAATTAGCATGTTATTAGCAAGAGCATTGTTGAGCATAGATTTTTTCTGAGGAACACGATTTCTGTGAGATTTTACGTGAGCAAGAGTTATTAATTTGTGGTCAATCTCAATATGAATGCCTACTTCCGGGCAAATATGGAAGAACACAAGAAAACTCCATTGCCCAGCTGCCATTGTGTATACAGAAGAATATTAATTTACAGGTAAAACACTAATATTTTTGAATTATCGATGTATTTAATCTTAAATAGTGTTTTTTTTTTAATTTTAAGTTACGAGGACTACTTCACTCGCATACATTTTGTGAGGACAAGTATCTCCAGACAGGACTTCAAAAAAATTTTTTCGTAAACAAATATACGTGTTGGACTGTCATTTTAACCCTCTGACGATCAGTGTCACGGTCTACAAGTATTTTTATTATACAAGTAATTCATAATATTTACAAAAAAATTCATTTTGGCGTAATTATTATAATCCAGGAATATCCCTGTACATGTACGCCTTCTTAATTGTTATTGCTGAACACACGTGTTTTGAATTTTTTTCACTTAAAAAGGTATGGTTTAAATTATTGTCAAATTTGCAAATAATGTAACCCCATTTTGAAATTCTCACTTTTACTTATTCACAGTTGCATGATAGAGAAAGTTAGTTTTTAATTATGCCAAAAATAGATCTTACGTTTTTGTTTTCGGTACTGCACGTTTTGGGCCGCAAAAGTACTCGGGTCATTTTTAATGTTGTTGATGTTCTTTTGTCATAAAACTTCGCTTGTATAATCATAGCATTTAAAAATTGTTCTATCACGTGATGTATAAATAGCAAGCGTGATGTATAAATGCGACCCAAGCGTGTGTTCTTTACCTAAATTCCCTGCAATAGCTACGAAGTTAGATAACCTATGAAAAGAGAGGGAACACTGAGCTTCTTGCCCTCCCGCATGGATAGAAATGGAAACTGGTCTCGGGATCTGAACCTCAAACACT
This sequence comes from Gryllus longicercus, assembly GCA_038098605.1. NCBI lineage: Eukaryota > Metazoa > Arthropoda > Insecta > Orthoptera > Gryllidae > Gryllus > Gryllus longicercus. The sequence goes on along the minus strand of JAZDUA010000460.1, from coordinate 898,695 downwards.
GCTAAGTTCTTCGAAAGTTATGTTTCCTGTACCCTCGGTTAAGAGTAATGTGTTACGTGACAAAAGACTATCACTAGGAACTTTTGTAAAAACTAATATCGTTCACGTTCCAAAATAATTATTACTATAATTAGTATTCTTTTCACGTACACAAATATAAATATAGATTATTTTTTCTCTTAAACACTAAGCTTGTTACGACGTCAGAGCAACGCTCATGTGACACAGACCTTAAGGTTCTAAAACGTATAGTTTCCGAGGTAGGTATGATAGCAGTGCATTGCAGCGTTTTGCGGGTTGCTTCTGTACTTTATATTAGTTTAATGTGTGTAACACATTGTACTGAAATTTCAGCAATGTGCCCACTTTATCCATATAAACTTTTACAACAGCAAATCTCATACTCCGCCGTGCACGCAATATGCTTAAAAAGTTTAGCGTTACAAAGTTTTATCTTAGAGTGGATTTTGGTAGGTGCACCTCAGTACAGTGGCTGCAGTTTCGAAACCCTCTAAGACATTGATGTTTTCAATTGTTTTAGCATATGGGACGTTTCCTAGTCCCTCTTTTATAACTTCCATACCTTAATCCTTGTACAATCCCTCGTGAGCTCGACACCTATGAGACTGGAAGAGGTGATATCATTGCAGTGCCTGACAGGGAGGTCCTAGGGTTCGATTCTCCACAGTGGCAGGATTTTCGACAAGTTCTAGGTAGCTAGGTCAAATTCTGAAAGGATGAGAATTTTAGCGGATCTGGGCTCCAGTGAAGCCATATTAATATTGTTCCGAGGGTAGCGTTCGCGGTTAGAACGATTAAGCAACCAAAGATGGCAGCCGGGAAGAGTGGGGCAAAATCGAAAATGTAGCTCCTAATCAAATTGAACTATTTGCAATTTGAAGTAACTACTACGGCATAGTTTGTACACTTTTGTCATTCCACTAGATCAATGTAATTTTACGAAGAAAACATTTTTATAAGAAATGTACAAATTATTTTTGAAAAAACTTAAGTCTATTCATCTGTCTGAAAAGTACACACAAAAGCGGACTGAATGTTTTAATTATAAAAAAATTGCACATACATTAACCAAAATATTTTACTTGTTATTGAAACACATATGTGAACTGATTCTTTTTCATAGTTTTAATGTTCAATTTTTATATTCAATTAAATTCTCTCGTCTTCTTAGACCGATTCAGAATCTGGTTCGGAGCATAAGCCTCTTGCCTGCCATTGGATGAAGTGTTTCATCTATGATATTCTTCAAGCATTACCTCTTTGCTGCAGTTTCATTTAAACAGCACCTGAGAGTAGCTATCTTACTCTCGTGACTTTATTTCGGGAAGACCATGTTATGGGCGACCTCTTATAATATGGACCTTGTAATCAGAATGAATGAAATGGTTGTTCATTATCTGTATACTCTGTATTATAAAGGTGATGTATCCTCAAAATACTGACCGTCGACTCCAAATATTGAACTGTCAAATATTGATTCAAAAATTGACGCTGCGAGAATATCAGGCGATAGTGGCTTTCCAAGTGTGGGAACTTCTCTTTACACTCTTTTACATATTCTTTTGTTTTGTTTCTGGGGCATTTTCACTTCTCCTGTATGTTTGTCAAAAAATGCGGCTACCGTTTGCATTTTCTAAGGCTGCCTCAATGAGGCCATGACTTAATCATAACGTTGGCCAAAACCTTTTTTTACTAAAACGTTATCTTCTCAGAATTTTGAATGGGTTGTTATTTCCTAGTCTGCGATTCCTGATAACCGTGTCCTGTTCAAAAAACAGGATACTGTTCAAGTTTCAATGATCTATTCAAAGAACAGGCCATTGAACATCAGAGATAAAGTATCTGATGTTCAATATATGAAGATAACCCAAACCAATCAAAGCTTATTGACGTTCATGTGGTAACAAATGATACCGCAAAGTAATTTGCGTTCTTGTTCAGTGAAGTTTCCTGTAAAATTGTACCAACTATTTTGGGAACTTTCGTAGGCATTTATATATTTTTTTATTAAAATACACCTGGCCTTTTTGTTTTGTTTAAGTTAATTTTTCATTTATGTTTAAGTCACATTTCTTCCGGTGATTTAGTTCAGTCTGCTCTTCTCGTTATTCATTGTTTGCGTTTAGTGTTCACTGAGGAGATCTACTTGAGGCCTAATAAATTTTTCTTGCAGTTAAGCAGCATTGCCAGGATTTTACGCTTATTTTAATCGAAAAATCACTTTTTGATTTACTGTCGTTTGACATATTTAATGCAGAATCATTTGAGTCGTCGTCTGAACTGAATTCTTAATCATTTTCTTTTTCTAATCATTGCAGTTCTTGTTGCATTGTCTCATCATACACAATCACAACCGCGCAACAATTGAAACCGCGTATACATACCACATTAACAATGCAAAATCATTTATTCTGAATGTAGTCTGTAATAGTAACATCAAATAAATAGCAGTACTTCAATAACCTGATGTGATCTTCCGGTGAGGAATGCAAATCATCGACAATAACAATCAATAACCTACACATATCAAATGGAAATCAAAGTGTCACTCACCTCAAAAACTGAAAACTACCGCAATTGTTGCAATTACCTTAAATAATAGAATAAATACGAAGTGAATCATGCGCATTTGAAATGAAGTTTAAAATCACCGTGTATTTCGAATATTTATGTTCGTAGTTATAAATACGCACAAGAGATAGCGATATGACACAATGGCTTTGCTGATTGGTTATTTTAATAACGTTTTTAAGTAAATTATGACCAAGTCTAAATAGTATGATATTTTTCAAAGAAATAATGACTAATCCCAAGTAAGTATGACGAATGTATTACTTTATACGTTTATAAGTGGCCACTAAGAATAATAGACTATGGGCGTTGACAAATGAAGTTGTTTTTAAGTATTTGGAAACTTATAAATCTTGACTAGAGAATTTTTCTGTGCAGATAGGGAAATTAAAAGGTGTTTGGTCATAGCAAGCTCATTAACCTAAATTATGGACTTGGTCAGTTTTTTCAAAAAACGTTATATTTTACTGAAGTAACGTTCTATATGTGCTCTCTATCTATTGGTTTTATAAATAAATATAACTAATAGGGTATTAAAAGCTAGCTAAAATAACTAGCTTTGCGATGGATTTATCACTATCATTTAGTAGATAACAAAATGAATTAATAATTCTGAATTGTATCCCCACCATGACCCACCTCGCTCCAGTCCTCTACATTCCGTTAGGACCTGCCCCGACCGTTTTTGTCCCGCCACCCTCTCAACCATGCCCCACCCAGATTCAGAGTAGTGCATAATTGTGCGCCGCCGATTCCGCCATTTTATGTCCAGTTCTCAAAAGAGTTGGAACTGTGGGGTATTGCATGCGTTGACAAATAATACACACAAAACGAGTATAAATAGTATCCATATCTTCAAATCCTTGAAGCTGCCTAACGTGGCCCTCGAGTGAGAGGATATATAAAGACTTGGTTGCGCTCTAGAGACTATCCCATGCCAATTAATCCCTGCCATATTCGTTACAATATTCAATATTACCTTCCCACAGGCAACTGTAAACATTAGATAGATGCATTGTTCCTTACTCTCGGAAAACTTCTATCGAAACGAAATCCTATTTTGCCTTTTAGGGGTTGAATTTTGAAAAGCCATTTCTAAATGGTTACGTGCACTGAGATATGAATTTACGTTCTAATTTTTAAATTTTCTAGTTTCAATAATTTTGGGTCTGCGTTTATATGTCATTTTACTTTATCGCATACTAATAAGTATACTAAGTAGTATAAAGTAAGTTATATAATGCTGCAGCGAAAAACTTGTTTGGTGAGATCTACATATCGAAAAAGTGAATAATTGTTGCTACTTTATGTAGTAAATTGCATTCTCAAATTTGTAGTGTTATCAAAATCCACGTTTTGTGGGACCGTGATACCGAAACAATTGGTGTACGGCAAAACGTCAGTCCGAGAACAACCTAAACTGCTCACAGAATGTTCACAGAAATTGATATATCTCGAGCTATATTGCTGATGACACAGCTTCTTGAATTTCAAATCAATACTTTTATTTTTGGAGTTACTATAAAAAAACTGGACACTTTCAAATTTTTCTCAAAAATGACCCTAAATGTATTCTTATTTTATCTCGAATAAAGTAAATAAAACGTAGATTCCAATTTTCATTTAAATCGTTGAATATCAGAAAATTGAAAAAGTAGTTTTTTGGAATCTTCCTACAATTAGAATATTGGAGATCGATATTATTTTCTTAATTAAATGTTATTCAAAATAAGACCTTTCATTACAAACTGAGAATTTTTGAAAATTGCACAAGTTCAACTTTCTTTTTTGATTGTCCAAGAGTTCTAGTCATTCTGGGTCAGGTTTAAATCTGTACAATTTTAGGTATCATATAAAGAGCGGCGGCGATGGTGTAACGGTTAGCGTATCGGACTGTACCCAAGTACCCAAATGGCGGATTCAAATCCGATCTAAGCCGTGGATTTGTAAGGGCGAAAAAATCCTTCGTACACCTTCCTCCGGAGGCTGTCCCATGTTAATACATTTACTTGCATGTAAAAGATCCTCAGGCCTAAATGACGCCTCTGAGCTAAATTCAAATCGCCTGTTTCGTCGCTCAAGGAATACCTCTTTTCTCCGCTAGTGGGTGAAAGAAACGTAGCGAAATTTGCGTGGTCAGACGTAAAAGCGGGCCTGATGATTCGAGTCTCGCCACGTCAAATAAGGCATTAATTCAATATAAATGGACAAATCTACAATCCAACATACCGGTTTTCCTTAAGTGTTACGGCAGTAGTAACAAGAAATATAAACTTTCAACTGTTTTTTTCTGGTAGTACCTACCATTATTCACTCGTTTTGGTATATAAAACTTAGGTTGGTTTATGCGACACACTGTACGTACACATATTTCTTAAATTTTCATACAGAAATTTTATTTAGATGAAACAAATAGGCAGAATTTTCCTATTTGTTATACTTGTTCCTCCATATTGATGAAAAGTAATCTATATCGAACTGATCCTTTGAAACCTCTCTTGAACTAATGCATCCACGAACTTTGTGAATTGTCCTTTTTTAAATAAAAATCATTGTAATTTGTATTGAATATTTCTAGAAAAATATATTTGTGTAAAAAACAATACTGGGACGACAAGAGATTTTTCAAAAAAAAAGAAGAAAAGAAAGAATGTATGTGACAAGTTAAAAGTTTATTTGCACAAATTAGTGAGAAACAAAAAAAGCACACGGAGTGGGTCTATTTTAAAGTAGCAAGATATTTTAGGCATGAAATTTGATCGTGTCGTTAATTTTATGTGAAGTTCAGAATCCTTAAGAGTTACGGTGCTTTTGAAAAACCGTCTGCTTGCAGAAAACAGGCACATCAAAACTGATCTCCATGACAATGACTGTAAACAAGGACTAAAGTTACGATGATTAGACGATTTTTCATGCATACAAACTAACGAAAGTGTTTTACAAAACAACGGGAATACTCAACAAATCTATGAAGAGGGGAATATAAATGTCAAAAATTCGAAGAATTATTTACGCAAATGAACAACAGAAATGTACAGAAATCTATTAGTTGACGAATTATAACACTATTTGTAAGATTGTAAGAATTTTCGAAAAACGATCTGCATTGATTTAGAAAAAAAGTCCACGAATTTTATTAATGAATATGTGAAACGATGAACGAAGACGGAAATGAACGACAGAAATTGGATACAAAAATATGGTATCTTCTCAATGTATACCGAAAAATAGTTATATATCATTTCCATTATAACAATTCATGGAATCAAAATGCCGTAACTCAAATGCAACAGAAACGAGAAGTGTTTGGAATTCAATACGATCTCTAGCATCCAAAAGAACAAGGGAGCATTCTCTCTGGATTTACCTTGACTACTTATCCTTTGAACACTGGTAATTGTGTGATGAATCTCTTCTACATTTTTCATTACAAATTAGATCATAAATTCATCGATTCGATACCATGAAGTAACTTATTACAACGTTCTGTATACAAAATCCTATTACAGATGAATGCTTCGGAAAGAACTGGACTTCAAGAACAATCATTGACATGAACAATAACGAAGCTACAAGTCTGTTCTCAAGTGATATGGAGATCCTCCTGTTAGCCAATAATTTCAACAGACACTACATGACAGGGGATAAGTCGGGCTTTCTAGCCAAGTGAGGTATTGCTTTGAACAGGGAATACTCATTATTTTTTTCTTGGCGACTTACGACTTCACTTCTTGTTGTGCGCATTTTAAGCGTAACAAAATTAGAAATTTAGAAAAAATAATGTTACAGCATTTTCAGAATTACTATGTGCAATGAGACAAAGAAGTCATACTTCAGAAGCTGACGGTGGATTAATAATTTACTGTTACTAAACGGTTATTCTACGTTGGCTGAATCGGAAATCCATTCATAGTTATCGCAGAACGGTGACTCCAAAGAAAAATATCCTGGAATAATCCTGTTGCGCGTGTGAGGTACGAAATGTGATAACTAAGCTGCGGATTTATACTCGTAGGTATGAAAACTGTAGAAACAGACAGACAAAATTGGCATTTAAAAATGTAAAATAGCCATTTAAAAAGGCACTTTACATTTTTATTATCCTTATTTATGTGTGTGAGTAGAAAGTTTCTGAAGTAAACGTAACGTAGTTAGAACTTTTATAGAATGTTTGCTTTCAACATTGTCCTGGCAAATCCTCGTAGAAGTCATTTCTTTCATTATCGAACAATGAGGACCAAAAACGCTGAATCGCAGTAGCTACCATTTTGCGTTTCAATAAATGCAAGCTGATATTTAATGCTCCATTATGATATTTTTTCTCACAGTTAATTTAAAGATATTTGTAAATGTTGTATGATTCGTTTTAATTGCCACGCATAACACAAAGATATCTAGTGGGGTTACATCAGCTCATACTTTCTCGCATTACATGTTGAAAAAATATTTCAAAGTTTGCAATTTTCAAAAATTCACCCTTCAACGAAAATTAGCACTGCACCGTTCTTTTTAACGTCCCTTTCTTTATCCTTGAGAAGAAATTGAAGCAAAAATTTGTAGTGGGTTTTGAGAACATTTATTATGATTTGCATTTATTTCAAGCAGAAATTCTGCAAAAAAAAATATAAGACAAACATTTCTATAAGTCCAACATTTATCAATTGATTGTCAATTCAATATCAATGATTCTAAACTCAAGGTGTCGGTTCGCTAAGATATTCAATTCGTTAGCATCGTTTGAGAAACATTCCCATGTAGCGAAGTGAAGTCTAAGCCTACTGAATTGTTTCTAATGGTAACAAATGGTATATATTACTCTTATTACTAAAAATAATTCTTTTATGTTTTTTTTTAGCTCGGAATTGATATTCTTGAGGTATGTAGGAACGCCCAAAATAATCCAATGCTTTTTAATATACAAATAATTTTTTCCATTTTCGCACCTAAACTGGCGCTCTGCCCTTCCAAAACCCCGTCTGTTCCTCCTAACAAATCTAGAAAAGTTAATTAATATTGCAAAGAGTAGGGTTGTACTTGCCTGATGCTGTACTTTCGCACGAAAAACTCTACTTACCTTACTCAAGAGAAAAATTCTTTTCTAATACTTTTGTGTCTATCAAGGAAAGAGAAAGGCTGTCAAGGAAGATTGAATAATTACTTCAAATGTTTTTATGGAAGTGTAATTGTTCCAAGAACATCTCTCTATAATACTGAAAATTTATTGAACCTATATTGAAAATTTGTTTCCAACGTCAATTCCATTGTTTTTATTTTTGTTTGATAATCTGCAAGTTCGAAGTTACATTTATACATATTTTTAACAAATAAACACGTTTCATTAACAACTTTCCATCTTAATGGAAAGGATTGGGAAATGGATTGGCAAAGGGAGGGGATTAACATGCGAGAGTTCTCGCAGGGGTACCTAGTAGTAATTAAAGACCCGCTAATGCCATTTGTAATGTAACAGAGGTCTATAAAAACCAGGGCTTTCGAAACCTAGGCGTCGGTGAAAGTGAAGTCCATTGTCCTCCAAAAATGTTAATTTTGTTTTTGACAATATCAATTACATACTTTTATTTTTCCAATTAAAATATAAACTGATTTAAAAGGCTATATATTCACTCGTACACAATTTTATTGGAGCTAAATTAAATATGAGTTAGTGAGTGAGGTTAAGTGGAGTGTCATTGGCAGTAACTCCAGGCACATTTTGCACACTAAGAGCGATACCTTCAACACAAAATATAGGGAATTTTATCCTCTTTTGTTTTATATCAGGTTAATAGTTTCTAAGTTATTATGAGATAAAGTGGGACAAATCACAAATGTTTCGTATGTTTTGCATATTTCACCAATTTTACAGTGTCCTCACTGCCGTTAATTGGTGGAGAAAAAGCTTAATGACATTAAATGTATGTAATTTCATCTTCTTTATTTTATATTGGACGATCATTAACAAAAAAACTGACTACTTTTGAGTTATTTTACACATTTTTTGCATCACAACCGTGTTTCCAGGCAAAATTTGTTTGGCAAACCTGATATTCGTATTCAGCGATCCAAAAAACATACGGGAACCAAATTTCAAAACTATAGCAAAACTCTCGCTTTTTGCCCTTTTTCAGCTCAGTTTGACTATTTCATGTATTCGGTCTCTGTTAGAATTGAACAACCTGAGACGACTTGATCAATGGCCTTGTCCCTGGCAGATGCGGCATTTATCATCTTTGGAAATTTTGAGAAGCGCTTTATCATAATGTTTTCTCAATACTTGATCTTGTGTATCTATGTGCTTCCGATTCTGCCTTCATTCTTCTTTTTATGTCACATAAATGATTGATCGGCACCTTATCAATTCTTTATAAATATTGTCCATAGAGTGGTTTGTCTCCACGATTTCTTTAACATTTGTTTGAGTATCATGTTAAGTAGCATCAGAAGTTCAGTGTCCCTAATTTTCTGGGTGTTCCGCATAGTTTTCTTCGCAATGCTTCTTGCTACACTTACAGTACTTTCTTCAGTCAGATTTAATATCCAGCCTCATTAGGACGTATTTTAACACGCTTCGTTTGTTTAAGAATTTTTCAAATGGTGAGGTAGAAATTGTCGAATTATAATATTACAAGCCATTAACAATATCGCGGGGACGTACGTGCTCTCATCACCTTGATGACTGACCACATACTTTCCTATCCCGACAATGCCAGGAGACTACAATTTGTCTGAAGCCTCTTCCTCCTTTAAGTGGCACATAAAGTCTATGTACATCAGCTCGCGGGTGGGCGATATAGGCATTGTAACCACTTTCCTGTTTTTTCGATCCATGATTCGAATTATTATTATTATTATTATTATTATTATTATCATTATTATTATTGTTGTTGTTGTCTTATTATTAGTAGAAACATCATTTATAATTTGTAACAAAAATAATTTCGTAATTTGTATCTTAAAATTGTCTTTTACATGGTCTTTATTTTTTAAGAATTATCATTGTGGGATTGTCAATGTAAATTAGTGTAATGCATTAAATCAAGGGAATACTAAATGTACACTAAAATGATAATCATTTTATAATGGATTAACCTACACTTAATCCAGCTTTACCAAAGAAAACGCTAAAAACCTACCTAAGGTGACCATACTTGGAAAACATAAAAACGAGATTTTTGTTTTTGTCACTACAATAAAAATGGCCAAAAGAGGCCATCAAACACTTATTTTATCACATATATTTAGGTTTGTAAATTTAGAGTAATTAAATGAATAAATTCATAAATACGTATAACTTCCATTATGTAGCATTCAATTCACGCCAACCAAAGAATCCCTTAGAAAGGAACATTAGAAATTTTGAGTAATAAACATTATTGTTTAATTGACACTATCATTCATTATGAAGTAGGTCAATATTTCTCCATTAAGATTGCATACTAAGTAGAAACTCTCAGAAGCAGAAGAACTGAATTATTGAATTTCATAACGATATCATTAGTCATAAAGCATAAGTTGAACTGACTCCATAGCTGCATTTTCTCTTCCTAGAAACCACAAGCGACTCTCTAAACACTCTTTTTACGGGGTACATAAGTTCAATATCTTGTCGCACATAATTTTGAATTATAATTAATAACTTAATAAGAAAGCAGTGAAGCAAATGGAATATATTAAGATATATTTAATATTTTTGACGGCATTTTATACCGACAAGCCATTGCCACAAAAAAGTTATCTTATTTTTCGAGCGTCCCGTTTTCCTATCAAAAAACACGAGACAGGGACTCTCCCGGCCTATATAAGACGTCTGGTCACCTTAACCTATTCGAACAATGTATTAAACTAGTGGTGCCGCTACAGCACGTACTTTCTTGCGATATTGTTAATGGCAATGTAATATTATAATACATTTCTGTCTTACCATGTGAAAAATTCTTAAACAAACGAAGCGTGTTAAAATACAATTTTTCTCTCTATCACGATAGAGAGAAAGTTATGTAATGCTGCGCGAAAAAACGGCGAATTTTTAGCAGAAAAACTCATATTACAATGCTCTGGCAACGAAAAAGTAGATAAATCTTGGTGCTAAATTTAGAAAAAAACCTCTAACACATGGTATAGCCAAACTCCATGCGTTATGGATCCTTGATGCCCAAAAAATCATTGACGGCAAAACGTCTGTGCGTCCGCCCCAAACGTTTCTCACAGTATTTGATGCAGGAATGTTATTTAGTATTACTATTTGAGCAAAGATATTTATTTGCTTTATTTATTATATTGTGCTAAATAACAAAGAATGTTACTTCCCAAAAACCTTCAAGCATATCCTCATTACAATACATAGGTGTCTATCTTATCAACATGAAACAGGGCTCCCAAATTGTAATACACCAAATTATCACTCAGGAATCGCAACATAATATTACAAACACAAAAGGTCACGTTTTGAAATTTTTCTTTTAATTTTGATGTCAAAATAGCATTTTTTACTCAAACCGCATACAAATTAAATTATTTCCAACAGAGAAACAACCTTAGAAAACTGACAAGATAGCAAGATATTTAAAAATAAACGCAAATACCATATCTAAAAGGAGATGTTCATGTGAATAATTTTCAGTGCTGCGAAACGTTATTTGTCCCTGGGGTCAAAAAAGACCCCAAACAGAGTCTTAAGAGTTAAAGATTTTCCCTTCCATAAGTAATTCGTAAATTCGTACTTTAGTAAAAAAATATATACAAGAACTTTCCTAGAAATTGCATCTCTTATGCTCTTTCGGTCTAATAAATAGCTAGGCGATGGAGGGCAATTAAACTTATAGTTAGTGTGTATCAAAGGCCGCGGCTAAGCCAAAATAAAATCTCTCCTATGAAGAGGTGATCTCTAGATTCACAACACGCATGTTAAAGAATCATTTCGTTAATGTTTTTAAATTAATTAGCCACATATTATGTAAGTGACTGTACAATTATTTTATATTTGTGTACGAAGATCTGTCTCTAAAGTGCGGATTTTCCTAGTTATAGATCGAGCAAACAGGCGAAAATGTAATAAAAATTAAGTTCTTTGGCAGCCACTAGTTAGAAGCGGATCTTTCAGGGCATGGATAGCGTGTCAAAAGTCCAATTTGTAGCACTAGAGCAAAAAGTGAGACGGTGCTCAAGTGTTCAGAAAATTCTGTGAATGCAACAAAGAAAAGAAAATTCTTTCGTCTGATCTCATCAGCTACTATTGTAGACCTTAATGTATCATTAAGTGATTTATATACTTAAATTATAATAAAATTAAATTCAGTAAGGCAAACACACGAGGCAAAAATGATATTATTTTGCTCGTAGGTCTGTACCACTCGGAGTTGTATCGCAACCTTTCCAAATTGCCAAAAAAATCCCCTTTTACCACTCGTAAATAACTATTTTGAAACATTTTGAGAATATTTGTCGATCTTTAGTTTGTTCGTCAGACGAAATTTCTAACAGATTTAATTTGTAGAAAATTTAATGTAAAGAATGTATTTGAACTTCTTTCACTTAAAGTGTACAATTTTCGAGTTGTAACCGGAAAACAAAAAAATTGTTGCAGATTTCTCAGTACACACATTTAAGAGGTAGCAAAGTTCAAATCCGAATTCAATACCCCGAAAAACATAAATAACGAACGCTAGAGAAAAAAAAACATACATTTCCCCGCCATTGGACTGGACAAATTCATATTATGAGATGACGTTATCACAGTGATATTACAATAAAAGGAAGGAATTGGGAATGAACAACATGAGGGAAGGTCATTATTGAAGAGTTTTAATTCCCTATCTAATATCCGTACGCTAGTAAAATCTATGTTGTGCAAGTGATCCATTTCTTCATTAGGTAATTTTGTCTTAAAGGATTTTCATAAATGTTATTCGCCTGTTCTTTATGTCTTCGCACTACTTTTATTTTGTCCTGCACATGACAAGAGGTAATCTTTATAATCAATTGTGTAGTTCGGTACACAAAGTAGGGTTAATTTTGGTAATTTCTCGGTGAAACAATCTCAAATTTGTCTTTATATAAGTTCAATATATTTATTCATAAACTTGACTGTCTAATAGAAGAAGAAGTAGCTGTAGATTGCAGTAGCTGAAGATTCAAAAATAATTCCCGAAACGTCGTTTTGGTAATAACAATGCAGATAAAAAATGTGATATACAATGAGATTGCAGTCCAGTGTTTTAATTCGACAGATGTATCCCATCCATTTTTGTCTCAAAAAGTGAACTACTCCTAGTTTATATTCTCGAGAAGTAGAATTCATACAGAAATAAAAATGACGTTTATATATTAGCTTCATTACAATTGTACTGTTATTAAAAATAATCAATAACAAGTCTGAGATCGTACAGATTCAAAACAGTTGTTAGCCAAATTTACACATACGACAGTGCGTCAAAAACCAATGCTTATACTTATTTCTCTTCTGTTTGTTTTTTTTCATCCTTTTCAATGTACTTTTAACTGGACGAACAAATGAATCCGTCCATTGGTGACAGGGCGATATTTCAATTCTTGTGAAAATAGAATTCATTCGATTCCACTGTGTATTGGGCATGTGTATTCTAAAAAAGCATGTGTAAACTTAAAACAATGTTACGAGCTGGAGTAAAACTGCATTTTGTCCAACAGTGAGGAATTGGTTTGGCAGTTCTAAATTCATTAAATTATTTTTTAAAAGTGTCAATGTTGCTTTCTCTGAAGACATTATCAGAGCAGATGGAGCGTGACAAACTCTTATGGTAACCCACATGTTACACATCCAAACTATATTCAGAATTTCTCCAAAAAACTACACATGTTACAAAAAAGTGTTCATAACGCTACAATTTGTAATTAGAAAGCAGCATAAATCAGGAAAAGCAATTTGCTTTTCCTCTGGCTTGCAAAAATGAGTATCGTATTGCTCAGAACCCTTCACATAAACGTCAAACTTTCTGCAACCATCCCTTTAAATTGAAGAAATCGAAAGCAAACAGTCATATGCCACATCAAACTGAAATTGATTATAAAAATTGGGTATAAAACATATGTTTTAAAGGAATTTATAAAAAACTACTATATTGCAATTCCCATTTATTGACAAAGCTAAATTCTACTTTCTCGGATAAAAACGGGAATTCTAAGAGGCCGAATAATTGGTAATATCTCAGATTTTGCCAATATTCTGCTTAGAACTATTTAATTTCAAGGTCTTCAATTGTATTGCATGTTTCTTTTATTCTTAATTCGCATATTCTTATTTTCATCAATTCAATCCTCCTTATAATATGGGCTGCGTTTTAAAGGAAAGATCGAATTTCTTCTACGGTTATTTGGCTCGCAATATCGATCATTGATACTATCTTACTGGTTTTATCAAAGAGGAGGATGTGAGATTCATTACAATCTACTGTCTGTGATGATAAATTGGTTCCAATAAAAAAACACCGTCATTGAAATGTATTTCGTAATTAGCTGAATACCCAACGTTGTTTAAGTATTGCTATATCACAATCATAAATTAATACCCCCTCCAGCCTCGCCTCGTGACGTACAGCAACAAAATGCTCATCATTTCCTTTACAGGATGCATTGAAGTTCATTTTGAAAAAAACAACATATTTTAGGGTAAAATTTTAAATAGCACTCCTAGTATGAATTTTGTCGGCCGCTCAAAAATTACGGAGCAATTGCTAGTGTGGTTCAAAAGTCTTGGTGTAAAATACACACACCCATAACCTTTATACAATAGGATTATAATGATTAGTCATGTCTTTGACGTTGATTATGCATGAATATTTCATTTATATTTGCTAGAGATTGAATTTCATTACTGACAAATTCAGTTCATGTCTGGGTTTGAATATTCTATTCTGAAACTGACGAATTCTTGACACTTCGAAAACAGTATAGTAACAAATAATTCTGAGATCATAAATCATACCCGTAAACTTTTGGTTAAATGAAATTTGGTAGAATTTTCACCGTGCTTCTTCAATGCACCTTCTTTGGAGTCAGGTATTTTTTATTGCGCAATCATCTTTAAGAGCTATTTTTTGCTTTCCTTTTGTGAGCCCACTGGCATGACATCTAAGTTGTATTTTATTTACTAAATGTATCTTTAAATAACAATATATTGTTCAATTTGTATCTATTAATTTATGTATTTCGTGCTTAGACGAAAGAGCGGACGTGATGGCCTGAGTCTTGCCATATCAATAAACACATTATTATTATAAAATTGAATGTTAATGATGGTTTTAATTAGCAAAGTTTCTTTTGAAATCTGTTAAAGATCGTTATATTTCCTAACAATTATAATACAATAACTAATGGGAAATTTCTATAATTGACTTAATCACCAATTAAAACAAAAAATATTAAATACTACTATTTGTGAATAAATTCCTAGTCTTGCCGCAGAACTACATAAATGCTAATAATCTTCTTAGATAATCGAAGAATCAACGAATTCTTTCATTGTCATACAATATACATAATCTTCAAATGAGTTTGCATTTAATTTCGTAGTTCTTGGACTCTCAAATTGATCGAATCACTGTAAAGCTTTTTCATTCCCAAGTACAACTTATCCATGTTTTTAAGTAATTTTTGTAATAAGAATATAAATGAGAAAAATACAAAATCACACAAGTACGTTATTTCTACTTATCTGTAACTTACCTTTACTGCTCATTCACCAAATAATTGCCGGGCGTCATAAAAACACAAACAAACTTGGCAACAAAAATAACAACTGCGAGAGAGGATGTGTTTCAGTTCCATGAAGCTATAAATACATGGAGGTGGCATTACCAACCTCTGCCATGTTCCGTAAGTAAAGACATACCGTCATATTTCTAGCTCCATGTTCAGTTCATTCTGACAGTTGAACTAAGTTCGAGACGTCGAGTATTCAAATATAACGACACTCGATTTAGAATGATCGATCTCTCTGTTTGAGCCCCAACCATGGGAGAAAGATATGGCCCATATCATCTGAGTACTATCCGCGCACGTTTTCTTGAGCCCTCGCTCCACTAGTTGCGAGAGGAGTGGGGAATTTGATTGTTTTGACGAAAGGAATTTTATATCAGATTGGAGTTAGCTTTCCGATGCATAATGGTTTCTATTTTACGGGTGCGAACATTTCTAGTTATATTTTGTCTACAACGGTTTATTTATTCTTAATTCGATTAATATAATTATAATAAGAATAATTATAATTTATTCTTAAATCGATTTTCGCAAAGGAGTGGTGGTAAGTATTCCGGGTTTCAAGAATTTTATTCGTTCTGCACAGTATCAGTTTCGGTCACGAACCACGTAACCACAACACGGGCACTTCATTTGAAAAGCCAGAGCAGTCGCAGGCCGCCATATTGAATGGAGAGCAAGAAGCATTGAGAAACATTGAAAGTGGTATCAAGTGACAATTTTCACCGAAAAGTTACACGATGTCGATGTAATTTAAATAAAAGTTTCAATAGTTTTAAAAAATATTTCATGTCTTTTAACAACTTGTAACAAAGTTATGATTGTTTTGATAACTGGCTGCATTTAAAATTTCCGCGAATATTGTGACGCAACCGGTGCCTAAAGCTCATCGCTGAAGTCGGATACGATGCGCAACCGCCACCCCCTCCTGGCTGAAATTTCAAATCTCATAACGATACGATGTTTCTTGTATTAAAATGAAGGAAATACGCAATCATATATCGAAAGGTTATCAATATTATTTCCAGCCCTGAGCAAAATCAGGCTAATATTATTACATAATTCACATAATTGCAATATATAATTGGTAAGTGGATGTTATCATGCTTATATTTCAAATCATTATCTTCTTTAAAATGAAATCGATGCAAAATGTTCTCGGAATAGTATTTACTTGATAATAAAATTAACTGATCTAATTGTAGCCCAACCAGGGTGCAAATGAAATATCGTAATCTCAATAATGATTAGTCATCTCTTAAAATTGTTTTTAAATACGTTAGTACAAAGCAGATGCTATTGCACCATTCGACGATGGAATGTTCACTAAAAATTACTGGTTGCTCTAATGTGATTTATTGTTATTAACATTAAAAAGAAAATATGTTTGTTGTAATATAATCACAATCTCATGTATTGTCAAATTTGTCCCTGTAAACCAATTGGGTAAATACAATAAATATATGAGACATATTATTACTTACAACTTTTTACTTAAGTGAACATTAAATACCTAAAAACCGTGAAAATTAAATACATAGATAAAGAAAATTAAACAAAATTGTAGTAAATTCAACAATATTAGTGTTAGCACGGTTAAATTATGTCATCTACTTGACATGCTTCATAACGATAAACTCCTTGTACGTAGTAACTTCAATTTGGTTGGTTTATCATTCCCTTATATCTCATCTACATGAATACAATCCATACATATAAATAATAAAAGATGTACACCTACATGAACTACTCTGGTCCTTGAGTTTCGTTATGTCATTAACTATTTAAACGTTTAGAAATATTTGAATACTTTAACATTGCCAAGTCAATGAAAGTCTGAAATTGAATAGTGGCTATCAAAAGATACGCCGTTGCACAGTAGTGCTACGAAATTGTGGGTGTTCAGTCGCAAAATTAATTTGATTGAAGAGTATAGTTTCGTAAAAACGTGCATGCTCGATAAGTGCAACAAATCCTACAATACCAGTGTTGAAATTTATCGCTTGTTACTAGTAATGAGTGAAATATACTTTAAAAGTAAACAAGTTCTTCAAGAAAAATGTAAATTATGTGATTAGTAGTTACAATATCGTCAAAGAAAACGTTTATGAAAATATTTAATAATACTAATTATCATTAATCGTTTTTTACAGCGTAGCTTTATTAAGAGACTAGCTATCAGGGCCCCGCTTTGTCGGAACTCCTCAACACTAGTAGTGAATTAATTTGATTCACTGACATCAAGATATTCGCTTACTGTAAAAAAATACAAATACAGCACAGGGATTAAACGCAAATTAACATCCAAAAAATAAATATAACATTGTCAGGAGGGGGCACATCACCCGACCGAGCAACTTTTCTTGACCGATTACCTTGCTTCCCCCTCCCTTGGGCAATAAATAGTAGAAGGCAAAAGCTCGCAGCGAGCAATGATGACAACATTCCAAACATTAAAAACTTCGTTGGCGCGAAACAGAAGCTAGTTAAAGCTACAGTAGCGACAACGTATAATTTTTCTCGCCACATGCGAGACCTTAAACGGAGGCGCCTCAAACTCCTAAGAAAGTCGAAAGAACGTATAATTGCGGCAAACATTAAGAGTTGCGAATGCTTGTGAAATTGAAAAGGGAAACAATCTTTTGTTACGTGAGAAGAGAATCTTACTAACGTGAGAAGAGAAAGTGTAATCGTGCCCCGGAAAACGACGAATTTTCAACACAAAAACTCATATTGCCGGGTCTTGGTGAGTAAAATGCGGATAAACCCAGGTGCCAAATATAGAAAAAAAATCCCCTGACACGTGGTGAGCCAATAATATTTGTTTTGTGGGTCATTGATACCGAAAAATCTATTAACGGAAAAATGTCGGTCTGTGCACAGCTCTAACGAATAAACTGGTCATCCGATTTTCTTCAAATTGATATTTCCCAATCATTCTAGCTGATATAGCGGAGTCTGGAATTTCAAACCGATATTTTATAATTTTGGGAGGTACTTTACATGACACCCCTGGGATATTTTCAAAAAATGGCTGCTAATATTTTGATAAAATTTTGTTGTTGGATAGTGCAAAGGATGTTTAAGAGAATGGTGCAGGTCTCATTTTCGTTAACATCTCCGATTTTTCGAAATTTAGAAAAAAAATTAAAACTTCAAAATTGAAGTTAAAAATATTTTTCTGACAAACTTGTACAAAATTAGCTCTTTAAGGTGGTTAGAGCCATATGTGTTATGTTTAACATGCCTTTTTTATTGTATTAATCGAAAGATGAGAGGTTCTTCTATGTTCTGGTAGAGTTTGAATCGATTTCACCGTCCCAGTTTTTGCGCAACGAGACCGTAAAGTTTGCTGTTTTAACATGGGCTCTTATGGTGACCTGAGAGATCTTACCTGAAATTTTAAAATTGTGAGAAAATTAACTGTTGAACATGTTTTTAAAAACTTTTCTTTTGGTAGCTAGCATCTCGAAGAATCAAAATCCGCAATTTGAAGGAAATCTACGGTTTCAAATACGAGAATTGTGCAAAATTATAAGCCTAAATCAGTCCACAGGGAGACGTTCGCGCGCTTAAACATTCAGAACATTATTATTATTTCCTATTGTGCCGTACGTCAGTTTCTTGCTCCTGAATCATGATTATTTATTCAATTATTCGAAAGTTATTCATATTTCTTTTTTATTAAGGAGATACACAGTGGATTGTCATTGTCTTTTGCACCACAAATGCTTACACAGAATTCAAAGCAACAATATTTAGCATAGATCAGCACCTCAATCGGTATTGCTACTGAAAGGACATTCAATTCAGAAATAAATGGACTGTAGTGGCTCAAATGTGTTGTAATGATAAAATACTGTTTTGCTGCTGTTAATAAAATGCTGGGGTTAAATGAAAACATTTTATGAAATGTTATGGTAACCATTCAACGTATAGGGGAATGCAGAGCTGGATTTCCTCCTAGCAAAATTAGACTTGGGACTCCCATCCTCGTGCCCGGTTTTTTAAAATAAATATTAATTACTTCATAAAATGTTTTTATTTGAATAAGTATTAATCAAATAGTTTACTGAACAACAATGTTTGATTTTAAAAATAAATTGAATGGAATAATGAGAAACCAAAATTGTCCTTGTAAATGATAAATTTAAAAAGCAATTTCTACTTTGAAAACAATTTAATAATTTACATCTGTATTGGAACAATGATTTATTCTATCATAATTAGTGTTTTTTTAGATTTCTTTATAATTAGTTTTAAAGATTTTTCTGAAGGAGTGCCCAGTATAGTTTTGTGCTTGAAGGTCTATAGTATTTAAATCTGCTTGGGCAAATTTAATAATTGCATTTGTAATTAATAATTACATTTTATTGAAATTGTAAGAGGAATTCTATATTCAACCTTTGGTACTTTCAGTATTTTAATAGAAACTCCTTTTTTCTTCAGCACTATATTTTATGTAATTGTTTGCATTTTCTGAACAATAATAATGCATTTGGAATGGTTCTCATATCTTATTTTCAAAACATTTAAACCTTTTTTCATTTTGAGTGCAACATCGAGACAAACGATTACAAAAGACTATGCCACTTAGAAATCTCTTTTGAAGATTTTATCTCCAACAATGGTATAATTTTATTATTGAAGGTTTCAATAATACAGCTCTCAGAATTATCTGATGCAGTATTTTCGTTTTATCAGCTTTAATTTGATATGTACTTTACACAATAATTTGCATCTAAATCAATATCATAACAGGGTATAAAATTATACTGAAAACCAGCAAATAGTTTCTATGAATAACCGCACCGAGGGAAAAATACGGCACATTGTAATTGCAAAAATAGTTCTAAAATTTCAATAAAAACTCTTAAAACATTCAAAGTTGATCTTGATGTTCAATTAACTAAGCAAAAATAAAGTAGGGGAATAACAAAAACAAATATTGTGATAAGGAGGATAATAAGCAGTAGGAGTCAATGATTACAGAAATCGTAAAGTTAAATATAACGCTTTATACAATGTTGGAGAGAACTAAACTTTTGATCTTGTTGTTAAGTGATCGAATAATCTAAGGTTTGCCCTACCATTGGTTCAGGTAATTCAAGAAATAAAAATTAGAGAGAAACAAATATTGAAAACATATTTGAAAACTTTTTATTACCTCGCTGTTCTTGTGATATTGGGGGAATTATTTCGTTATCTCGCAAATTCCGCTTTGGAAATAAACCTTCTCAGATGGGGATATTTACTGCGTGTCGACCAGGCAACGAACAGTATTCAAAGCGAATCAAAGCAACGAAACTTTAAAGAATGCTTTAAAGAAGAAGAAAGATGTGCCCTGAGCAGTCATGCCAATCTCAAGGACATTACGGCGTTGCCCAATTTATTGAAGACTCTTCGCCTCACTCAAACATTGAAATTTTTGCCATTATTAGCAATTACTTCGCAAATATTTATAGATATGTGTCTATAACGTTACGTTTAATGATTTTGCTCTTACTACTTGTGTAATAGT
Organism: Gryllus longicercus; assembly: GCA_038098605.1. NCBI lineage: Eukaryota > Metazoa > Arthropoda > Insecta > Orthoptera > Gryllidae > Gryllus > Gryllus longicercus. The sequence goes on along the minus strand of JAZDUA010000460.1, from coordinate 877,850 downwards.
GCTTTTCTATGTTCAATCTTATGCTTCAATTTTTCATTCCGTGGCCACGCGATCTGTTGGTACTAGTTAAGAAACTAGTCAATGATCTCTTTATGTGGTATTAAAATATTTTTATTTTACATCTATTAAACTAAATTAATTCGAAAAATTAAATAAAACTGAGCATAAAAGTCCCTATTTGGTTTATGTAGGCCCCACAATACCCACTTATCTCCCAAATAATTATTTTTGAACGTAATATGGACTCTCTATCTACTAGGGAATATGTCGCTCTAACCACCTTAAATGGTTCACGTACAATGTTTTTGAAAAACGAGTTGTTTTTGTGTTATTTGCGATTGAAATGTACGGTTCAAAAACCGCTCAAATTTTTTCTTTACATTTTCTTCGCCTATGTAATAAGATTTGGTAAAAAAATATGGCACTGGTCCCATTTCCGGGAATCGCTCGATTTTTTTAAAATTAAAAAAAAATCACAAATTGATAGAGATATTTGATAGAGAGTTTTGCCTCTGACAAATCTGTTTTACATAATAAGCTATTATAAAAGGACATGTACAAGTTTTTGCAAAAAAAGAAAATTCCGTAATTTCTGCATGAAATTAATGAAATATATGTAGGTTTCACACCAACTACCAGCCACGAGAAACATTGAATGAATGATATGAAAAATAATTTATTTAATTTTAATTATAATGTACTATTGAAAATGCCAATATTAATTCTATATTTACAATCTCACTTTTTTACTTTGTATTCTCAGCGTATTAATATATTTCTTTTTAAGCATTTCGCAACGCTTAATAGAAATTTCGAAAACAATGCCGCGTCGATATTTGAAAAGCTAATTGTTGTCGAACGTCGAGATGTAGGCAATGATAAGATACAACTGTTTTATTTAGTCCAGCTGGTGGTGGTGTAACTCCTAGGCCGAGAGCCAATACTTCCGTTTGCGACGAATTTCGCAGCGGTTTTTTATGAATTTCTCCTCAGAATGCCCGGTGATGTATGTTATAGCATTTAATATCACCTGATCACTAAAAATATTGACTGCTTATTGAATAAAAGAAAACGACGAAACGCTATCGGAACCTATTTAATATCGGAATCCATTTAATATCACCTGATCACTAAAAATATTGACTGCTTATTGAATAAAAGAAAACGACGAAACGCCATCGGAACTGTTATCTTATGAGCTACTCACGAGTGAGCAGCCAGAATTTTCGTAATTGTACTGATGTAAATTGCATATATTCTCATTAGTGTATTGATATTTTTAGCTAAGCGAATGCACTTATGCAAAGCTACGATGACAATTCGTTGCTCGATTCTTGGTTAAATTGGAATGTTTTCAAGTAATAGCTGAGGTGCTAATAGCGCAGAAAAATCATTACTTAGCTGTTTCCAATAACGGGAGAAAGTATACGCGTTGTAGCTCTAGTATTACTCGCGCAACTTTTCTTGAACGATGACCTTGATCCCCCTCCCTTGTGCAATAAACAGTTGAAGGCAAAAGCTCGCAGCGGGAACTGATGACAACCTTCCAAGCATTAAAACTTCGTTGGCGCGAAACAGAAGCTAGTCAAAGCCAGTTGCTTTCATAGTGCAGAACCCCTGTTCAGGTTTATTGTCAATATCGAAAGAAATGACTGAGTCAGGTCCAGGTCCTTCAAGGGAGTCACCTAAAACTCCCGAAAAAGTTAAGCACAAGATGCAGTTTTGACTTTCATTTCACAGAAGTTGGCATTACGTAAAATACTCTAGTGGCCGACATTGTAACTAATACCCCCACTCCACCCGAAATCGTCAATCCATCGTTCAAGAAAAGTTGCCCGAGTAATCTTTGCTAGTAATGCTTTCGTTCGGGCTTCTGCGCATACTGGAGCTGGTATTTTCGCGATACGTCGAATAAAGACAAAAAGAGACAATGATCCTTTACAATTTAGGATTACCATACGTCCTCTTTTCCCCGGACATGTTCTCTTTGTGACGTGAGGAAAATCGCCCGGGTGGATTTATCAAGAAATGTCATCTTTTTTATTGGAAGTTTTTTTCTTCTTTTTTACTTAGACGTGTGATTAGCAAAAGATACTGCGCTTTTTTCAACTTATTCGTGTCTCCGACAAAACATCTGTATAAATAAATGACTTTTAACTTCAAAATTGCTCTCGCCTAACAAACGCCAAATTCCTCATTTCGAGGAAACTGATAATAAGGCCCCCAATTTTTCAGATTTCATTTTTTTTATTAAAGGAGTTGATAAATAAACGTTTTTCATGTAAATATGCACTAAACGATGTCTATCTTCCTGGAACAATAAACCTGTCGTTAAAGTGTGTTTTATATTTTGGCATATGACTAGTTTCTGAAATAAGCGATTCAATTCATAGATCCAATGTACTCCTCGAAATACGTCATGAAATGCGTCTGTGCTGCTATTAACTGGTACACCATATATAGTGATATAGGGTATAGATTCGGTGCTCAGTCATGTTAATATTGTTCAGCTGGCCTGTGGAGTGAATATCTCTGGTGCTTATATTTCGAGCATTATGCCAAAAATCCTTCAATACTTACAAAAAAGTTCAAAACGTTTCTTACTAGGTACAAACCAAAGTAAAGCAGTTTTAATTGTTGAGGGAGGTTTCGCCATCCACCATTTGTTATAAAATTATTTTTGTTAAAATAACCGAACTCACCACTCCTCACGCAACTAATCAAGCGAAGGTTCAAGAAAACGTGCACAGATAATACATAGAGGCGGCTATGTTATAGCTCTCAATATGGTAGTTATAGTATTAGCACTCTTTGGGCACACGACTGGGATACCATCTATAGAAAAAATATACACTAGTGAAAATTAACCTAACATTCGTTTTCAGGAATGATCAACTCCAAACACACATAACAGTGTCCTGAGTTCTTCAATATTCTAAAATTTATTCTTTAGAACTTTTTCAGCAATATTGTTTACTCAAGTACTTTGAATGCCCTATTTTTTCTGACGGAAAATACAATTTCAAACAAAACAATACAATTTCAATACAAAATACAATAGTAGATTGCACATTACGTTGAACAATAACCTTCATCATTGTCACTTCTAGTGAACGGATCAAATTGAACGGAAGAGATTTCTTAACATGCTTCACAATATTTTTAAAACGCGTATTGTCTTTCGAGATAACAAGTATCGTGATACAATAAAAATAATTCGCCAAATTATGTGATGGGTTGTACACACAATTCAGTTAATGATAAGTTGCGAATTGGACTAACACGACAGTTTATGACAGTAATGCAAACACATTTACAATGTTGAAGATATACAAAAAAAATCGATGAAAAATACTTGTGTAATAAAATCTGGTTTTTTTATTTATACGCAGTTTTAACAGAAAAATTATCAAATTGTGAAGATTTCAGACATCATTTTTATATGAACAATATTTCACTTTTTCTGAACTATAACCTGAATTATGTGTGAAATGTGTAAACGTTTATAACACCATCCGTCATCTAACGAATAATGTTAGTAGATGAGCTACTGAAAATGTGATATTTTTTATAAAAGTTCCATGAAGGATACATATTACTACTATAATCGAATGTGATTATCTTCCTGGAATGTTCTCAAACGAAATTATTCAAAAAGAAATCAGAAGTACCAACCTTCAATATCACATTTCATTACCCTGAAACCCAAGACTCATTAACGTTTGCAAAATTTTCAATCATTGCACGATTTTTCCTTGCAAAAATTGAAATAATACAGTTTCATTGATTTATGCCCTTAAAATGAACGTATTATATTCAATAATATGAGATTCCTCATTTGACTAATAAACAGTCATCTCAACATTATAGCTATAGCTCACTGGTAAGAACATTCAGAATATCACATCACTCAGAAAGCGTACGTAAAGTGTAACAAACTTTACAGTAAAAAATATTGATTTTATATAAAAAAACGAAAAAGCGAGTACATATTGACAAGTGCATTTATTTTGTATTTGCGAAAGGAAATTTGACATTTTCTCGTTAATGAAGTTGTCACAAAACACACACTTAAGATGAGAATGCTATAAACTACAAGGCCTACTTAATAACTAAGAACTTTAAGAATGTTATGAACAAGTCGCTTGCACAATATTAATAGGAATCTTAGTGTGCATCAACACCGATAAATTTCGGGTCTCATATTTACATGATAAGCACAGCATTTCACAAGACAATTTGGTAAACTGTGCTGTTATAAATACCTTGATTCAAGAGATCTTTCGGGAGGAGATGAAGTATTTGCTTTGATATTCTTGAACAATTCTATTTACAACTGCCACACTGTCACAACAGCCACAGCAATGCTGATTTTAACAGTCAAAGAAGCGTCTCGAACAGCAATAACTTCGCCTGTGCAACCATTTTGAAGCCAGAACTCCCTTTGCTATTGGCTGGAAGTTCTTTAACATGGAAACGAATCAGTTGAAATGAAAGGAAATAACACTATATAAGGAAAACAATATTGGAACTTGTAATAAAAACTGGCTAATATATTTTTGATTAAAAAAACAAAATATCGCTGTTTTTAGTTTTTTTGCTTCAAAATTATTAGTTTTATCAAAACAATTGTTATTTACAAAATTAAACTAGATAACATTTCGTATAAAATTCACATTTTAATTGCAAGTTTCCATTAGGCACTAGAGCGAGTTGAAACATTGTTATATTTTGGGCCTCAGGCCAAAGCGGGAGAATAGCTCTTTCTAGCAAATCTCATCTCACGGCGGCGTTCTAGTTTCCGTTTATTGTGCTTTAAAATAACTATTACGAACAAAACATTAGTATTGTGAAATGAATAACGCTCCGATTCCCAAGGAACCATGGAGAATGTATTTGCTCGTAGAGTATATCTGTAAATCGAAGCTTTAGGTAACCAAAATAAGACGAAAATGAGAAAATTATTATGACAATACGTTCTGTACAAAACAATACATTTAAGAAATATGCGTACCAACAATATGTTTTGCCAATGTATGCTAAATTATGATGTAAAAGAATAACACTAGAAACGAAAAATATTGAATCAGATAATTTCAAAGATGTTTGGAAATGTATACTTCAGGTATATACTCACATATATACTCTCTGCTTCAGGTTAAAAATGAAACAGCACCACTAATCAATACGACGGTAAGGAATAACTAAACAACACCAATTCTATGCAATTGCCAATGTATGGTCTGTTTTTACTTTCTCGCTACCGCTGTAGAGAGTTATGTAATGCTGCGTGAAAAAATGGGAATTTTCTGCAATAAAACTTATTACAGGGCCCTCGCAAAAATGCAAAGCAAACGGAATATATTATGATAAATTTAATATTTTTGAGAGCATTTTGTACCGACAAGCCATACCCGCAAAAGGTATTTTATTTTTCGAGCGTCCTGTTTTCCTGTCAAAAAAGTACGAAACAGGGACTCAAAATAAGGGACTCTTTCGGGTAATGCCCGGCATCTGGTCATCATAGCCTATTCGAACAATGTATTAAACTAGTGGCGCACGTACTTTCTCGCGATATTGTTAATAGCTATATAATTATATAATACGTCAATTTCTATCTTGCCATTTGAAAACTTCTTAAACAAACGAGGCGTTTTAAAATACATACATTTTCTTTTCTCGCTACCGCGATAAAAAGTTATGTAATACTGCGTGAAAAAACGGCGAATTTTCAGTAGAAAAACTCTTATTACAGGCCCCTGGCAACGAAACAGTGGATAAAACGTATTTGCTAAATTTAGAATCAAATCCTTTAACGCGAGATGTAGGAAGTACCCATGTCTTATGGGTCATTGATATCAAAAAATCGATTGGCCGCAAAACGTCTCTCCATCTGTGTGTGAACAACACCAGCTGCTAAACCGTTCAACCGATTTCCTCCAAAATTGATATTTCCCAATCGATCTGATAAATGTTGTGGTCCTTTGAATTTGAAACTGGTATTTTAATTTTGGGTCGTACTTTACCTGAAGCCACTGGGACAGTTTAAAAAACAAGGTTGTTTAAGAAAATGGCGCAGATCTCATATTCGTTGAAAATAGATTTTCGAATATTCAAAGAACTCAAACTTTTGTCGAGGTCTTCTTACAACTACAATTATGAAGATGCTTTTTTAAAAAATGAAATGTGTTAAAACACGTCTTTAAATAAGGTAACTTAAAATGAATGGTGATCAACGAGTTGGAATATACTACCAAGGCACTGCAAATAACAGACACTGAGAACAGAAACCAGACTATGTAACAAACACGATCGTTGTGCGAACGCATGACACGAATCCCATTTCCGTCTCGACAATATGACGGTGAGAATTCAAAAATGAAAAGGACATAATGTAAGAAAAACAATAAGTTAAGATATAATTACCACAGTTTGTATCACTTAAGTGAACTCTTGACTCGGAAATTAAAAAAAAAAATTTGCACAGTGAACCCTCAAAATTGGAGGAGAAAAGATCAAAATTCTAAATATATAAAATAAATTTATGGTGTCTGAATGCACTATAAACAAAAAATGGTCGAATTTATGAACGAGTTATGTCGACAATACGAATGAAGAGTCAAAAAACAAACGAACCTAGTACCTATGATACTGTTAATTAATGCATCAGATTTTTTTATAAATAACTGTATGTGCAAACTAGTTTGTGCGACCACCTTTTCTTGACGCCGGGTAAGTTGCTATAAACATTTAAAACGACCGGCAATTGCTAACACACGTCGTGTAATAGGGCTATCAAAATAAATAAATAAATAAATAAATAAATAAATAAATAAATAAATAAATAAATGGTGAAGCAAACCATTCTTCTGTCAGTGCACAGTTCATGTCATTTTGTTATGTATCCACATTTTGAGGATGGGCTTTGCTGTGATATCAGATAGTGAGATACGATGAAACTTTCTTTGCCTGTTGATCTTATGTAGTTGTGTGTGTGTGCGTGTGTAGATAAGCGAGTTGCTTTTATTACAATTAGATATTTTGTCATCACCACTTGCTCCACAGAACAGGAGTCGCGTCTGGAGCATGTTCTTTTGAAAGGCTGTCCAATTCTGACGTTTTCTTGGCTGGATATGTAAGAATCCTACCAGCAGAGAACGATAAGCCTAATTTTCTTTAAAGTAATTGGGAATCTCATTTTAACTCCTAAAGAGTCACAGACGTCCCTGTGGGGTGAGTGGCAAAAGTGAAATTAGCACTGTAAAAAGTGTTTTGACTAATTTTGTTTCGATTTTATGAAAGAAACAGATAATCGTGGGTGGCTCGGGTAGTCTCAGGTCCCCGGGAACGTGGCAATATCTGAGAATCCCTCAGGGATGATGTCCTCCCTCAGGGATTACTATAGTCAGCATTAATGTTTTTTAGGTAAAATACATAATTTTTGAAGCGGCCTTGTGGTCGTGCCCGACACTGTGCCGTTCGAGCATCGCCTGCAGAGTCAGGAAGAGTCTGAATGATATCTCCAACTTTCCAAAAGGTAGAGGAGAATCTTCAATTAAAATGACCAGATCACCTTCCTTCAGATCTGGAGAAACAAATTTCCATTTTGTGCGAGCTTGTAGTGAGTTAAGATAATTTCTAGTCCAGAATTTCCAAATAATGTTCAATTGTTTTTTCATCGAGTGATAACGTCGGGGTGTTGATAAGTTCTGCTTTGATTCCTGAATGACAGCCAGTGAGTTGAGCGAGTGTCCATATATTAAATGATTTGGGAGTTATTATGAAAGCTTCGGTGTCCTCAGAGTAAACCATTAAGGGCCGTGAGTTTAATATGCGTTCTATCTGCGTCAGCAGAGTACGCAATTCAGAAAGTGGAATACAATTTTACCTAAGAGAGTGTTTTAAGAGATATTTTCAGGGGCCTACAGCTGCCTCTGCCAGTCCATTACGAAATGGAGAGCGTGGTGGGCAGAACTGCCATTCTGCTCCGTAAACAGCGAGAAAACTTTTGAGAATCGAGTGTTCCTGCTGTAAGCTAAAAATTCTTTGAGAGCTTAGCCAATTTTTTTTTCACAAACGTTTTAGCATTATCGCTATAAATAATTATGGGGTTTCTACAAATTCAGCAGAAAAGGATTCGTTCTAAGCTGCATTCACAATCAATAGAAGGGCATCTCGTAGCTCCTTTGCAGAGAGAGGACCTGTTTTCTTAGGGAGTAATAATCTCCTGTTTCTGATTGACAGATAAATCGAAGGCAATACGCTGTTATCTGCAGCAACATTTGAAAAGAATTGAACTTTTTGATAAGTTCTGATACCACAGACTCCTCCTCAGCATAAGGAGTGGTGAGAAAAGTTTGTGAATGAAGTATTAATTGTATGTTACCACTTTCAGCGGCCTCAGGCAGAGACGTCCACTGAGATAATGGCTGAATCATCCATTCTGAACCATGAAACCCTCTGTCGTTGGTAGCCAGACTTCTGGCAGTGACTCCCCGCTATATGAGATCAGTAGGGTTACCTTTAGAAGAAATTTGTAACCAATTCTTCACCTGGGAACACTGTCTAATAACATCAACAAAGTCCCACCATATAAATGCGTAACAATATGAATTGGAGACTAATAACTGGACTTTCAAAAAAAAAAACACCTCAGTGGTCCAAAATTGCTGTTGTTGGCAGGTTGGCCGTCAAATTAATTCAACTTTGCCGCCACGCTTTGAACAGCTCAGTTTCGCTGTTCTTTGAAGGCATTTAAGAAGAAAAGATCATACATTTCAAACTTTCCGCTCAGTCTAAGTTTTGCCCCAAAAAGCCCAGAGAATTCCTTCCCAGTTGATCAAATCCTCATTTTTTCTTTGACATAGATTTTCAAAACTATTCCTGTTAGTTCCAAAAGTCACCCATAGATCGCGTTACCTCTTGGGCGGCCGCGACGAAAAATTTACACATTGCCAGATTTCTCGGAAACCAACTTTTTCGACATTAGATCCATTGAGCTCTCATTGTCATGAAAATCAGAGGAGCCGCGATTAGTTCCGTGGCCATCGTGCACAGAAGCTAAGTGAAATGTGTTGGGCGCATTCAAAGTTCGATTCGGGGCGCTGCCAGGCAATTCCCAGCACCTTTCTGCAGTCTACGTAACAACAAACGCCCAGACGCTGCGATGGCGTATGTGCCAAGCGTGAAATTTGAAACGAAAACGTTTATTTTCGTCCGGACAGAGGTAACCATGACAATACTCGTTGATTCTTTCGGCAAAGTAACAATCTTTGTCAAATATATCTCGTTTCTTTTACAGAACTCTCTCGTTTGATGAAAACTTTCGATGAACAAAGCGATTTCGTAGCAGTTTCTGCTAATGCTCTCCCAATTTATGTATAAGCAATATTTTGCAGCCTCAACAGCTATTTTATGTTGGAGAGGTTACCCGGGTAGACACAAGGGATAAAGCGGTAAACTCAGACACCGTGTGACTGATCTCCATTAAAGTAGGCACATTATGTGTCACCCAAAAGGTTTATGTGCTGTTAATTTTGCAGTAACTAATAAATTAGGCAGTAAAACAAAATTGCGTTTCATTTTAATTCAATTTCCATTCAAACTACGATTCAGACGAACTTCGTTGTTGCGTTGCCATGTGACACAGGGCGCGACCCATCAGAACCGGACGGGTGCAGAGAGAGGCTGATGGACAGCGAGAAACAGAGAGAGGGACAGATACAGAGAAAGAGACCGAGAGATACAGAGACCGACAGAAGCGGACGAGGCAGAGACAGATAGCGAGAGAAACAAACAGAGACAAATATATATATATATATATATATATATATATATATATATATATATATAGAGAGAGAGAGAGAGAGAGAGAGAGAGAGAGAGAGAGATTGAGAGATACATCAGTCTGAGTTAAACAGAGAGACGGAGAGATATAACGATGGATCCACAGAGAGGCAGGCAGAAAACGATAAAGTCAGATAGACGCAGAGAGAAAAACGATGGGAGAAAGAGAAAGAGTGATAGAGACAGACGGTGGCAGAGACGCAGAAAGAGAAACAAAGAATCAGACACAGAGATGGAGACAAGCAGAGAGGGACTGAGAGACAAAGTCAGAAGGAGACAGAGAGAGAGAGACGGAGACCATTTTCCCAAGGATTGAAATTCCCAAGGAAAATCCGAGCAACCACGGGTATTTTGCTAGTTTCAATATAAACAAGGTATATAGTGTTATCACTGTGTTGTGTTTTAAAAGAATCTCAATATGATGTGCATATGAGAGGAGTAAGAGCAGAGACCTGGAGGGCTTCTGAAACAATAAATTAAAGTGAAAAGTAGTAAATTGTTTCAATTAATTCTGCTTCCTGTGTTATTCGATAAAAGTGCGCATATGCAAATTTACAGACGTCGCTCTCCGCATTGGGAGGACCACAACCCTTCGATAAATAAACTAGTGGTGCTACAACATCACATACCTTCTCGAGTTATGCCACACAGCTACGTAATATTGAAATATTGCATTTTCTGTGTTACTAATACCTCAGCTATTATTAGAAAACGTGCAATTCAACCAAGAAGTGAGCAACACACTGTTGCCAACGCAGCGATGTCAAGACTATGTATATTCCCTTGGCTAGTAAAATCAATACCGTAATTAGAATATATGCAATTGACATAAAATAATTACGAAAATTGTGGCTGCTCGCTCGTGATTTGCCTTTCATTAAGATAGTGTTTCATCGTTTTTCTTTTATTCAATAAGCAGTAAATTTGTTTAGTGATCAGATGATATTAAATAGTATATAACATACCTCACCTGAGGGGTAATTTCTAAAATAAATGCTGCGAGTTACATCGTTTCCAGCTGGAAGTTATAATACAGCTGTGTCTTATCACCGCCAACATTTCGATGTTCGACAACAATTAGCATCTCAAATACCGATGCTGCATTGTTGAAGTATTTCTATTAATCTTTGCAGATTGCTTAAGAAGAAATACATCAATAAAATGAAAATACAAATTGAGTAAAAAGTAAAAAAGCTGTGTAAAATAGAATTAATATTAGCATATTCAATAGTAAATAATAATTAAAATTAAATAAATTATTTTTCATATCATTCATTCACTTTTTCTCGTGGCCTTTTGTTGGTTTATATATTTCATTAATTTCAAGCAGAAATGACGCAAAAACTACTAATTTTTTCAAAAAAATTGTACATTACGTTTTTAAAGAGCTTATTCTGTATAACTTACTTTGTCTGAGACAAAAAATCACTATCTTAATTTTTTGTTTTTTTGAAATGATTTTGCAATTTTCAAAAAAACGAACAATACCCAAAAATGAGCCTAGCGCCATAATTCTTGCCGTTTAGTATTACATATGTGGACAAATTTTAAAGAAAACTATTGTAGCGGTTTTGGAGAAAACATATTTTGTAAATTTCAATGACAAAACCCCGAAAAATTACTCGTTTTTTAAAACATTGCACATGAGCTTTTTGAGCTAATTTTGTACAACAGACTTTGTCTTAAGCAAAAATCTCTACCTTCAATTTTGCAGTTTTAATTTTCAAAAACCCGAGCAATACCCGAAAATGGAACTTGCACCATATATTTTACCGTCTCTTATTACATAAGTAAAGAAAATTTAAAGAAAAAATTTAAAGCGGTTTTTGAGAGAAAAAAAATCGTATATTGCAATCTCAAATTACGCAAAAACTAATAGTTTTCCAAAAAAATTGTACATGACTTTTTTTAAGAGTTAATTTTGTACAGCAAACTTTGACTGACACAAAAATATCTCCAATTTTAAAGTTGATGTTTTTCTAGTTTTCCAAAAATCAGGAATGCTAATGAAAATTAGACCTGCCCCATTCTCTTAAACGTCCTTTGCACTATTGAACAATAAAATTTAATAAATAAATTTGGAGCTCTTTTTTTGAAAATTTTGAAAATGTCGCAGGGGCTTCACGTAAAGTATCTCCCAAAATTGAAATATCGGTTTTAAATCCCAAGGGCCCGATATCAGAAATTTTTTGTGTCGAAAATTCGCTGTTTTCCGTCGCACAATTTCAATACTTTCTCTTCTTACGTTAGTAAATACGAGAAAGTAAAATTTAGGAATTATACCAAGTAGAAATAGTTACCGTAACTACAATGTCGAAATATAAAGTAGTCGGGCAACTGCATTATAAACAGTCCGAATGGTACACACACACAAAAAAAAATTCGTATACAAGACGAATTCGTATTCGTATTAAACAACATATGCCAAACAACATACACATTAAGTTTGAGTGGCAAGAAAAAAATATTTTCTGTTGTATGACTTTTCTGGGCATCAAAAAGAAAAATAATATTGATTTTTATAATATTAATATGCTCGTAATCATTTGTACTGTATCATTTTAAAAGACTAAATATGCCAAATATTGTACCTCAGCTCTTGACTCCCATTTCGATCTGGTTTTCGTCCTCATGCATTGCTGAGATGGTCCCTTTTTTTCTTGTGTACATTATGGCCGCGTTATTATTTGTGCACGGTTTGTTGAGCTTAATGGGGAATATAGTTATTCAAAAAATTGTCCTCTACGATCTCGTTGTACCCCTTTACGTAGGGCACAAATAATAGCCGAAAGTAGTTCATTTACTCTTTGCATATATTTTTTTTTATTACACGGGAAATAATATTTTCTCATTGATTGTTGTGAAATACGCCTGTACTACCTGTATTCGTACTTCAACGTATACGTTAAAAGTTACGGAATAGATCCCAAGCCTCAAAAAACAGTGCGCAAAGGTAAGTTATTGATACCATGAAATTAATCCCAAATCGTCGAAAAAAATATATTTTCTCGTTAGGGGTATTAAATTTAAATCATCGGGAAAAATGATATGTCATATAATAATTTCAGATGGTTCGACTGGGCTTATATATCAATATTTTTATTTCCCCATATTGTAGTAACATGCTATGAAACTTTCTCAATAATGACCAAGTTCTCTCATACGGCTACGAAGGTTGGATAATGACTGACACCGACTTGGTGGCATATTTTCCACGCGTGCATTTCATATGGCCATCACGACAGAGTAGGACAAAGATTCCGGGCTCGTTCAAAACCAAGATGACAGTAGAACACTAGAAACAAAAAGAAATAGTGTCAGAAATTACGTAAATGGTAACGGGCTCCTTAAAATCTAAGATAAGTGTCTCAAATTTGACTTCATAAATACGTATTTATGAACCTTTTTTTTTTCTTTTTTTTCTTTCGAAAAGTACTGTATGTGTTAAGGTTAAATGAAGAAATAAACTAATTCGCGAATTAGTCCGTTAATCACACAGAGTATTTAAATGAAGCCACATGAATAGCAATGAATTAATCATTACGGACATTATCTGGGTAATGTTACCACACACCTTACCTGAGAGACCTGGCGACGCTAGAGAAGAGATTCTGCCCTCATAATTACAGCAATTGTAGGTCACCTCAAAAGTTCAACCCATCATTCACAAATTCCATCCTTCAACTTAGGCAGACGTCTCGAAACATGTTCCTTTGACGTCAATTTGTCAGTCTCCGTACCTGCACATCAAACGCCTTTCCCTGAATGGGGAAGGCCCTGCGCAGACGAGGGCGCCGTGGAGGCCAGCGCCTCAGCAGCCCCGGCAGCCGGCTGGCAGATCTGCTCGGGAATTCAAGTACTGTCCTCCATGTACGAAGAAAATACGAGATGCATACTTATAATTTGCGCTTCTGATTTATTTTGACCAGGGAAACCGTTAAATAATATTTTCGAAATGAAGATTTAATGGCTGCTATATTTAAATAATAAAATGTACCCCGTGTATAACTTTCAAGAACTCAAAAATGGTCTTCCTGCATTCTTTTCTGGCCCTTAACCTCTGTCACATAGTTTCAGGTTTTGCCTTTTGTTGCCTTTCGTTCTTGGTCTATCCTATTCACTTCGTAACTGTAACTGATCATATTCACTACCCTTACTTGTACCCCTTCTATAGAGTTCTTGTGAACTCTTGTTTATTGCAACAACGCCCATTCAAATAAAAATTCTCCTCTAACTCTCAGTATTGATGTGTTAAATACTTCTAAAATATTTCAAAATCTTTGCTGATTTTGTCACCTGCATTTCATATGTACTAGTTCTATTGTCAAGTACTCGAACACAATAATTTCTGCAATGCATTTAATCAAACATTATTTATTTAAGTTGTATTGTGCAAAAGAAAGACGACCGTGGGAAAGAAAGTGGAAATTCTCTCTTGGAACCTTCGCTTTTACCCATTTCACACAAAATCACAAAATTCTTTATTTGACATGTGAAAACTATATGTTTAGGAGGAAGGCACACAATAAAAATAAATTATTAATGACAATTGCAAGCATTAAGAAGTCATATGAACATACAAATTAAACGTAATTTTTCTCCCATATGCATTGTTTTTCCACCTCAATTGATGCAATTACACGTAATAGAACGCCCCATTATAACTGCATTTATTTACAAGTAAATTACTAAAACATGCGGCCCAGCCAGAGGATGCTTGTAGTAACATAGAACATTCTTCCACGGTAGCAAATCACTTCATATGAAGTTTAACGATGTTATATATTCATAAAGACATTTGTCCACCTGTAGAGGAGAATATGTTTAATTTTTTTTGAATTCTCTTAAAGGTGAATTTTTAGAGGAGAATCCCCCAATTGAAATTAATGTCATGACGTATACGAATGTCTAGACGACTTCGAAAACCAGGCTCCCGCTATTCTGCACTACATCATCTGACCACTTTTGCCACGCAAATGGCCGCGACGGTCCTCTACAATGAGGGAGTGGGACAGAGGAGCATCTAGCGCCATCTTGAGATACTACTCGCACGAGTATGTCTACGGCGCGGTTGTAGGCGCGGTGCCGCACGCAGCTCAGTTCCCTCGCCCGCGTTGGGCTGCTGGCGCGGCCTGCCTGAGCATCTAGTCCAAAGGGGCAATGGCAACGGCAACATTCTTGAAAAATGTCTTAGTGGGTCAAAACGTCATAATGAACAAATGACGACATATAACCATTCTAATAATTTTACGTTTTATTATATTTAATGTTTATGAGTGCGTTTTTATGGTTAATAATAGTGAGTGATAACACATCTCCCGACCACCAACTTTCATTTAAGACGAAAATCACAAAATGTTGCTGAAAAAATGCTCAAATTTTTGCCTAAACAAAACCTCTTACTGTTGTAAGTTCAGAGACAGTGCTACTTCGTTCAAGAAATATTCTGAAGAGGTACAATGTACGCGATTGCTCCCACTCACCGACCCTTGACCCTTCTCGCCCTCGTCAAAGTACTTAGGCGAGGTTCTCCGTCACACGTACATGAGCCGTTGAGACAGTTTCCCCTCTCGGCAGTGTGGAAGTGCGGCGAAGCGTCGCTGCGAGCGGGCTGTAGGGTTGCGGGGCGCTCAGGGGTTGTCCGAAAGGCCGCAGGGCGGCAGCACCTTTTGCACGGCGCAGCGCAGCGCAGGCGCAGCCACGAGGCCAAGCAGCGCCCCCGCGCACGGCCCCGCCACGTAGCTACGCCACGCATTGCTCTGTCATTGGCCACGCTCACGTACCTCTCCTATTAACACTTCAGCACATCATTTTCTTTTTCGAAAATTTAAAGTTTGAAAAAATACCGGTTGTGCCATAACATGTAGTTTATTGTGGTCTGCTCTTACAAAATATTAAGATCAAAATTTCGAGTCATTCTGGAGAAAATAGAGCGAGTGCAGAGCTATAAAATATATTTTCGAAAAATTGGTTTGGGTCGCGCCGACCCAGTGCCGCCCTGCTCGCTTTGCGAGGTAGCCGCTCCGGGGGGCTCTCATTGCGGAGAATTCAGGAGCCAATTTAATCTTTACTCTTCATGCGCTAACCAGCGCCGGATGAGGACATCGGACTGAGGATCCGGGGCTCCCTGCTCCCACTTTTAGGGGAGCCGCAACGGTAGGTAAAATTATAAGTGATACATTAAATTCGATTGATTTTCAAAATGTAATTCATGATTTCGCCAAATGTGCAGCACTAAAAGTGGCTTTGTAAAATGTACGATTATCTTTATAATCCAAACAAGTTGATTATTATACATGTATTTACCTCTTTATTTGTTATTCATCAGATAATATTAGTTATAATTTGCTTCAATGAAACGTTTGTTGTAATCAAAAGACTTAAAAATGTTAATCCCATAAAACATGTAGGGTTTCCCAATCAACGTAAGGAACCTAAAAACGACACTGACGCTCTTCATGTGTCAGAATGGAATCCCTAGATGTCAGAAGTCGATAGCTCACACTACAACTTGCGCCCTACACCAAATCGTCCAGAATATAGGTGGTACCACCGCCAAAGTTGGCTCAGGGCACACCCCAATAAACGAGCCACGCAGGCATACCCCAACAAACTGATATGATGTATGTGGTAGAATCCATTTCAATTGGCGCAATGGATTCCCGCTCGTGCACCACCAACGACGGCGCGCGTGCGCACAGCTTGCTATCAACCATTTCTCGCCCAAGTGTTCTTCCTTCACTCAGAACTCACTCCAACATTATTGTGAGGTGCAATTTCTACTTTATCATCATTTTAATATTCAACACAAATAAATGCAAATTATTTTACTGTGCTATAATTTATTTTCACTTCTTGCATTTACAAGGGGGGGGTGTCGCAAGCGTTACGTAATGTTTAGGGGGTTCAAGCGCGCGTTACAGGTGCGTTACAGGGTGTGGCGAAAATACTCCAAATTTGCGTTACGTAATTTATGGACGGTCCCTAAGTATGTGACACGCTAAACCAGTCACTTGATTAAGTTGTATGGAAGTGGTTCACAACTTAAGCGACAGAGAGTATTACTAACTCTGCATTTCCACAATGAAACGTCGTGTTTGTGTTGCACACTAATCAATCTGGCCACATCCTCGCGCTGCCGCCTGCCCCGCGCGCCGCTGAATTAATGTGCGCTCATTAATGCATTCAGGAAAGTCACCCTTCCTTTCTTTTTTCAGATTCCTTCTGCATTTCAAAACATCGGTTAATGATTTATTGACATTCCCATGTGCAAGCATCACGCCAAAAACGTAAGCAGCACAGGGCGACGCAGATTCAAAAAACTAATATTTTTTCAAACCAATGTTTCTGCTTAATTGTTGCTTCAATTTGTATTAAATTTTTATTACTTTTATGTTACAACTTAATAAGTATTATATGTAAATTGTAATAAATTGCATTTCCTAAGTTCAAATCTTCTATTCACTTCAGTTCTGACGGACACAATATGTGTACAAACTACACATTTTATAGTAAGTACGTACATAATAATATTGATTTCTTCGTTTTTGTGGATCTCAATTTTACGATGGATATGCTGCGTGTTTGTTAATTTTACGATGGATATGCGTCGTGTTTGTGTTGCACACTAATCAATCTGGCCACATCCTCGCGCTGCCGCCTGCCCCGCGCGCCGCTGAATTAATGTGCGCTCATTAATGCATTCAGGAAAGTCACCCTTCCTTTCTTTTTTCAGATTCCTTCTGCATTTCAAAACATCGGTTAATGATTTATTGACATTCCCATGTGCAAGCATCACGCCAAAAACGTAAGCAGCACAGGGCGACGCAGATTCAAAAAACTAATATTTTTTCAAACCAATGTTTCTGCTTAATTGTTGCTTCAATTTGTATTAAATTTTTATTACTTTTATGTTACAACTTAATAAGTATTATATGTAAATTGTAATAAATTGCATTTCCTAAGTTCAAATCTTCTATTCACTTCAGTTCTGACGGACACAATATGTGTACAAACTACACATTTTATAGTAAGTACGTACATAATAATATTGATTTCTTCGATTTTGTGGATCTCAATTTTACGATGGATATGCTGCGAACTCTTTCTTGAGCTGAGCGAAATGATTTGGTGCGAAACAAGTGAGGAAGAGGATCTCGCAAAGGCGTCCCTTGTTGAAGGAGTAGCTCTTTCTACTTATGCACTTTGTTTGCAGGCGTATTCTAAATATTTGCTGTTTATTTTTGAGTTTTATAGGTGCAATTAATTGATTACTGAACTTGACTACGTAATTTCGCAACTAAGAAGTTGTGACTTCTGGCACAGGTTGTTGCCTTAATGATTAATGAGGGTGCCGCCTTCAGTGGCGCGGCCCGGGCGGCCAGCGGGAGTGACAACAACCACTGCCCGCACACAAACAAAGAGGGGAAAATTGCTCATGGGCTTCCAAATGCCGTACAGTGTTTTTTAAAGTCTAGTATCTTCCAAATCCGTTTGATGTCTCTGCAAAGATGCCCAATGCAGCGTAATAGTGAATAAAGAAATCAGTCACAACAGTGCAACTCTAATGTGGGATGGCATGCTCAGTGATGGCGCGCGGCACTCGTCCAGCTCACGGGAAAACGCGGAAGGGTTCGTCGTGACGTCACGCTGTTTTTAAATAGCTGATTTTAATCAGCTGACGGATCTGCCCACACTGATCCAGGAGATCGATGCATTACTGAGTTATTCTGCAATAAAAATCTCATCACGGTCCTTTTATTGCAGGAAACAAAACTCACAAGCGCCGACGACCTGGAGCTGAATGACATGGCTACCTACCGCACCAAATCGTTCTCTCGTAGAAGACGATTTTGGCACTGTGTGCCCCTAGCACTTCGCACGGTTATGGCGGGCGATCTGAACGCCAAGTGCGAGAAATGGGGCTGCAACACGACAAACAGCAACGGAAATTACAAGGTTCCTGCTAGCACACAACACTGTGACATCATCCCGCCCTCCTCACCTACCCACTTCTCCACTGGCCCTCGCCTCCGACCCGAAATCCTCGATGTGGCACTCACATCAGGGAATTTTCGAGTCACTACCCCCAAACCCATTCCCTTCTCTCTCTCCTATCACATTCCCATTACCTTCACAGTAGGTAGCATTCGCGCCTTCTGCGGCCCTAGGCAATGGGTCCCACAACCCACCGACTGGGGTGAGTTTCGCAAACAACTCGCAGCATTACACGCGCAAGCACAAACCACGCAGACAATGGATTCACCAGAATCTATAGAAGATAGCTTACACACACTTACTAAACATACAAACAGCCCACAGAAAGGCGACGCCGGTTTTCTGGCGCCCGCCCGAACAGGGTTCGCATACACATCCTCCAGATGTTGAAGAGCTTCTGCATGAAAAACGCAAAGCTAGGCGACTATGACAGCAGTTTAGGTGTCCTGCGCTTAGAAACAGCTGAGGGAATGCGAAAAATGCCTCAAAATGGCGCTCGCAAACCACCACGCTGAGTGTGGTTAAAATTTTCAGGCAGTACAAGGCAACCTAACCACACTTGGGTGATCTTACTTGAACAGTGTGTAAGCAATTTTTAGATTTAAGAACTACAAACGCAGTTGAATTGAAATAGTGTATTGAGGCAGTTTAAGTCAGAGAAATTTTTCAAGTAGGGAATTATTTAGAAAGATGGATGACAAATATAATTGGAGATATAATTGGGAGACAAATAGGATCGGGGAGTAGAAACTCCCCGATTAGACCTAATTAGACCAAGGGCAGGAAGAATTAGGAACTGAAACAGCGCCGGTTGAACTGAATCCGGTTAGTGAAGTGGAAGCATCTCCGACTGAATCAGAGGTCACTCCGGTTGGAGAGACAACGGGTATTCAATAACAAATTGAAAGGGCAAATCAGTTAATGCAACAGTTTATGCGGCACATTAATGGTAAATTTTAAACCTAGGCGCAGGCTATAGCTGCAGGTCAAGCTCAGTTAGAAGTAAAAGTATCCGAGAACAACAATAAATTAATTGAAAGCCTTTCACAATTAGAAGCCAAATTAACAGAAAGTAATTCTCAGTTAATGAAGATTCAAGCCCTATTAGAAAGCAGACTAATTGAAAACCAAAGTCAGTTAGAATATTGGCTGACCAAAAACTTAAACCAGCAGAGTTTAGAGAAATTTTCACAATTAGAAGACAGCTTGAGGAGGGAAATTTCTACTACTTCTAACAAATTAAAGGAGGAGTTGAAAGTCAAAGAAAATTTTTCGAACGTTACTTGAACCACGACCAGCGAACTAAATTTAAAGTCAGTCTTTTGTACGGATCCTGGCAAAAAGGTACCATAAGCATGCAGGATTACGCTACCACAAAGGTAGCAGGAATAAAGTTATGCCCGATCACGAGATAGTATGTTTGTTAATGTGGCATTTCCATTCAAACATTCAAAACATTTTGAAAAATGTATTACCCATGATTGCAGAGAAACTACTCACACAATTAGGATACTGTGATGCTACGTTCGAGTTAAGCGAGAAGTTTAACGACACTAAAACATCCGTAAAAGTAGCTGCAACAATATTAGAACTCTCCAAGCAGTTTCAAAATAATAGGGAAGTGGAGAATAGCGGAGGAGGAATGCAGAGAGCGCGAACTCTATTCCAATTGTTCTATCAGCAACCGGAGTCGTACCAAATTTCTTAGCAGATCTTAGACGACCTAGGTATAGACAAGAGTATTATCATCGCTCTTCAAAATTAGTCATCATCAGTACGTGCTCATTGGTCAGGAAATTCATAAGAGGATGTGTGGGATTCTGAAGCTTTTAAACTTAGCTTTTATATTGTAATTTCAAGTTTGATATTTTATATTGTATTATATTAACTACAGTGTTGTAAAGGTAAAACAAATCAGTTGCCATGCATTGATGTTGAATCTGTGTAGTATCGTATAAGACCAATAATTTGTGTGAAAATGAAATAATAATAATAATAATAATAATAATAATAATAATAATAATAATAATAATAATAATAATAATAATAATATAGTTGCCTCTGTTGGCGAGAAGAAGCGAAAATATCAGGCCTTGGCTATTGAACTGAGCGACATGTGGCGCTTAGTATCTGTTGAAGTAGTCCCTGTGGTCATCTCTGCAAATGGACTGATCTCCGAAGAACTAATTTCATCGTCTGCAGGTCTTGGCCTTAAGAACTGGCACATTCAAACAATGCAAAAGGCTTTTTCTCCTGAGTACTGCACGCATCGTTAGGAAGTTTCTATTGATTTAACTGACCGCGCGAGTTTGCAAGCGAAGCAGGCACCTAGGTTCTACAAGGTCCCGGTGTCTGCTATAGGCACCTCGCTAAGCGAGAGACTTGAAGAAATAATAATAATAATAATAATAATAATAATAATAATAATAATAATAATAATAATAATAATAATAATAATAATAATAATAATAATAATAATAATGTCGGCCCAGTGGTGCGCCTGGCCTGACGTGCGAAGGGCGGGGGGAGGAGGGCACGCACACGGCGAGCAGCGCGGGGAGCGGGGAGCGCGGGCGGCGGGGACAGGCGTGCAGCGCGGCCACGCCCAGCGCCGGCTGGAAGAGCGCGCCCGACGAGGCGGCGGCGGCGGCGGCGGCCAGCGCGTGCAGGGCGGCGCGCAGCGGCCACAGGCGCCCGCGCAGCCCGCGCCGCGCAGCCTCCTCCGCCAGCGCGCCGCTCGCCTCCAGCAGCGCCGCCGCTGCCCACCCCCCACCCTGCAGCCTCCAACAAGGCGACACTAAGCAACTAAATATTGAAATAATTGCGAATTTATTTTTTGTATGAGAAATGGATATTCTGGTTTAGATTGTGTTGGAGAAATAGAGAAAGTGAAAGATAGAAGAGATCAGAAGGAAGTACATTTAATACATCGCTTGAAACTAGTTTGATATGTTTTTAGAAATTTTGAAATCTATCATATAAGGCAGTATATCTTGTATGTATAAAAATGTTTTGGTGAATCTTGGGAGTGAAAAATTAAGTTACAATTTGTAATATCCTGAAGTAAGAATTGTCCATTTGAATTGTTTAATCTGCTTCCCACGCACTGAGCTTTGCATTGATGTCACCAGACATGAAACAGGGTAGATTTGAATTGAAAAAAATAAAAATTTAATTTGATTTATAAGGGATACTTGTATTTTGTATAATGAAGAAATTTTTAATATGGAATTTAATTTGTTTTGATAACAATATTGATATTTTCAAATGTTGCTGGAACATTATTTATGGGATAATGTTCTAATGTGTTTCTTACTGAAATATCAACACCTTTTCTGCCCAAATTATGTCTTCCGATCAGACCTATCTATCTAATAACGAAGAATTAATTGGAAGGGGATAAATGGGTTCCTTGCAAACATAGTACATCAATTGTAAGTAAATTCAAGTAATAAGAAAGTATAGGTATTTTGTTTTTGATACCTCCTACATACCTCCATGAAGTTGGCTGAAAAATATCTGCGACTTTAACGAAACTTGGTACGTCATTTGCGCCTCGTTTGCCCATTCCCAGAAGAAAAAAATTAGACACGAAACAAATTTTCGGACCAACTTCACGCCGGCCGGGAAAATCTAGGGATTTCAATCAAACTTTGTACATCGTTTTCCCCGGTTTACCCATCAAAAATGTTTGTTGCTTACCAAAAAAGTTAGACGCAAAAGAAATTTCGGGACAGTCCAGGCTGGCCGCAGAAAATCACATATTTTCATGGGATTATGTATAACGTTAGCCTATCATTTGCCCAAACCTTGCAGCTTCCGTGCCGAAAACAAAGTTCTACGGTTTTTAGAGTGTGTGTTGTTTAAGAACAGAGCGTCGTCGGTCGGCAGCGGGTTGTGGCGGGAAGAGGGGTGGGGTGCGGGGGAAGGGTCGTAAGACGCGGGGGTGCTGGTGGAGGCGTGAGGAGGGGTCGGGCGAGCCAAGGCCAGTGGACTTACGGGAGTTAGGGGTGTACACTTTGTGTTAATTTTAGCACAAGTGATGGGAGTTCAGGGATCTGTTGGTTAAGACAAGTCATGTTCTGTTTTTTGAGGATGTTGTGTATATAGAGAATTCTAATTTTATTCTGTTCCAGTACTTGTTTTCAATTTCTAGAATTGGGAAATTTATGTATTTATCAAATGTGTGTTTGTTTAAATTTAAGTGATCCGCGAAGAGTCAGACTGTGGTAGTGTCATTCTTCCATGCTTGTTCGTGTTTTGATTCTCTGTGTGAATTTTCGGCCTGTTTGTCCTATATATATATATATATATATATATATATATATATATATATATATATATATATATATATATATATAGGTTTGTCCTATATTGTAATAATAGCGGGGGAGGGCGCCAGGTTCAGCTCCTGAAATGTAACTGAATGGAAGAGTTGGGAGGTCAAGAATGAGCAATTGAGTCATTTGTGACAAACAACTGTTTATTCCTGGCACCAAAAAGCTGCCAGGGAAATTACAATGTCGCAATGGGCGACGCAAGTTTTTCACTGAAACTACTCTGTGACTTAATAACAAGTGGTTAATTCTGCTGGGGCCTGAGCGCGGCCACTTGCAGTTTTTTCGCCGTTACAATTGTTCAGTGAGACGGCATCGTCTCATAGTTTTCACCAATGGCTGCTGGTCTTCGTGGGCGGGTCGAGGCGGCAGCCTCGGGCAGAGGCGGCGGCGGCGGCTTCGGGTTGCTGACCTGCGGCGCGCGCTCTCACTGCAGGTAGCAGCGCGTCGGTCGCCGGCTCGAACAAGCTCAGAGGGGGCGAGTGGCCACGGGCGCTGACGTAACGGAGAGGCCTGTCACTGGGCCCGGGACGGTAGACGGCAAGGCTGGCGGGCTGATGCGGGACCGGCGCGGGGTCCGGTAGTCTCCCGCCCGAGTTTTCTCCGCAACAAGTCTACGAGTCGCGTCCTGACTAATTCGGCTGTGGGAAAGTCTTTTCCCAGACTCGCGTCCCGATCGTGAGTAATTAAATAATTAGGCACATTTAGCTACCAAGAAGTATCTTGGAATTCTCCCGTAGTAACAAAAATTTACAAGTGTTTCCGAAGAAATTCTTAGAAGTGAAGTTCTCAAGTAACAAAAATTTCGAAGTTTCTCTCGAAGAAATTTTACAAGGTGAAGTCTCCGAAGAAATTTTACAAGTGTAGTGTCTCGAAGAAATTTAACAAGTCGTCCGTCAAAAAAATCTAAGAAGTGTCCTATTCCCACTGTGCATCACGTTTTATGAGAAACTCTCTTTCCCCTTCCCCAAAATGTTTCTAGCTCTGGGTTATCCCTTCCCCCCTGGCGAAGCTTCCCATTGGCCGAGGGTGGCTGCGCCGCAGAATTCTGATTAACCAATCTCGTGTCGATTTTTCTGTAATTTTCCGTAAATGTTCTCTGTCTGTCGCTGGCTTCGCTCTCTCGCTCGCTCCCCTTTGTCAGTTGTTCCAGAAGCTGATCGCAGCTGTCTGGACACGTGCGCGCGTAAAAGCGCATTTCACGGATTCCCGATTCCCGGATTCCCGGGCCGTCATGGGCTAATTGACTGCCTACTGTATTTAGGGAGAAACTGCTCCTGCGAGACTTCTGCCCGGACGCGTGTCACTTGCAGCAAGCATTGTTTGGAAGAGGCCGAGAAAGGTTCTCGCTTACGACGTGTCGTAAATGCGTCGTCGTCTTTAATTGACACCCGGCCAATCCTTTCTTTGGGGTTTGCACCCCCCGGTCGCGCGGCTGGAGAAAGGACGCGGGGGCGCGCTCTGTCCCAGGAGAGGACCGGCGAACGGCCCCGAAAACTAGAATGGGCTTCGGCCTGGGCCATTATGTCTATTTATGAGGGGGCAATAAACATTCCGCCTCTGGAGACAGGCTGAGTGCGTTTGGGGCTGGCCCGATGCGGAACTAAAGGAACCTTTGCTGCGCGGGCGGCGCCTCTTAACCCACTTCTGTGCCGCGGCGCGAGCTATTTCCAGCTGTAGGAATTATTGGTTATTGGCGATGCCATAATAAAATTATATTTAATTAATCGGTGACGCCACAATATATATATATATATATATATATATATATATATATATATATATATATATATAGCATTGTAGTTGTTGCAAGAGAAAGCATAAGGAGGTAGGTGGGATCTTTAGTGTTGGATAGTATTTCTGTAAAGTATGACTGTTCTTGAAAGTAGTTTTGAGACCGAATTTATTGATTGTGGCGGGTATGTTAAGAGAAAGGTGTCCTACGTAAGGGACTGTGAGGTACGTTCCTGTCAATTGGTGTGAGGGTGGTGTGATTGCGGATATTGAGTGTGTTTGTTTTTTTGATTATTAATTTGTCAATGATGTTACAGTTGTATCCATTCATTCTGGCTATATCGTATGTTTTATGGTGTTTATTTCCTTTTTTGTCTCTTCTGGAGACATGGGTATTGAAATTAACCGATGCACCAAAGCATGGAAGGCTGCGTGTTTGTGTGAGTGGGGATGTTGTGTATGATTGTGTCCGTGTGGGTGGGTTTTTTGAATATGTTGAATTCATGATGGTTCTGTGCTAGCGTGATGGTGAGATCAAGGAAGTTTAAAGATTTGTGTTCGTTTTGTATTTCAGTGGTGAATTTTATGTTGGGGTGTAGGGAGTTGATGTATTGTGTAAAAATATCAAGTTGTCGGGTGGTGTCTGTCCATAGTACCAACACGTCGACTATGTATCTGTGCCAGTAACGGAGATTTTTTAGAAGTGGATGTCTGGAAGCAAACAACGTATTTTCCCAGTTGTACATAAATAAATCAGCTAATAAAGGTGATATATAACCTTTAAGCAAGGTTTGTACGACCCATGCACTGGCAATATCTGACAATGTATTGGCATACAATGTCTATATTTTGTATATAATATTTTGTACTAACTTTCACCTGGTTTTTATGAAGTATGTATTAAAATAATTTTATTTCGATAGTTCTAATTTTAGCTCTGAGGATGATCGCTACGCGATCGAAACGATCATTAGCAAAATAAATGTTTGATACCAGACAACACCTTTAATTAACCATATTTAATACTTAGTATACGGTTTGGCACTCGTTTTCCCAGGCATGCCCACCAAGAATTTTCAATTGCTCACCTACACAAACATGATAATCAATTTTTTAACTATCTTTTACATCATCCAAAAATTCTCTACGGAATTTCGCACATAATTTGTTTATTATATTGTGCTATTTCTTGGGCATACGAGAACTTTTAGAAATAGTATGCACAATATCATAATTGTTCTTTCAGCGTAGGAGCTAGCCCGACTGATCATATGAGCAAATGCGCTGGCCGGAGCCCCCTCTGAATACAGGCTTCCGCTTGTAATTCCATTTCTGTGCCTGGGCAAACAAAAATCTTTCTTGGGCATACGGTAACACACTTTTAAAAAAATAGTATACACAATATCATGACTGTTCTTTCAGCGTAGGGGTTAGATGATATGAGCGAATGCGTTGGCTGGAGCCCCCTACAAATACATTTTGCTTTATCTAATCTGAATAATAAGAATAAAAATTTTAGTTTATCCAATGTGAGCATATGAGACAAATTACGTGACTAATTTATTATTATTTATTGATATTTATAATTAATTATGAGACATCAAGAAACAAAGTATGTGCGAAAATCCGTAGATAATTTTTGGATGATGTAAGAGTTAACTGAAAAATTGATATCGTTATCTTGTTTGTGTAGGTGGACAAACGAAAATTCTTGGTGGGCATGCCTGGGCAAAAGAGTGGCTAACCATGCACTAAGCTTCGTAAAAATACCTGAAGTTTTTGACTAGCGTGAAGGTGTTTCGAAATTTTTGTATGGGTGGGCAAAAAAAATAATGAGCAAACCTGGGCAAACAATGTACGACGTTTAGTTAAAATTCTAAAGATTTTTTTTCTTCTAGCGCGGAGAAGGCCCGAAAATTGTTTTCGCGTATAACGTTTTTTTCTGAGGGGCGTCAAACGAAACTTCTTGATGAGCAAATGATGGGCAAACAATGTACCAAGTTTGTTTAAAATCCCAGATTTTTTCCGGCCAACTTCACGGAGGTCATTTACTTTTCATGAGAGCATTTTGATTTCCCTTACGTACGTATATAAGGAGTAATATACGTAGTATAGGGAAAGTTATGTAATGCTATGGAAAAACGATTTCGAGATTTTCACGGACATAAGTTTTGGGGTCCCCTGATACCGAAAAAGTATTGTTTTTTAATCGTCTGTCTCTGAACACCACCAGAGCGTAAACCGTACGTAAGATTTTTTCCAAAATGAAAACATCTCAGTTCATCTGGCTCGAATCAGAGCATTGAGATTTTGAAAAACATTCTTTAAAATTTGATGGTACTTTACATGAAACCCTCCAGGCATTTTCAATATTTTCTCAAAAACGGTTCCAATTTTTTTCTTTAAATTTCTAGCAAGAATAAAGTATAATGCACTTATAAAGATGTCATAGGTCCGATTTTCGCCGTGAACTCTGAATTTTGGAAAATTTCAATATTTCAAAATTTGTTGGGCGTGTTTCTACAACTACAAAATTGAAGATCGAGATTCTTCTTTCAAATAAAATTTGTTCTCCATAGTGAGTTCTTCAATTAAGGTCATTCACATTTTTTTTTTAAATTTTTGTAGTTTTCGAGCAATATTGCGAGCATTATTTGCCTTTTTAAAAATTAAAAAACAATATTTCCTCAAAAACCGCTCCAAATTTTTTCTTTACACTTTTGGTAAGGATAGTGCTAAATGCACTCTATAAGATGACATAAACGCCGTATTACTCTAATCTTCTTTTTTTCAAAAAAATGTAATATTTTTGACTTGTCTTTCACGTTGTTAATATTTACATTAGCGTCAATTTGTTTGCATTAACGTATTTATGAATACATTTGCTTCAAATAATATGAAAGAAAGTTTCCCGAAAACACAACAATTTTCTGTGAACAATAACTCAAAATTCCGCATTTTCAGAAACACTCAAATGCCATAGTCTCAAAAACTGCTCCAATTTTTTTCTTCAAACTTTTTGAAGAGATAGTGCAAGTTTCACTCTTTTAATACGACATAATGTTCATTTCAGGGTATGTTTTTTTTAATATACGTAATATTTTTGAAAGATTTCTCACGCCGTTAATTTGTACATTTCCAGTAATTTGTGAACACTATTGTATTTGTGAGTTAAAGAGCTTCAAATTATTTCAAATAAATTTTTTCGAAAACTCAAATATTTTCTGTGAAAAAAGGTCCAAAATTCGGATTTACAGTGGCGCGTAGACGCCATTTTCTTAAAAACTGTTTAAAATTTTTCAAAGAAAATTGCCATGAGGAATAGGTTTTCCTTTTCTTTAATATTCATAAAATAATATTTCCATTCTATTATTAGAATACAGAAAAATGAAAATTATTAAAAAATGTACTTGAGACGGCGATAGATGGCACCTGACAGATTTACATTTAGATTTAGATTTATTCTGTCAAAAAAAAAGGAAAAACTGTATGTGATCTAGGGGCGGGAAGATCATCTGTGGACGTTTTCTTGAGTTCCAGAATCCCTTCCCGTCATTTTAACTATAAATAGTTGAAAGATGAGTAAAAGTTTAACATAAATAAATAAAAATAAATTTTAAAAATCGCAAGATTAGCAATAATTGAAAAATAGTTATTTTTGTTACTGATATATAGAAAACTTATTTGCATCGGTACACGAATTGAAAGTATGATTTTTCTGCATTGCTAACAAAATAGCTACTCGCCCTTACCTCTACTCCTACGATTACAAGCAAAAGGAGAGTTCATCAAAACGTGCGCATAGTGAAGCTACATTTACGTCCAGAAGCAAAACACGGGAGCATCTCAGCACTTGCTCAATGGATCAGGGAAACTGGACAAAAGCCTGATCGAGATGGGGGTCATAGACCCGGAAGCTGAAGAACATTATTTGTTACAAACATATTAAGTCTTTAAAAAATATACAATACAAATGTAAACTAATTTAATATATATCACTGTTTTGATAAAATAAACATTATTTTTCTTTTTGATAATCAGTATAGTCTCTAATTGTATAGAAACAGTTATGCAGCAGAAAATATTTTACTTTTAACTTAAATTTGTGAACCGACTTCAATTGTTTAATGTCATCTGGCAATGTGTTGTAAAGTAACGTAAATGTATTGTCTGTGGATTTCTGATAGTGAACTGTTGATACTGACACTTGATGAATGTGATTTCTACGACTTATTTTGGAATAATAAATAACAGTATTGCACGAAAATATGTTCCCACCGATAAGTAAGTCACTTTTGACAAATATTACAGATTCGTAAATGTATATAGGCAAGGCAGTGGTCGATTCCAAGCTCAATGAAGAGAGGCTTGCAAGGGTAACGCGGATGGCATTTTTTCATAATTCGATTTTCTTTTGCAATCTGGAGGTCTGAGTACTACATGAGTTTCCCAAAAATTTTGTACCATATCGCAGGCAGGAATGTACATTTGCAAAATACATGCAACGAGCTGCCTGGAGGCTGACATAATTTGATAGAATTCTGAATGCGTAACAAAAGAACTTAATTTAGTGTTTAATTTTGTTGACACGAGTATGTGACAAGTTCGTATAGCTAGCCGAGATAAAGCAAATACAAAATTGATGGGGGAAAGTCTATGTCATTCTGTAGCACCACTAGTTAATTTGAAGGCAAGATGAAGAGTCTATTAAGGATAATTGATGTGAGATGATTGTATGATGTTGCTGATTATTGGGGGTATGCGATTAGACAGTAAAGAAGTTATTTTTATATCTGATTTACTACTGTTGCTACTAATCAGTGTATTTGATTTGTGAAGGAATAGTTGTTTTGTAACTTATTATTAACCTTATCAGAGTGTAATTGTTTTGAATTTTTTGATTTGAAGCTATTAATGGAGACGTTAATGGAGGGAATAAGAGGGTAAAATGATTTGATTGTGTTGTGTTATTTGGTTTGTGTGTGATTGAGAATTAGAGAGTTGGATTGTTTTAATAGGAGGAAATTATATTCTTTTTCGCTTTAAAACATTTTGAAAGGTAGGACACTTTCTATTTGAAGATGCGTGAGCTACATTTTCTGATTCACAATTTACACAGTTCTTCAGTTGATGTACACAAAGCTGTTGATTTGAGGAACAGTGCCCATTGCGTACAGGTAAATCACAGTTCTTCGACGTGTAATAAGATTGACAATTTCGGCATCTGACAGGACCAATTCGTTATCTTCTTTCTTCGACTTGAATAATAGTATTGATGAGGGTTGATAACTCGTAATTGTTTCTACGAGAATTATTTTTTGTTAATTTGACTGCAATTAGTGACAATGGTTTCTTTGAAACATCTGTAAAACGAATTACAGTGAGTCCAGGGACAATTTTGCCGTAATCGTTCTTGAACAATTTTATCTTCAGTGTAGGAGATAAGAACATTTCGAATTATTACTGATATTGTAAATTAAGTTGAATTATTATAGGTATGATAATATGTATTTTTCTCTGTCAATTTCTTTCGTAGGTTAGAATAATCATCAATTGATGAAACAATAATTTTGATATATTTTCCTTGAACATTTTTAAAATTTGAATGTTGCAAAATTTCTGTTAAAGTTGTTATTAAAATTGAGTGATTGCCACAGTTATGTATAAATATTGGAGTAATAGGAGCTATATCTTTAGAGGCTTGTTGGAGAGTGGGTGAAAGATATGTAAATCTATTTTCAGTTGGTACATTATAAGTTGGGATGTGTTAGTAGCGAACTTGGCAGGTTAAAATCATGACGTCTTTTAGCTGGCTGAGAATGATCTTGATTGTTCTGGTTGGGGTTGAGATTTATTATGTTTTATACTGTTGGAGGAATAGTATTTGAATTATTAGCTGATAAATTTGTTCTTTGATTTGGATTGAACGAAGAATTTTGTGAAGGCAGTTGATGTGGTATTACGCCAGAAGTAAGGTTCTGTACTGTTGGATAGTGGAAAAAACTTAAAGGTGGAAAAGAAGAATTAACAATTTCTTCCGGTGATTTTTAGTCTCTCATTTGTGAAGGTATAATGAGGAGGATATGGAATATATTCAGATATATCTTTACTAAAATTACTGTTGTTTACAGCTTGTATTGCAGACGATATTTTGTTAGAGATGGTAGGGTCTCCATCTTGGGAGATCCGAGTTTTCCCCTCCGTGTGTGTTGTGTAGAATCAGTTTACTTTATATATGCACTTTCTCGTAGTCAAATAGAGAGTCAAATGTTATTACCGTCTTGAGAACCGGCAGCAGCTTACAATTATTTAAAATATAAATAATCAGACAGAGAAGACCTCAGGGAACTTGTTTATTCGCCAAGGTCTCCTTTACCAATAGGTATAATGTATATATAAACTCTTTTGTGTCGAAGTATGTAGCTGGCACTTACATTTTTTTATTTCAAGTCGTGAATTATATTCAAACTATGATGTTTCGAAAATACATAACTCGAACCTTGATAATACAAATCTATGCAACTCTACAACCTTAATTCAAATTTTATATTCATTGACTCTTCAACCTTCCTTATTTGAAACATCAAAATTCGAAATTCCTACAGAGCCGCTGCTCACTTTGCCCCTGCGCGTCATCATCCTTAGAACTCCAACATCGACACCTTAGGGCCTCGTTACCACCTCACACGAGCGTTGGCACTGACTTTCATTTGCGTTTTATGCACTTATACAATATTCAGAATTTAATGAGGACATATTGTGTCCATTTCTTTCATCAGATCAACAACTGATTGTTGTATTTAGCATTTTGGTTTCGACTTTGCGACTGACCCCATGCCTGGCCCTCGTTAATTTTCACGCTTTGAGGTTAAGAGGGACATGTGGAGAAACATCACGTATTCCCTTCACAGTATCCTGCAAACTCCGCCTGCCTGAGCTTTTCTTTGTCACATTGCTACAGAAACTGAGACTATTTTAAAACGAAGCTGCAACTCTATTATTGCCTCGACAGGGAATCGAATCCGAGACCACCTCACGGGAAGCTAGCAAGCTGTCCAAGAGCCATCCTAGAGGCTACTGATGCGTTCATTTATAAATATATGGAAACTCAATTCAGTAGAAAGTAAAATGTCAAGTAAGTTTGAGTAGCTGCTACCGATAGAAGTTGTAATGATTTTTCTAATTCGCAAATAGGCCATTAGGAATTACCAATTAGTCTCACCTGTAGAGGAGGGGGACAATAATTTGGTTCAGGCCGAGGCACCGAATTCGTTTGCATGTACCTGTGGAAAAAAATAGTAATTTATTATACCACACCATCAAGGGACACCCCACAATCGAAAGAAACGTGGAATGAACGAAAGATGAGGCAGCGGGAGTGTGTGAAAAACTGCACATGTTCTTATTTCACAATCTATCTTTAAGGAACAGATTTCATTAAGAGGAAATCTTTATCTTTAACATTTTAGTTGTTGGAAGACACTGAAAAAAAATTGAACTTTTGCAATTTCCGAAACATTCGGGTTTTCAACGAACATGAGATCTGCACAATCCTCTTAAACGTTCTTCACACTATCAAAAGATCTCAAAAACGATGGAGCCCTTTTTTTGAAAATTTGGGAAATGCTACAGGGGCTTCATGAAAAGTATTCCCCAAATTTAAAATATCGATTTCAAATTCAAGGAGCCGAGACATCAGCCAAATCGCTTGAGGAATATCACTTTTGGCAAAAATCGGCTGAACGGTTTAGCCGCTAACATGCAACACGCTAACGCTGTTCACAGACGGACAGACAAGCATTTTACCGTCATTCAATTTTTCAATATGAAGAGCCCATAGAACATAGATACTGGCTACACCGCGTGTTAGAGGACTACTTTTTATAAATTTAGAAACTGGATTCATCGACTTTTTCGTTACCAGGGCACTGTAATTCAATTTTTCTCCCGACAATTTGCAGTTTTTCCGTGCAGCAATACATAACTTTCTCTCTACTCCCTAGCAAGAAAGTGAAAATGTCATCTTAAATCATGTCAGATGCCGTAGTTTCCTAAACCACTGCCAGGAGCGCCATTACGGCAGTTGCATCACCCATAGTCGATAAAGAGTTTGTATATTAACAAATTAATAGTTAAAAAAGTCTCTTTAACGTTCTAAATAAAATTAAATCTCCGGTACTCCATACATTTTACGGGCACGTTACTCACGCTTTTATTCTCCATGCACTCAATTTGGTTACGCTTATTTTTTAGTAAGTTGTGATGAAACAATCCAATGCAATCTCGAGGCGAACAAAGGGATAACTAGGGTGAGAAAGTTCCCAACAATTTGACAGCATCCCATATTTTACTGAAAAGTGTTACAGTTCTGAAATATCACCATCCCGTGACTTCGTGGTCTCGGCAATTACGTAAGAAAACCATTCCGTACAGTAAATGTGATCTATGATATAACTTTGTTACGATGCAATTTTTGTTTTATTAAGTATGCGTAAGTGGTACATGGGACCGCGGACTTTACTTCCCCTTCAAACAAGGCATGCTGAAGATTTTTGTCCCTTGGATTCATTGACTCGATCTTGATTCAATCATCCTACTTTGTTATAAGGTTTTCTCTAGAAGATTTACGGCTAGTTCTGTGGATAAATTATATCAATATTACTACTGCCGAGAATGTAATTTTTATAAGATTGTATTTTTATTGTTCCGGTAAATGTATAAAGTATTTACTTAAAATTGGAATTGTTAATGATCCTGAGCACTTAATGTGTCCATACATAAATATTTTATCTAATCCTTTGTTAACACTCCTCTATTTCACCCCGCGTTCTCCAAATCTGTCTCCCTTCACCCGTTCCATTATCTTTCCTGCTTTACTTTTTTTCTCTTTCCCCTTTTCTCCCTTTACATCTATCACTATCTCCCTCTCTCTCATTACCTGTTTTCCTTTCTTATTCTTCATTCTTCCTGTCAAAGCACCTCTCTGCCTCTCCTCATTTTTTCTATTCTCCCTCTTATTCTATCTCCCGCCTCTTTCTTCTCTGTCTCAAAGAACCTCCCTCCTCTCACCTTTTGTGTTTCTCGTTCTCTCTCCCTACCATCGTCCCTCCCTCCCAAAGTATATCGTCTGCCCCAATCTTCGCGAGCGCCGTGTGCGTGGTCACCAGAAGGCGAGCCAGGCGCCGCACAGCTGCGCCCAGAGCAGCGCCAGGGCCTCCGCCGCCGCCCACTCGCCCGCCGCCACCGCCGCCGCCAGCGCCGCCGGGCTGCCCGTCTCGGGCGCGCCGCCCCCGCACCGCCGCCCCTGCCACTCGCGCAGCGCCGCCCACGCCAGCGCCCACGCCCCCGCCCGCACGCCCACCACACCACACCACACCTCACAGCCACATGCCCATTCCACTACTGGATACAGAATGTCCCAGAATAAATGTTGCAAACTTCTAGGTCATGTTGCGGGATGTCTTGTATAACCAAGTCACATTTAACCCCGATTGGTGTTTCGCAGGAACTTTTGGTGGGATGTTTCATATAACTAAGTTACACGTGTGGCATTTAATCCTAAATTTGGTCTGTATACGTAATCCTGATTTCGACAGAAAGTGTACTTACTAAGCAGCAGTACACGTTGAGTTGCTGAGCAATCAGAGGAAAATGCCCCATGTAGAACTTCATTCGATAAGATACCTCACTGTTCATTGGCAAAACGTGATCATCCTCTATCAAGAAATTTGAAACTTTGTAATTCTGAGACACTGATGTTATTAACTTTTACGGTAATGACACTGTAAATGGGGATGAGAAGTTAGAAACTGGGATAATGAAAATAGGTGTGATGTGGATGTGAATAAGAGTAACTTGAGTGGCGTGAAGTGAATGGTTAGTGGTGATGAAGAATAGAATTGAAGGGCACAAACATGTATAGGTTTTTAGCATAGCTAGTTCCTCGGAGGCCGGGTGTAGAAGGTTCAAATGCGAATGCCAAATGAAAAATTGCTGAGCTCTGTTTCTAATTATAGAAGTTCGCATTACATTATATATACGACTTAGCCAATGAAGTAATCATTCTAAATTTATATCGAGTTTTATAATTGCTTAATTAAATTATAAATCGAGTTTTATAATTGTTGGCTTCTACACTGAACATTAATTTACAAAATTTACTACCGAACACACACGAAGTAGAACATCTTAAATATCTTGTGAAACACAACTCCAGATGTACGTGCTGCTACCATTATATCACGTAGTTTACAAACAAAAGTTTTAAGAATTGGTTTTGAGAATTCGGGCCCAGGTCTCACGATGGGTTTCAAACAAGTAACCCATATGATAGCGATTGGCGGAAAAACACAGTCAAAGTGATGTACACGCTGTGAATGCCTCCAAACTACTGACCATCCAGGTACATTCTATGTTGTCGTTGACGTAGTTTCTTGAAATGATTCTCCCACGTTCAATTGAAGCAACAATAAGGAATATTCTGGGGACAAGTAACTTGATACATATTTTTAGCCCGCGATACCTTCAAACATTCATTGAAGGTCAACCCCTACTTTAACGGGCATCGGAGGAGAATTGGCTCAGGGCATCAACCGATGTCACTGCAGTCCCTCTGACTGGGAGTCCCGACTGTGACACGATTTTCGACTAGCTTGTCAGTTAGATCGCATTCAGATGCTGTCTGAAGGTGAATTCTAGCTGCAGGCTGCTCTGCTCGGTAGTTTTTCGTGGTTTCACCGACCAGTAGCAGGCGAATGTTGGAGAAGTTCCCTTTCAAACGGGCAACGGATCGCGCGCGATCTTTCCACTAACCTGCACTACCGCACACGCCGGGAGACCGGTTAGAGCTTGTCCCGAGTGGAGCGGTGCTCCGCTGGTGGGAGACACGTGATGGCGGACACCCGCTCGCCGACGATGGTATGTCGGCGTCGGATCTCGCCATCCGACCTCGGACTTACGGGACTAATTGTCTTGGTCGCTGACGTCTCCAAAATCGCTAATTAATCAAGGTTAAAGGTTGGGCAACAGATTCAAATGTCAGCACAGCCCACTTCTCCTCTGTACGTCATAATACTCGTTCGATTTCTAAAGCTCTTCTACGAAAATAAATTAAATTAATCAAGTGAACGTATGTAGATTGAAAGGGGCACCTCGCGCGGGATGGGGAATAGATAAGTGGCTGCTCGTACCCCCCGTATGGGTACTCAGCTTTGAAAACTAGACTCCATTTCAACACAAGGAATCTGGATTAACAGAAGTAAGCGGACGCAATGGACCCGCCCCAACTCCACCTCCCGATGGTTTTCGAACCCTACGCGGGGCGTCTCCCCCTCCCCCACCCACAGCTTAAAGCTCTGGAGTCGGGGAGACTTCACAACCGCGCGGTCAGACGAATCCTCAGATTTTCCTGAGCCCAACTGGAGACCCAGTCGGCAGCCGAGCGCCGGCCCACCACGAGCGTTCGCTCGACGCCGTTCTTTTTTATATTTTAAGGCAAACATCGTCCCTAGTTACATTCACCTATAATTCTTACATAGCAGAAAAGAAATTATTGTCATGCTACAGCAAACGATTTTGGCGTAAAACCACCGTTTCTTTGCCACCACCAACAAATCCATTCCATCTACCCCAATGAGCCTCCCACAATGGCGCCCGGACGAGAGTGTGTAATTCCCCGCAAGGACTTTTGGGCAGGTGTCAGAACAAATGTTACTAACTTCTGAGCAAGGGTGTGTAGATGGTTCAAAATTTTAACTGTATTTCAATGGATGTCTGTCAAATTATGTCTTTCTGTCATGGTAGGAAATGTCATGTAATCTACTTGCACATGTGAAATTATTCCTGCGATTCATCACACATGAATCTTCGTCAGATCAGGTCAGACGTAATAAGATTTTGCGGACCTGATCAATACCTTAGGATGAAGAGTTGCGTAAATCAAAAGCAAATATCTCAGGTGTAACTTCGTTTCATACGATTTCTTACCACCTGTTCATTGATAAAAGGTGATCAACTGTGACAACTCGTCATACCTACGAATTAGTGACATTTATTCTCAGTCAGCTGTGTGTAAGACAAATTAGTGTGAGGCAAGGCAAAAAGCCTTGGTGCTGACTTCAGTTCAACCTGTTCAGCAGTTGTTAACATTGACTACTCTTCATTCCTAGAAATTGGTAACATTTATTCTCGAGCGATGTGCTCAAGACCCAATGCGATGGGATAAGATCAAACAGCTGGGCATTGACCTCTGCCTAACCTATCAACCAGTTGGTAACAACATCGATCCCTCTCCATAGCTAGAAATCGGAAACATTTGCGCGTAGACAGCTGTGCGCGCGGGAGCGGGCCAGCGCTGACCTCCGCCCACGAGGCCCCGGGAGCGAAGGCGCGTCGCGCGGGCAGCGCCGTCGCCGCCGCCGCCGCCTCCGCCGCCGCCAGCGCCTCCAGCATGAGCGCGGGCGCCAGCGGCCCCGCCACCGCGCGCAGCACGCTCACCCGCATGCAGTGCAGCGCGCCCAGCAGCGCCGCCAGCCACACCACGTCTGCGCGCACGTTGCATACGCATGCACTTTAGGAGATTATTTCATGACTTTAACAATATGGCGCATCATTATCATCCATTATTATTATTATTATTATTATTATTATTATTATTATTATTATTATTATTATTATTATTATTATAAGCCCGTTTAATTCCTATCAGAGCACATGCCTCTCGCACAGGGCAAGGAGGCTTACATTATAAAGTTCATCCTCGAGCAGCCACTTCGGGAACCTAATATCAGTATATTACCAATATTTAATAATTTCCGATTCATTAATTGCAGGCGATAATGTCTTCGATAAACGAGAAGACCAGTAAATTCCGACTATTCAGTTCTTGCCACAAGACAAATGTGTAGGTTCAAGTAGCAACAAGAACACGTGGTGCTACAGAATGGCACAGACTACCCCGTATTAGTTTTCTATTGTAATTTTTTGCACTCTTTAATTAGTATTAGTTTCTATTCTATATACACTTGCCAGCTGCCATCCATTGCCGCCCTAAAGTACATTCTTCTGAAATTTTCATAATTTTTAATAACAGAACGGAAATACTATTTTATGAATATTAAAGAATAATAAAACATCGTCCTAAATTGCAATTTTCTTAGAAAAATGTTCAACCATTTTTCAGAAAATGGCGCTTAAGCGCTACTGTAAATTCGACACTTGAAGCGCTTTTTCACAAAAAATGTTTGAGTTTTCGAAAAACTTCATTGGTTCTCATATATTAAAAAAAGTGCATTTGTGTAAGTTTTGAAAAAACAAACAAACACCTCGAAATGACCTTTACGCCATATTAAAGAGTGCAAAAAGCACTATGTGCTCGAAAACGTTGAAAAAAAAAATTTAAAGCCTTTTTTGAGAAAATGGCGTTGGAGCGTCTCTGAAAATAAGGAATTTTGAGCTAGTTATCACAGAAAACGGTTCAGTTTTTGAGAAACAGCATCTGACATTATTTAAAGCACATGTACTCATAAATACAATCATGTGAACAAATCACCGCTTATGTAAATATTAACGACGTGGGAGGCAAGTAAAACAATACATTTTTGGAAACACAAAAGAATATAGCGTTTATGTCATCTTATAGAGTGTATTTAGAATTATCCTATCAAAAGTTTAAAGAACAAATTTGGAGCCGTGTTTTTGAGAAATTCTTGTTTTTATTATTTTTTAATATTGCACATAATGTACACAATATTACCAGAAAACTACTCAAGTATTCAGAAAATGTACATCACCTTAATGAAAGAACTAATTACGGACAACAAATTTTAGATTAAGGAAAAATCTCTGCCTTTAATTTTGTAGTTGTGGTAAGCTGCCGAAAAATACAAACTTTTGGAATTTTCTAAAATTAAGAGTTGCGATGATCGGCGATGGTGTAACGTGGGTGATCTATGCTGTCCGGGTGACGCCGCGTCGAAGGCTGTGTTGCCGACGTTTCTAGAATCCTGTCGTGGTCTTCCTCAGGGCTGGTATGCGCCGTGATGGTCAGCGCTCGCGTGTTTATTCATGTGTCCCAGGTATTCCGTGTGTCCCAGGCTCCCGTCTTCACGTCTGCTCACCAAGACGTCTAGAAAGGGCAATCGGCCATCTATTTCCGCCTCCATGGTGAATTTTATCTTGGGGTAGGCGCTGTTCAGGTGGTCCTGGAATTCTTATGAGTGTGTCCCGTCCGTGTGGCCATATGACAAGCGTGTCATCTACATATCTCACCCACATGGCGGGTTTCAGCCTGGCGTTTTGTAGCGTTTCATTTTCAAACGCCTCCATGAAGAGGTTTGCAGCTGTAGGTGATAAAGGGGAACCCATGGCTGCGCCTTCTACCTGGGCATAAACGCCAACCCGGAACTGAAAGAAGGTGGAAGAAAGGCAAAAGTGAGCGAGGTCGGCCCATTCCGTAGATAGTCTGTGTGTTTCTAATTTACTCCGGATGACATTAACTGCCTCGTCAACCGGGACCATGGTGAAAAGTGACGTCACGTCAAAGCTGACAAGGATGTCCGAATTCTTCAGCCGCCTCCCTCGCAGCAGGTCTATGAAATGGCTGGAGTTCCTGACAGCTGACGCAGTATCCTCTGTCAGAGGACGTAGTTTGCTGGCCACGTGGCGTGCCAGCGGATGTGTTGGGGAGTTCACGGCGCTCACAATTGGTCGAAGGGGTACATCAGGCTTGTGGATCTTGGGGAGCCCGTAAAGCCATGGCATGGCGCTGTTCCCCTTCTTTAGACGTTGTTTGGTTTCCGGCTCGATGACACTGGCGTTGTTGACGCGGGCCGCAACTTCTGCTCGAACTTTCCGGATTGGGTTTAGCTGGAGCGGAGCGTACGCCTCATCCTCGAGTAGGGCGGTCACTTTGCGGTGGTATTCCTGCGTCTTCATCCCAACGGTTGCGTTTCCTTTGTCAGCAGGTAGAATTACAATATCCTCACGCTGGCGTAAGTTACGTATAGCGAGGCGTTCTTGCCGTGAGAGGTTGCTGTGTAGTAACTTGGCTCGTGTGAGAATGCGGGCGGTCTCTCTACGGATTTGGTCCGCCTCTTCTTCGGTCAGGGATTTTATGGCGCACTCGATCCCTGTGGCGATGTCCGATGTCGGGACCTGCGTGGGTACGGTAGCAAAGTTTAAGCCCTTGCTTAGTACCGAGAGAGTGTGTTCGTCCAAGTCTTCCCCGGAGAGATTGACCACAACGTTCTTGGCCTGTTGAGGAGCTGACTGCGGGTGTTGTTTCACTTTGAGTGAATCGAATTTTCTTGACTGGCGTGTCTTCGCGTCGTCGTGAACGTGAAGAGCATGCTCCGCTGTAGCCGTGTCCAGAATATCCCAGTCAGTTCTGTTTAATTTAGATGTCAAATTAAGGTGAAGATGGAATAGTTGCTTCTCCATGTGTGCCAGTTCAGATCGGGTTTGACGAATCCTCTCCCGGGATAGCGCAAAGCCGGATGACCGTAGAATACGGCACGCGAGTACGGCACGCGACCAGGTGCTGACCGAACCGGACCGCTTCACGCCGTCTGACCCCAGGCCGCGCCATGCGGGCCAATCGCGGACCGGCTTTCGCCGTCCGATCCCGAGCCACTCCGACCCGCCTGACGGACCGTACCGCGCCGTCCGATCACGCGGCAACCGATTTGACCCCCCCCCCCACGCTGCTAACTGGCGGCCTCCGATTGGCCGTTGCTTCAGTCAATAGTACTCGGTCCAGACATGAATAAACACACGAGCGCTGACCATCACGGCGCATACCAGCCCTGAGGAAGACCACGACAGGATGGTCGAAACGTCGGCAACACAGCCTTCGACGCGGCGTCACCCGGACAGCCCAGATCACCCACATGACTCTGGCCGCGGAAGCCTACGACTTCGATGGTGTAACGGTTAGCGCATCGGACCCAAGTTGGCGGGTTCTAACTCGATTGAAGCCGTGGATTTTTTTTAAGGGGGAAGGGGAAATAAAGCCGGCTGTCCCATGTTTGTAGATTTACTTGCATGTAAAAGATCCTCAACCCTAAATGACGCCTCTGGGCTAAATTCAAAATCGCCTGTTTTCCGCCCAAGAAATACCTTTTTCTTCTACTAGTTGGTGAAAGGAGCGTAGCGAAATGTGTGTGGTCAGACGGAAGAGCGGGCCTGATGGTCTGAGACTCGCCAATTAAAATAAGGCTTCAGTTCAATAAGTGTTTTATTCAATTCTTACAATAAATTTAAGGAACCAATTTGGAAGCGTTTTTGAGAAATTTTTGAAAATGTACCAAGGGTTTCATTTAAGTAATTAATGTATGCTTTTAAAAATCTCAGAACTTCTTAGGCCAGATGGATAGGAGTTTCTTTAATTTGTAAAAAATCCTATCCATCGTTTAGTCGCTAGTGGTGTTCACAGAAGGACGTTTTGTAAATACTTTTTCGTTTATCACACGACCCCCAAAACATGTATTTCCGTTGAAATCTCGAAATCGATTTTCCGCAGCATTACATAACTTCCTCTATACTAGGTATATTACTCCGTATACACGAACGTATACAGAAAGTACCAAGTGGTGCTGCAGAATGGCACAGACTTTCTCGTAATAAATAACTTTTTAAAAAAATTTGGGTCCTAGGCTATCTTTACATTTTTGTCTCAACCTCTTGCCAGCTGCCGTGTATTGCCGCCCTTCATTTTTTAGACATTTTGTCAATTTTTCGGATTCCTTCTGCTAAATTTGAAATATTACTTTTAAAATATTGAAGAAGAATAAAACCTCGTCCATATTTTTGCCATTTTCTTTGAAAAATTTGCGCCGTTTGCAAGAAGAAATCGTTTAAGCTTTCGTGCAAACGTAAAATTTGGAACCCTTTTTTTTTTAGGAATCTTTTGTGTTCGAAAAACATATTTGAAGTCATTTTAAGTACATTTACTCACAAATGCAATAATGTATACAAATTGCAGGATATCTGCATATTGAAAGCGAGACATATTTCAAAAAAACTGCATTTGGGTATTATTTAAATCAAAAGAACACAGCAAAGTTAATTCTATGTCATCTTCAGCAGTGAAATTATTACAATCCGTACAAAAGGTGTGATGAAAATATTTTGATCTGTTTTTGGGAAAAAGGCGTTTGAGCATTCCTGAAAATGCGGATTTTTGAGAACGTTTTCACAGAAAACTTTTGAGTTCTTGAACAAATTTATATTACATCATTTACAGCACATGTTCTCACACATCTGTAGTAGACCGTAGACATCTGTAGTAAGAGCGGACGCGGCGCGATTTGAAAAGGGCGGGCATGTAATCTGCAATTCTGTTGCGCGCTATGTCCGCGGCGCGGCGCAGGTAAATGACGTGGAAGCAGTCAGTCAGGGAGGGAGAGATGACGCGCACGGAGGAGGCATGCGAACAGGGCGAGCCGTCGATCATTCATTCTCTTCGGTTCCCAACCGACGATCCAGCAGCACTCTCTTCTGATCGCTGATGCAGCCGCAATATGCCCGAGACTGTAGGTAGGATTATTGGACGTCAGAGAGACGCCTAGATAGCCGTCCGCGAACTTTTATTAGAGTTTTCTGGAGGAAAGTTTTCTTCAAATAGGACGCGAGGAGTTAATTCAGAATCCATCATTTCATTGTGAATCTGAGGATAGAAAAACAAGGAACTAGTTCATGTTGTGACAAAGTAAATTTCAGTCAGAGGCGAAATTTGGGACAGTGAGAGCGAGTGCCACGCGTACGCCCGAAATACGCCCGATTTCTTCATTGCGGTGCAAGGAACATTCGCACGCAGG
This sequence comes from Gryllus longicercus, assembly GCA_038098605.1. Classification (NCBI taxonomy): domain Eukaryota; kingdom Metazoa; phylum Arthropoda; class Insecta; order Orthoptera; family Gryllidae; genus Gryllus; species Gryllus longicercus. The sequence continues at coordinate 835,120 of JAZDUA010000460.1, read as the reverse complement.
CGTATACGAACATGCAGACGAGGACAAAAGGCGCCGGCAGAAAAGACCGACGCAGGAGGGCAGCGAGAAGTCGCCGGCGACGAGGGGGCACAATCGGCAGCGCGGAGGCAGAAGGCGCAAAATTGAATAGAATTTCTCCACAATGATTAATTTTATTAATATAGAGATTCAGCAAATACTTTACCAGCTTCAAATGAAAATTTCAAGATCTTTATTTCAACTTAACAAATCAATTATTTTCAATAGTTTGCCTCGAACATTTTTTATTAGTAAATTGTCTACGTTCTACTCCAGAGTTCGTGATTTCTCTATACTTGATTCTGCTTGGCCACTATCTCCTAAGTATCGTAATGCAGTCTTGATACCTTTCAATGCCTCTTCCACTGTCGGAACACCGTCCCACTCTCCGAGGCACTTGTACTCGCCTAATAACAGAAGATCCTTCTGGTAGCGGCAAGGCACAAGTGGCTAATGAAACTGATCTCTTTAATGCGCGACACGGCGGGTATCGCCAGGCTGTGAGGCGGTTGAAGACGCGCGCTTCTTGCCGCGTAGATAGAATACATTTTCACTTTCAGTTTTGCCCTTTATCACGACCATTTCAACGCTTCTGGTCCAATTGAATACTCGGTGTTTGTTGTCAGAAGCATAATGGGACTGCGCTCTGAGTCTCTTCAAAATTTCATTTAATTTCACACCTTTGTTGGCGAGAAAACGAATAATTACGCATTGCGCAGCAGACACTGATGATTTTTGTTCATTCTAGTGATACTGCAATGGCAAACGCGAGTACGGGGGATGTGTGCAGTGCTAACTCCTCTCTATTTCATTCTCTATTTCATTCATTCTCTATTTCATTCAATTTCACACCTTTGTTGGCGAGAAAACAAATAATTACGCATTGCGCAGCAGACACTGATGATTTTTGTTCATTCTAGTGATACTGCAATGGCAAACGCGAGTACGGGGGATGTGTGCAGTGCTAACTCCTCTCTATTTTCCCGTGCCAGATTCCCGGGGATGTGCTGATCACGTAAACACGCGAGACAAATAACAGAATTGGCGTTTTGTATTTGAATGATCCTCGTAAACTGAAATAATGTACCTTCAATGTTTGGAAAAGCGTCAAGGTCGTAGCTGAGGTGCATTTCGAGAGTGCGGCGAAGGCAGCGGCAGGTGGTGTGGGCGGCGACGGAAAGGGAGAGGCGGGGAGTCGGGGACGGCCGTGGACGAGAGGCGACAAGACTGAGAGGCCAAAGAACTGACGGTGCGGGGAGACGGTCACAACAATGCGGGGAGCCCATTCACTCAGCCACATTTGAAAGCGCTTCTGCTGGCAAAGCTTTGTGAAACACACAGCCACTTCACACGGACTAAATGGGTAGCGTTTGCGAGAGGCGCTTCTCCTGGCAAAGCATTGGTTTACATTGAGGTACTAACACGAGCAACACAGAGCTTCTTCACTCAGATTAACTCGGCAGCTCGAGAGGCGCTGCTGCTGGCGAAGCATTGGTTTCAAGATCCGATGAGCCTACAGACAGTTCCGAAAAGGATGAATTGAAAATGGCCATGGCCATTGTAGTGCATGATACGTGCACGAGTTTCAAATCTGCTACTATGCTGTCGTTTCCATCATTACCTTTATTTTGGGTAAATGTACCAGGAATAATAGAATGAAATGAAAAAAACCAAACATGAGCTGTGTGTGAGTTAATTTGACATTCCCAAGTCAGCTGCCTTTTTTTAACAATAGATATGGCAAAATCCATACACTTAATTTAATTTTTAAAATTGGTATTTCAGTCTTCAACATTTACAATTAATTGCTGATTGAGAAACCGCACATTTTTCTAAGACATTGTTCTAGAAATACTTTATTTTGAAGAGTCAAATTGTAAGAACTTCAACCTGAATTTAAACTCGGAAAAATGTATGTTCTTGCACTTATACGTCGCACTTCTATCCACCATTAGTTCTTTAGACAAGGGGCGTTGCAACTGCTTCACGGCACAGGTCCTTCGAAATGAGGTGTCTTTAATAAGGACCCCCGCCAACACATATAGGCAAAGAGTAAAACAAAGCCTGCTCCATTCGTATTTTCTTCGTTTCACTGTCCATATTCTCATACCAATGAATTTAAGCTTTTAGCTTTATGCTCTTCTAGCGGTACGGACATTTTTAAATAGAAGAATTTGTTTGATCCCAGAGGATGTTTAACTGCAGCGAGTGAGTACCCTCCCAGTGTTGAAAGTTCTTGTTGATAGAGATTTAAAGATATTAATTAAGTCAGTATCAACTTTTATAGATAAATTCCTGCACAATTAAGTAATATTACTTTGAGGAATAATTCTGACCGAAATTGTTTTCAAGTAATTTTAATTCTTTACCCCCACGCACTCCGACTGCATAAAAAAGCAAAACTTTCCACATTGGATGTTGAAAGTGCGTTTATACTTAAAATGTTTCAAAATTTGAAAAAATATTCCCCATTTGCAAAAAGATAATCTACATAATACATTATAATAATTAATTCCAAAGATGGAATCAGAAGAAATTACTTTCAAAAAAGAATATTCAAAATATTTTAAGTAGTTTTTTAGAACATTGAATATATACTAGCGTACCCGTGTGAGAACTCTCGCATGTTAATCTCCTTCTCTATCCTTTCACTTCCGTATTAAGAGAGGAAAGTTGTAATCATTTGTTTAAAATATGTAAAATAAATTGTTTAAAAATGTACTTATAGAACATCAAATCAAAATAACAAACAATAAAAGTGATGTTTGAATCAAATTTTGAATCGAGGATTTTTCACTGTTATTGGCCGATTATCTTGTAAGAATTCACAGCAATTTCTTAAAAACAACATTTGAAGTAATTAAACAACCTTGTTTGACAGTTAACTTTTCGTACCGGCGTAATTAATTTAAACAACCTTCTATTAAATCAATGAGTGTCTGATGCAAATACTTGTGAAGTACTTCTGGATTTAGCTGGTTAGTTTATTTTCTGTGAATTTTTTTCGTATATATGTATAGCCTGTGTAAAGTATTGCGTTTCTTTATAAACAATTGCCTACAGTTATTAATTCTGGAGTAATTTATTTAATAAATATGAAAGAGTAGTGACAAAACAATAGATGTAATTTTGTGTTTTGTCGGGAATGTAGAATTTTATGATTTTTAAATTTGTTTCGTGATATTTTAAGTACTTATGAATCGTTGGCTGATTTTAAACTAAACTGACCGGCGTAATTAATTTAAACAACCTGCTATTAAATAAATGAGTGTCTTATGCAAATACTTGTGAAGTATTTCTGGATTTCGCCCGTTAATTTTTTTACTGTGAATTTTTTTCGTATATATGGTACCTGTTTAGCCTGTGTAAAGTTTTGCGTTTCCTTATAAACAATAGCCTGCAGTTATTATTTCTGCAGTAATTTATTCCAAAAAATGGAGGATTAGTAATAAAGTAATAGATGTAATTCATTGGTTTGCTGGGAAAGTATAATTTTAAGATTTTTAAAATTTTTTGCCAGGATATGTTATGTACTTCTGAAACGTTGGCTGATTTTAAACAAAACTGGCCGGCGTGATTAATTTAAAACACTTGCTATTAAATCAATGAGTGTCTTTTGCAAGTACTTGTGAAGTATTTGCAGGTTAGTTTATTTACTGTGTATTTTTTGTCTTATATGTGGTACCTCTATAGCCTGTGTAAAGGTTTGCGCTTCTTTATAAACAATTGAATACAGTTATTAATTCCGGAGCGATTTATTTGATAAATATAAAGGAGTAGTAACAAATAATTGTTGTAATTCTGTGGTTCGCCGGTAAAGTGTAATTTTAAGAATTTTTAACATTTTTGCGTGATATGTTATGTACTTACGAAACCTTGGCTGATTTTAATAACAACTGGCTGCCGTAATTAATTTAAACAATCTGTTATTAAATCAATGTGTGTCGTATGCAAGAACTTGTGAAGTATTTCTGAATTTCGCCGGTTAGTTCTTTTAGTGGGAGTTTTTTAGTTTTTATTGATGGTACTTCATATAGCCTGTGTAAAGTTTTGTGCTTCTTTATAAACAATTGTCTACAGTTATTAATTCTGGAGCTAATTTGTCAATAAATATAAAGAGATAGCAACAATATTGTGTTAGTAATTTTGGGGTTCGCTGGTAAAATGTAGTTTTAAGAATTTTTACATACCTTTCTTACATAATTTTGTTTTTGTTGATACATTAAAATCATTTAAACAATTACGTTTTATAATAATGGTAAAATGGAGTAATTAAATAGTAATTAATTTATTTATTCTTGTTAAATTTTTCTTATTTTTTTTTTTGTATTTGGTTTTGTGGCTAACTAGCTTCAGGTTGAAGCTAGCTCATCCTCGATTTTTTAAAAAAAGGCTGGCGTAATTAATTTAAAATTATGATAATTGATGAGTAATTAATTAGTAGTAAACGATGGCATGTAGTTTTTTTTTGGTCCGCTATAGGTGGCTAGCCAGCTTCAGGGAGGTCGGGAGGCGAACTTCCCGGTGCGTCATAGGGCGAATTCCACGGATGCCTAGGCGCGCCCGAGAAGGCTCCAGGGAGCTCGAAACAGATATTCCCTATGAAATTCTTTAATTCACGCGTCGCCACCTGACACACGCGACCGGCCCATTGCACTGCTTACCATTATCAGAATTTTAATCTTTCATCACATATGTAATACTATATTACATATTTTGACATTATCACAAAATATTTTTCATTCTAACAGTTTTCTTCAATATTATTACATATTTTTGCAAGAAGAAATATTTTCATAAAATTAGCATTTGCCTACATTGTTACTAGGTGCTGTCTACTCGATATGTGAAAACGCGGTCAGCTTTTCTGAGACCGACATGGCCGACTGCCGCAATTATCTCAACGGCGGACCTCACTTCCCCTTCACGCGTGAGCACCTGACCTGACCACTTTGTACGATGGCTTCTCTTGTGTCTTGGCTGGCTGCTAATCTACGTTCCTTGTAGCAACTCATCCTCTCCAAATAATTTATAAAACGTTTGTATTATTTTTAAAATTTGTCAAGAAAATATTTTATAAATGTTTTGTATCTAATTTATTTTAATATCTGACAACATATTTATTACATATTCTTACTGCTTTCATTGCATATTATTGTTTGACGTTTCATACTACATTTTTTTCCTTTCTCTAGTGTTAGATGTGTCATACACACGGGTTTTTGAAAGTTGCCGACACTGCAGGAGTCGACAAAGAATCGGTTTTATTTTGCATGAACACTTTAACATGAGGAAAGTTTAATAAAGCAATTGGGCTTCCATGGCCAAGATCACTATTCAAATTACCTTCTGGGCTGGACAACTGTGGTCTACAGGAAATTCTGTTTCCATTGTAATTGTGAACAGAATTTCCTATAGACCACGGCCGCCCTCCCCAGAAGGTAATTTGAATGGCACAAAGTCCTCACGATTGACAAAGTTTTACGATAGCGAAAAATGTTTTGAGTCAATAAGTAGGTAATTAAATACATTTTTTGTTCCAAGCACTATTTTTTTATTCAGCCAGTCTGTAACTTTCCAGTGTCTTTCTCTAGCTCTGGAGTCCCATTCACACAAGAAACACAGAAATTTGGTGTGCCTTCCCTGTTGTCCCAAAAATTACTGCACCCCTTAAAACAAAATTACCCCTTAAGTCACAGCACTCGTTCATCGTCTCCTATCATGTTTCAGTAGTATAAATACATTTTGCGGCTCTTATAGGCAGCCGATCTTAATAAACGAGGTCTCTAAAGAAAAAGATTTCCACAGAAGCGTGACGAATTGCACTTTGACTTTAAATTATGAAGGATTTGTTTTAGAAAACGGATCTAAAGATTCTTGTCAAATGCAACCCGCAGCGCTCAGTCAGTTATATCGTTAAATAACTCCTAAACAAAGCATTCTAGGGCAGGCCTTGCCAACACAATGCTCTGTGACGTCACAAAAATCTGCTTTCTTTCTCGGAACCGGGCCGGGGAGCAAAAAACATAGCGGCGGGTATACAGTGTTCGAATAATGCTTAATCCGAATCTGAAGTGGGGGGGAGGGTTAAGGTTTGCTTGATAATGTTTTTGAATGGCAATTATTTTTTAAATGTTTATGATTCTATAAGAATACGAATAGAAAATTGTCGAACGTAGATTATTTCATAACACAATGCAAAATCCTATTTACTCTATTTACAGTAACCAGTATTGTAATTCCAATTCCATGTATCTAACACATAACATTTTTTGAGAAGACAATTTTAACATTCTAACACAATATTTTATACAATGTTATATTATTATTATTATTAGCGTATTTTCCCAATAATGGAAAACGTTAAGCAAAAATTGACTCGTTTTGTGGAGTTCTAATTAGTTTTTGTTGAGTTCTTCTTAATTTTCCAATATTCTTTCATTCTGTTGGAGAATGCCAGTTTTCTTTCTTCAGACCATTTCGGTCTGTAGGGTTTTGATTTTGGTTGTTCTGCTTTGACTTCCCATTTGTTCACTTTGTTGCGGAAGGTGTTTTTGTCTGAGGTGTCAGTTATGTCGGCGTGTCGCATGTCTTTTTTTGTTTCTTTCATCCATGGTGTTGTACTTTTAAGTGAGGATATATAGTTTAGCATTCTTTTAGTTAGTCGAGTATTTGGTAGCCTGTCTATGTGTCCGAAGAATTTCAGTCGTCTTTTCCTGATGTCGACTTCTATGTTCGAGTACTTTTCAGTTGTCTCAATAGATTGTAATCTGTATCCATCGGGAGTGAGTCTCGCGCCTAGTATCTTCCTAATGATTTTTCTTTCTTCTTTTTTGATTTCTTCCAGTTCATATTTCTTGCTGAGCGTGAGTGTTTCGCTAGCGTAAAGAGCTGCCGGTTTGATGACAGTATTATAATGTCGAATTTTGGTTTTCTTAGACATGCATTTTTTGTTGTACAGGTTTTGGATTAGTCCGAATGCTTTCTTGATTTTCTGGAGGCGGGATTGTTGTGAAATTCTTTCGAATCCGGTTGGTTCGATGAACTCACCCAGGTATTTGAAATGTGGTACCCTTTTGACCGTTCCATACCTTGTGTGTATGTTGTCACCTTTGTGGGATAGGACTTGAGTTTTCTCGAAAGAGATCTGTAATCCTACCCTTTCTGCACATTCTTTGAGTGTTTCTAATTGTTTGATAGCGGTCTCTTGGTTTTCAGACAGTATCGCTATATCGTCGGCAAAGGCAAGGTATGGTATGCAGAGGTTACTTTTGGGTATGCCGAGAGTGATAGGTTTCCAAGCATCTTGTCTTTGAAGTTCTTTTTCCCATTCTTCCATTACTTTGTCCAAGACTAGGTTGAACAGGAGAGGAGAGAGGCCATCTCCTTGTCTCACGCCTGTCCGAATTTCGAAAGGTTCTGAGATTTCTCCCATGAATTTCACTTTAGAATTTGTTTTTGTAAGTGTTTGCTCGATAAGTTTCCGTGTTTTGTGGTCTAGTCCTCTTTCTTCTAGGATCTGGAATAGTGATGGTCGATCGATAGAGTCGTAGGCCTTTTTGAAGTCGACAAATGTACATGTTACTGGTTTGTTTCGAATTGCTCGCATTTTGATTAATGTTTTTAGGTTGAAGATTTGTTCGGGACAGGATCGGTTTGGTCTGAATCCTGCTTGAAAATCTGATAATTTTGGTTCGAGTTGTTCTTGTGTTCGTTTCAGAAGACAGGCCGAGAGAATTTTGTAAATAACTGGAAGGAGGGAAATTCCTCTGTAATTGTTTACATCTGACTTTTCTCCCTTTTTATGTAGTGGGTGAATGAGTGCGGTTTTCCAATCGTCCGGGATTTGTTCTGTTTGCCAAATTTCTTGGACGATCTGTGTGATTTCTTTGAGTGAGTTGGGTCCAAGGTTTTTGAGCAATTCTGCTGTAATTCCATCTTCACCTGATGCCTTGTTGTTTTTGAGTCTTTTGATGTGGAAGTGGATTTCGTCTTGACTTGGTGGTGACGAGTCTTCATTTGTGTGGTCAGGTTGTTTCTTTGGGAATCTCCTTGTAGGTTCCGGACAATTCAAAAGTTGTGAGAAGTATTTAGCCAACTCTTGGCAATTTTCCTTGTTCGTTAATGCCAATTTTCCATCTTGTTTTCTGAAACATAAGTTGTGTGGCGTGTATCCCTTCATTTGGTTGGCGAATACCTTGTAGAAGTCGTGCGTGTTATTGTTTCGAAAGTTATCTTCGATCGACGTCAGTTGGTCATTGATGTATATCCGTTTGATTTGTCTTAAGGTTTTGGATGTCTCTTTTCGTACTTCGAGGAAGATCTTGTGGGTTTTTTCAGATTTGTTACTGTTGTAATTTTGGAAAGCGTTTTTTCTGTTATTGAGGGCAACTTCGCATTCTTTATTCCACCAGGGATGTTTCGGTCTTTTGGTGAGGGGAATCAAGGATTTGGCAGTCTCTATGATTTTGTCCTTGAAATTTTCCCAGTTTTTTGCGGGTTGTTCTTCCCATTTTTCAGCAATTTTGGAGTCTTGTATTTTGTGTGTGTCGAATTTTGGAATCGTTGGTGGTTTCTTGTTGAATTTTCTCTTGGGGGTAAATTTGATCTTGATTCGGGAAAGGTAATGGTCGGAATCTATGTTTGCTCCTTTGCGGACTTGTACATCGTGAATTTCTTTCTGGTAGAAGTAAGAGATTGCAACATGGTCGATTTGGAATTCTCCTAATTGTTGGATGGGGGAGCGCCATGTTTTCTGTTTCTTGGGGGATTTTCGTAGTGAAGTTGACATAATTTTCAGGTTGTTCTGTTGGCATAACTCGATGAGCCGGGTGCCATTTTTGTTAGTGAATTTGTGTGCAGGGTAATTGCCTACTGTTTTTTTGTATCTGTATTCTCTGCCAATTTGTGCATTAAAATCTCCGAGGAGAATTTTAACGTCGTCTTGTGGAATTTTGGACATTTCATTTCCGAGTTCTTCCCAGAATTTGTCAGTCTTTTCGGGTTCTTTTTTGTTGTCTGCATTTGTGGGCGCGTGAACATTGATGAAAGTGTAATTCTTATTCGTATGTTTGATCCTCATGGTCATGAGTCGGTTATTGATGGGTTTCACGTCTTTTACTGAATCTAGGACCTTTTTGTCTACAACAAAGGCCACGCCGAATAGAGGTGTTCCTTTGCAAACCTTTTTCTTAGTTCCACTTTTGAAGATCCTGTAGTTGTTGTAGTCGATTGTTTCTGAATCAGTGAAGCGTGTTTCTTGTAGGGCGAGAATTTGGATTTTCTGTTTGGTAAGTTCTGTTGTGAGATTGTGTAGTTTACCGGTTTGAATCAGCGTTCGAATGTTGAATGTGCCAATGTATGTGTGATTCTTTCGTGGAAGTTTACCAGAGCACTCCCACTCGCTCTCTCGTACAGGTCCAAGCTCCCCAGAATCCGAATGCTTGGTTGCCGTCTGTTGACGGGTGGATCGTCCACCTGGGGTACTTTTGTTTTTGCTTGTACGAATCATTGTTGCTTGTGATTGGTATCCAGCTGATGCTGGTTGGGTAGAACCAAGGATTGTTAGTTCCTGGAACAGTAGTTGCAGCCGCATCCTCTGGATGAACAGACGCTGACCAAGTTGCCGGTGGTTTCCACTACAGACGCCTCTTGGATTTTCTTCGCTTAGTTTTGGTCCGCCCTGAGTATTTTATTTCCTCAGTACCCGCCATATCTGGTGAGCATTCCCCTATCATACAATTTTATATAATATAACAATTTTAGAACGCCCCAAACCAATAAGATGCACAAAATAAAAAAGTTGTAAATATGTAAAATAAAAAATACTCAAAGACTTGGCAAATGTTTCTCCATATATGTTAATCCTAATCCGAATCTGAAGCTAGAATTGCGCCATGACCCACCAGATTGTTTTTATTCGCGAAAAACCACCATAATATTGTATTTTTTTTTCGGGGGTTGTTGTCAGACCCAAGACTTGACACATGTTTCATTATGTAAGTCGACGAGCTGAATCCGAATCCAGAATTACGCCAACACCGTCCAGTTTTTTAAATTGCGAAAAAACAATGAAATTTACAATTTCACGGTGTTTTTCGTTATTAAAAAAACTGGAGAGCGGTGGCGTACTTCTGGCATCAGAATCGGATTGAGCGCGTCGACATACACAGAGAAGCACGAAGTCTGGGTCTGAAAACATTTTTATTTTGTGAGCCTACGTAGTGAATGTTAACAAATAATTATGTCTGTCCCTCCCTCCCGCCCCTCTTTGCGAGCCCCACTTCACCGAGCAGGCGCACGGGGAGAATGTTAATGCCACCTACATTTCGTGTTCTCTACAGTTGTGACGTTACACTTAGTAGGTTTATATTCCTCTATCTTATTCTATTTACGCTTTCTGTGTAAACCGTAGTTTGCGTCGACTGCCGAGATTTATTTGCATAACTATTAATTCAAGATTCGTTCTCGCAGCAACAACTAGAAGTACTAATAAGAGTTGCTTGTTACCGATGAACATTGTTTCTTATGCGTGTAGTGAAAACATTCATTTAACTCTTTGCTTGATCTGCAAGTGCTGTGTACCTAATTGTGGAGGGATGTGGGTGTACAGTGAAGAAGTGTCTTGTTGGGATAGTTTGTGTTTTGTCCGCACCAGTATTTCCGTTATCAGCAGTGATTCGGTAAAACTTTCGAGTCAGCGTGTGCAGTCACGTAGCTTTTTCCTGAGTAAAAAGCTTTATTAATATTATTGGAGCTATCATAAAAATCGAAAAGTCAACTGTCAAAGAATATTGAATAATTACTTCAAATATTTTTACGGAAGTGTTTTGAATTGTCCCAAGAAATCTCTGGATAATACTGAATAAATCTTTAGTGAACATTTATTTTTAACATCAATTGCATTTTTTATTTGATATTGTGTTAGTGCATTGGAAGTTACATTTATACATTTTTAAACAAATAAATACGTTTCGTTAGAAACTTTCCCTCTAGAATGGAAATAGGATGATAGAGAAGAGTGTGGGGGTTTAACATGCAAGAGTTCTCGCAAGGGTATGCAGAGGTAGCAAGGAAAAACTTGTGCTATGGCAAAGCACAAAGAACAAACGTTTTAAATTAACGAAAGTGAAATAGCTTTAAATAAATGAACAACAAAAATCAAAATCGCTAGCCTACAATAATACGTGAATTAATTTAGCAACCGAATTCAAAATTATGCAAAGAATACCGCAAGTCACTCGACAACTGCCAACGATCATAATCCAGACCCACGTTTTAAATGGTGGGGTATCTGCAAGTCTGTACATCATTGCCCAGCTGTAAATTCATATTGTAAATAATACACTGTTTGATATTAAACGTAAGGTGTCGATTCGCTAAGATATTCAATACATAATCGTCATTTGCGCAACATTTCCATATTTTGTTCTCATCACCTTAAAGTAAGGACTAAAATGCAACTTATGAAATATGTTACTGTTGAATCGACATATGCACTGAGAAGCGACATAGGGTATTTTCATTTCCTTTATGTTGGCAATATTTGTTGTCAACATTACTATAATTATGCATTCTTGGCAATCCGGGATGAGCCGCGTCTCGGTGAATTGTACTGACGTTTCAGCCATCTTGCTGTCGCCTTCTTCAGAGCTATACTGCTGAGAAATTTGGGAAGGACGTTGCAGTCGCGGCAACGTAAAGCAGTATAGCTCTGAAGAAGGTCACAGCAAGATGACCGAAACGTCAGTACAATTGACCGAGACGCGGCTCATCCCGGATAGCCAAGAATGCATTGACTCCGGCCGCGGAAGCCTACGAACTATAATTACCCGATAAATCGTAATAAAGTAAATAGCTAAGGTACCGAGCTTGATTCACGTTTGCAACAAAAAAATTTCGACTTGCGGTGATTGCGCCAACATTTCAACCGTGCCTCTACATTGTGATCGATTACCATTATTTCGAGTGACTTCCGCTATTATTTCCCTTTATTTGTTTTATTTTAGCTATTTCTCATCTTATAGTGCTTTGAGTGAAATTCCTTATCCTTACGTTACTTTCCTCAGCCTCAATTTCGCCTGTTGATCAGTTATTTAGATTTTGGTACTTTCGTTTTTTAATATATTCATTTTTTTATTTTATCCAGCTAATTTATTACTTGCTCTGTTTCATTATATTGAGTTATTTTAAAGTAAGACTTGCTCAACGCAAGACATATAGATCTGTTCTTGGGTAAACATCACATGAATTCTTTAGATTCAATGAATATAAACAATGCTGGTTATGGAAAGAATTAATGTACAATTAATAATTAACTCGAATCACCCACATCTCTGTGGCAAAATTATTGGAGGTAAGTAAATTCCATTTGTGGCACCAGTTCTGTATTTTTAAACTGTTTATAAGAGACGTTTCCATAATAATATTTATGGCGGTAAAAGCATAAAATAGTAATAAATAAAATTGTATTTTATGAAGTTATTGTGTGTTTATAGGTGGGTGTGATCTCAGTAGCATATCGTGATCAGTTGCAATATCATAAGGAGGTGCAAAAAAATGATGCAAGCAGATGCAACAAAAACATCCCAACTCACCTGAGACGAATATTCTCTGTCACTGGAATTAACAAATTTGCTAAGAATGCTACTCCAATCAAAATTTCTTATGATACGGGAATCTGCTATCTAAATCTGCATGAGTTTAAAATCAAGTTATATCCATAGAAATGCCTGTTTTTTTATTTGTTACGTCTACATAAACGCAACGCGTCGTCAAGCCCTTTGGGGGGCGTTGAGCACTTTGTGCTTGGACAAATCCTCCATTAATTTAGTGCGTTGTGTAATGAAGGATAAATCCTTCATTACTAGTATGTCATGTCACGTCTCGTCATAGTTGTCAAGAGGACCGCCAGGTATCATCTTCCCCATGCGCTTCCTACCACGCACTCCTGTGTCACCCAGCGGCAAAAATTGGGAAGGAATAAGGTTAGTGCTAAGGTTTAAGACTCATTTGGACTAGCCCCTGTGAAGCAGGCAAACTCTCTTTGTCGTAACAAATTTCACATGAGGTTTTACGGGGATTCTATGAGAATCGAACCCGGAACCAGTGGTGAAAGGCAGGCGACTTCGCCACAGAGCTATCATTTATTATGTATATTATTTTATACTTTATGAAACAATTATTTATAATTTATAATATATTCGTCTCGGTCAAAAGCATTAAGGATTAATTATTGAAAATTCCCTAATATTAATTCTACAAAATTTCCTCGCTTACCTCCATGTTCAGCCAGGCAAGCTGGTTTTATTATGAAATTTACATTTTATCTCAATCCACATCTCATTATGGCCAAGTTTCTGTACAAGTTATTTTAACCAAGTATTGTTATTCTACATCCGTAACTTGTGACATACGTACGGCTTATGCAAGCAATTCCAAGAAGTCACAAACGCAGCTGCGCTGATTTCGATTCCGAATAAGATTTGGACACGGCACGTTCGGGCATCAGCAATCTTAGAATGTTCTGGATAGTCCATACAAAATAAATTTCCTTGACGAGTTATCTACGCAATCTATGTTAGAAATTTTTCATTTTAAAATATTTAATGATCACACAATAATTTTATTAATTGAACGCAACTACTTCATTTTTATTTCAATATTGCAAGGTAACACGTTTTCTGATTCGCCAATATATGAAAGGTTCTGGAACATTCATTTAAGATAATTTGTTTCATAAACTAGCTTTGGAATGTAACAAATAAATTCCACAGTTTAAAATACTTTACAATTATATAATTTATTTGATGAATTGTTCACAAACTGTTTAATTTTAATTCTTAATATCTAAATGAAACGCGCCTTCTCATTGGCGGAGCCCAGGAAGCCCGCGAACCGCCGACCGCTGCGCACCAAGCCGCGAGTGCACCTACCGCGAGTCTGTCACTTCTTAGGCTCCTTACATCAGCGCTCTATAGCGACTTTTGCAAACTAACAACAACAAAAAAAATAGATAGTCTGCCATCCAAAAGTACTGCCATCTGACGATAGCTCTGAGCGAAAACTCGAAACTGATCCCCAACGGCTCCGAATTTTGAATTCGTTGTATAACGTGTATAACGTTGTATAACGTTGTATACGTTGTAACGTGCATAACCGTCTCTCAGTTCCACTTTCGGCAGTTTGTGGTTTTGAAGATTCCAGATTTCCGGTAGTCTGCGTTTTGTCACTGTCAGTGCTGTGTCGTCAGCGTAGATGTCGTTGGTGTAGAGGGAGAAGAGGATAGGGAAGAGGACGGCTCCTTGCGGGACGCCGGGGAGGATGGGTCTGAGGGAGGAAGATGAGTTGAGGTGGTTGACGTAAAAGGTTCGGTCAGTCAGGTTGTTGGTGATGAGTGGGAGGAGAAAGCGGGGGATATGGGGGATGATTTTATAAATGAGCGTGTTGTGGTTGACAGTGTCGAAGGCAGTTGAGAAATCGGGAAAGATTGCTGGCTCCGGATGTCGTTTTCCTTCCTGTAGTCGCGTTGCAATGTCGGTAGTTAAGCGTAGCGTTTGTAGTCCAGTCGATCTGTCTGCTCGAAAGCCGAATTGTGTCGGTCTGAGTCGTTCGTCTAGTATTGGAAATAGTTTTTGAAGGATAATTCGTTCGAATGTTTTACCTAAAATGGGGAGGAGGCTGATTGGTCTGTAGTTTTCAGGGTTATCGAGGGACTTGTTGGGTTTGGGGATCATTTTAATTTTGGCAATTTTCCAGGAGGTGGGGAAGTAGGAGGTTTTGATGCAGGCGTTGAATACTTTTGTAATGAAGTCAGTCACGATTTTGGTCAGTTTTTTTAGGGCGATGGCTCTGACTCCGTGAGGGCCGGTCGCTTTGCCGCCGTCGAGGTTTTTCAGTTCGTTAGTTACGTCCGTGTTTGTTATAGTCCAATGTGTTTGTTGATGTCGCGGGAGTTGGGGCGTTTTCATAAAATATAAGCTGGGTGTGAGGGATGTTTTTAGATGCAAATTGCAGTTCCACCGCCGTGGATGGAACGGTCTGTTTGGTAGGTAATGTAGCTGGGAATGTTGAAGCGGCGGGAAGGTGATAAGTGCGTCTCGTGTATAAGTAGTACCCCGACGGAGTAGTCTGTCAGGTATTGTTTTATGTCAGTCAGCTTTCGAGCAAGTCCGCCATTGGCATTCCAGAAGGAAATGTTAAGAAGTCGGCGTCTCAAGAATTTAGAAAAGTTTGCATACTTTGCTGATAATGGTGATGATTTTGGTCATGATGTCAGTCGGTGCTTTGCAGATGGTAATAATATCTTTAATGGTAGCTATGAGTAGGGTGAGATTGCAGGTTTTGAGGAGGGAGATGAGTTCTTTTAAGTCGCTGAAAGTGGGAGTGCGAGTCAAGTTGCTGGTTCGGGAGAAGTAGGATTATCGTGGATTGCTCGTAGTTGAGATGAAGGTTTGTTGGAGTGTGGTGCTATTTGTTTGAGGGGTGTCAGTGCTGCTGATGTACGTCCGGGTCTCTTAGGTTTTGTCTAGGTTGTTGGAGTGACTTTTGTTTGTCTTTTGCCTTTGTCATAATGGGGTACTTTGCACATTTTGCACCAAAGGTTTAAAGAAGAAATTTGGAGCCCATTTTAAGAAAAATCTTGTTTTTGTAACTTTTTATGTCATGGCAAAGAAACGTCTGGACACGCATTGGCATCATTTCTTTATATTCATTGGTGCACTGTAGTCACACTTTTGTCACGTTACGCTGCCTGTTTGAACCTCTGCTATCAACCCTGTTCTTTTGATTTTCTGGATTTTGGCTAGCCTGCTCTTCGTTGAACTTCACGGCATCTGGACAACCCGGAATCAATCTTCTTGACTTCGTTCTGGCTGACGACGACCCATCTTCTACTTTGGATATCTCTCGGCTACGACGACTTCTGTTTCTTTTTACTGGATATCTTTTTACTGGCTAGGACGACCCTGCATTTCCTGGTACGCCTTCTGGCAAAGACGACCACTGCTACGTTTGCAACGCCGTTCCTGTTGAGCCGTGCAATCAATACCACAGGTGACGTCACGGCATCACATCACTGCGGTCGCCGCCTGTGTAGGCCGCTCCTGCGGCCCAGGAGTTCGCACCGTCGCGCGTTTCAACGCGCGGGTTGGATCCCGCCTTCTCATCACAGCAAAATAACCCCTTAAAGCGACATCTCCCAGTGCAGTCAATTAACCCACGTGACTCGCTGCGTTCAACCACGGACCTTACCAGGCTGCGCATGGAAAAGGTTCACCTCACTAGGGACGAGCGACGGAGCTAACCTCTGCGTGAGACCAGAGGTGTCTCCCACGACTCCGACGACGCCACCTCACGCGCCCACCGCAGCCGCTCCCGGTCTTCACGGAGGAAGGGCGTGACCCCCCGCCGCCAGCGACCGACGCCCCGGCGCGGCTACGGCCGCCCCCACCGCAACAATAACATCTTCGTCCTCCTCCTCTTGGTCTTCGTCTTCTTCCAATGCTATCTCTGTCCAATCAGGCACTATGTTTCAGGCTGCAGACAAGGCAACCAGAAGAGGCCAAATGCCGCACAATGCTATTCCCTGTAATGGAGGGGTGATTATCCACCAGGATGGTACCTTTGAACAACAAATTTTTAAGAGACTGACTGACCTAGACAACGAAAGGAAAGTACTGATTGACCTAATACGCGACGCACACCGACAACGACAGGCCGGAGAGGAAGAGAAATTCATTTTCCCCAAAAGCCCTGCTCGCCACCCCACCTCTTCCTTAAACAATCCAAACCCCAAACCCATTTGACAATATAGCACCTGAGAAAGACATGGAGAACGAAAATGACATTACAGGAACCGACTCAATGACAAACAATACTTCGACAAACAGCTCACACATGACAAACAATAGCAACCGGACAAAAAATACAAAGATCACTCACGGACCAACGGACACGGCAAAGAACACTAATCGTACATATTGACAACAAAGCACCTCATAATCAAAGGACCTCATAATCATGCTAAAATCATTTAACATCCGAGATGACTTTAGTCATCTCGACAATCAAAGACGTAATCAACATCATCCAAAGACCATGCGACACCATGACAAATATTACCACCATTCTTACGAAATTTTGTGACATCTTTTAAACAATGACGCCCAGACTAACTCACTAACATCACGACCTGGAACGCCAACGGAGGAAGCTAACGGACATTAAACAATACTTAAACCACTACACCATCTGGATACTACTAATACAAAAGACGAAACTTACTGCTTCCCAATCCATCTCCATTCCTGACTTCCTTATTTACCGAACCGACAGCCCCACTCTGGGAGGTACGGCCATATGCATAAGAAAAAACATACCCCACAGCCAGCTCCTACCTACTCCCACCTCCCATATCGAAAACAGCCGCCTCGAACTCGCAACCACTCACGGCCCCATCACCATTATTTCCTCCTATAAACCTCCCGACGCACCACTAACTACATGATGACTTAGACGCACTAATGATAAACAAGATTATTTTAGCTGGTGACAAATTCAAAGAACACCGCCGGACGAATACAGTCGGACGTGAACTGCAAGATTACGTACGTGACCACACCGACTTAACTTTAGCCGTTCCATCTGAACCCACTCACCTCGTCAATGACCTACCCCGTGACATCCTTGATATCCTTATCCATTCAAACTCCATTTCCCTTACAGCCCCATACCCCCATTATGAATTAGAATCCGATCACCTCCCAGTTATTTTTAACATAAAATCCCTTTCCTATGACCCAATTCCAATTTCCCGCGAAATTGCAGTTAAGTGGAAGCACTTCCGACACCTCATTTCAAAAAAAAAATCACCACCCGTCCTCTTAACCACTTCCGAAATAGTGCCATAACCCACTTTAACCTCCACGTCAACCGGTCTCTCTATAAGTCCACCACATCAACTCCTGTGCCCAAAATTCAACTCCCATCACATATTCTATCCCTAATACGACATAAAAGACGTTTACTAAGAAAATTTTACAGGACGCGACGCAACAGGACAGAACACATTTCACACATTTACGAAGACTAATACGACACGAACTGGAAAAACACGAATAACAAATATTCGACGAAAACCTTAAATACGCTACGACTAAATATTAGAAACTTTAGAGACTAATAGACGAGACAAAGACAATCAATATCTCCCCCATAAACCTTCCCCATGGACACAGAACCTGCGACCCACAAACCATATCGAAACCTTTGCCTCTATCCTCGAAAAAGATCCTCCTCCCAGGGCACCCAAATCCCCGATGACGTAATCCTTCGTGTCCTAAGAACGCCTAACCTTCCCTACAACCATCAGGACGCATGGACTATAACTAATGACGAAATTAAAGATAAACTTCACGCACTAGACGAGACTAAAACGACTAGTCCCGATGGAGTGAAGGCAACTGCATTGCGCCGACTGTCGAGCAACGATATACGTCACCTAACTCTCATATACAACGCTTGCATTAGACTTCATTACTACCCGGACATTTGGAAGACTGCAATAGTAAAGATGATTCTTAAACCTAACAAAAACTATAGAGTCCCGACGCACTACCGACCTATCAGCATCATCTACATTGTCAGTAAAATTTTTGAAAAAATCATTCTCAATCGTCTAACACCCATCATTGACAAGCATATACGACCGACGCAATACGGCTTCCGGGAAGACAGATCATCGACACTACAAACTCTCCGACTTGCAAGCGACATATGGTCTCGACTTCACGATCCCGTACCGGCAGTGTTTATTGATTTAACCACCACCTTCGCACCATCAATCACGACATTTCACTCATGAAAATCAGTCCTCACATCCCCATCTTTCTACAACAGCTATTGCGCAGTTTCCTTTCCAACCGATCCTTTTGAATCCGACACCTCTCCTGCTTGTCCTCCCGCCGTCCCATCCACGCCGGCGTCCCTCAGGGCGCCGTGCTTTCTCCCACTCTCTTTTCACTGTACATCAACGACATTCCCACTCTACGTACTGTAAACGACTACTTATACGCTGACGACTGCACTGAAGGCGACAAGAAATCTACTTTCGACTGCTATTAGACAGCTACAACGCAACGCCGACTTATTGACTCAATGGGCTACCATCAACGCAATAACAATCAACCCCAATAAATGCAGCGAGATCATTTTCTCTTCATTACAGAATCCGCACGTTCATCCTCCCATTCACATTATTAGTATTCCCATCCCATGAGACACGACTGTAAAATACCTAGGACCGCCTTTTGACCGCCGACTTTACTGGACCGACCACGTTCAAAACATCATTGAAGTCATTTCGTGTTTGAAATATTTTTTTTATATTTACTGTTTTCTGACAGGTAGGTTGTTTTCCCTACACCTAAGAGATTTGACTTCTCCAAGATCTTCCCTTTGAAGGCCCATCTGAAAGAGAAGAATATAAGGACGGAAGGAAATGTAAAGAGTTTAAGAGAAGAAATTTTATTTTTTGAAAATGCCCAGAGTCATTAATTAAATTATATAATTATTATAAAATGTATAAAAAGTCACTTAGTTGTGGTACGAAGTAATTGTTGCATTCAATTGTTACATACCAAGGAAGCATACGATATCAACAAACCACAGAAATTTAAGTATTTTGTGTTTGATGCTAGAAGAGAATTCTCGAGGTACGGCCCGAGCTCATGTCATTCTAGTTAGGTTTGGTGAGATGAGTTAAGGTGAGGATGTATTAGGTAAGGGTATTTGATATTAGGTGAGAAAAGGTGAGGTGGGAGTTGTGAGGTTTGATGTGAGAACTGTGAGGTGCGAGATGTGAGGTTTGAAGGAGGTGAGGTGAGGTGAGTGGAGAGGCGCCGTGAGGTGTGGTGTGGTGAGATAAACGGAGATGAGGTGTGATTAGGTGAGGTGAAACTAGGTAAGGATATGTAAGGTGAGGTGAGTATATACCATATCTAAATATGGTAATGTTAGGTTAGTTTTTTAGGTTAGGTGACGTAGCGTGATGTGAAATGAGGAGCGAGAGGTAAGGTGTGGTGATGTGAGATGTGAAGTGTGTGGTGACGTAAAGTGTGAGGAGTGGAGAGGTGAGGTGAGGCGGTGGAAGTGAGATAAGGTGAGGTGAGAGGGAAAGAGTGGTGGAGTGATATAAGTAAGATAAGGTTAGGTATGGTGACATGAAGTGTGGTGATTAGAGGTGATGTGGGGTGAAGTGAAGTGAGTTGAGGTGAGGTTAGTTTAGGTGAGTTGAGGTTAAATTAGGTCCTTTTAGGCGAGCTTAGGTCAGATTAGGTCAGGTTTGGTCAGGTCAGGGTAAGTTATGTTCGGTTAGCTTAGGTTAGGTTTGGTTATGTTGGTTAAGTTAGGTTAGGTTAGGTTTAGGTTAGGCTGGTTAAGTTAGGTAAGGTTCCGGTAAGTTAGGCGAGGTAAGGTAATGCGACAGGTGTGATATGTGATGTGTGAGGGGCGAGTTGTGAGGTGTGAGTACAGTGTGATAAGGTGAGACAAGGTGATGTAAAATGACGTGAAGTGAAATTAGGTGGGGTGAGATTACGTGTTTAGGAGATGGAGGTTACGTTAGGTTTTTTTAGGTTAAATGACGTGGAATGACGTGGAATGAGTTGGGTGATGATCGGTGATGTGAGGTAAGGTAAGGTAAGGTATGGTGACGTGAGTTCAATTGAGGGCAGGTGAGATAAGTAGTTGACAGCTTTAATTGTTTCCGTAGATGGCCAACTATATATTATTACAGAACAAGTATTATTAAATACATCTAACCGTTTTACGAGCGCTGCGCAATGTGCTCTTAGTAGTGGTGCTTACACTTTACTACCTCTGGACTCGTATTTTATAGTGTTTTCTGACATAGGCAAGTTAGTTGCACCTAGGAGATCTGTCTTCACCATGTATTCACTCAAAAGATTAATCGGAAAAGAGAAGAAAAAATAAGTACGGATGGAAATGTAGATATTTTAAAAGATGAAATATAATTTTTGAATAACAGTTAGGTTGGTCGAGGTGAGGTAAGATGAGGATTGGTTAGTTTAGGCTAGGTGAAGTTAAATGAGATAAGTGGGAGGTGTGAGGTGTCAGATGAAGTTAGATGACGTGAAAGGCAACTTTAGTAGCGGGGTGTGGTAAAATATTTGAGGTGAGGTGATGTAAAATGAGGTGAGGTGAGATATAATGAGGTGGGTTGGGATGAAATGAGGTAAGGTGTGTGAGGTGAGGTGTAGATAAGATTAAATTAGATTAGAATGGTTTAAGTTATGTTTGATTAGGTTAGGTTAAATTTGGTAGAGTTGGGTGTATTTATGTTATGTTAGGTTAAGGTAGGTTTGTTAAAAATAGGTTAGGTTAGGATAGGTAAGGTTAGTTTAGGTGAGGTGTGGGGAAGTGAGGTGATTTGAGAAAGATTATGTAAGATGAAGTTGGGTGTGTTGAGATTAGTTAGGTTAGGTTAAGGTTAGGTTATACTTGGTTTTGTCGTACTCAAAACTTTTCTGTAAAAAAGTCTTAACAAATTATTTTAATTGATTAATAATTTAACCGGTTGCGAAATTTTCAATAGGAATTGTCATTCATGAAGGGAATTTACTCTTTTTTAATATATCCATATAATAATTAGGACACTGAAAATTGAGAATATTCGAAAGAAATGTACGCTGGCTAGCAGAAAGATAGCAGTGGGCAAGAGTATTTCGCTAGTCAGAAAAAAGAATAGAGAAAATTATTACGGGAAAATCCGTTTCAATCCGTAGCACATTTAATTCTTATATTGTTTCTCTTTTTAATTTCCAATATATGGAGTACTATACGTTATACAAGGAAAGATTTATACCTAGCTAAAATTGATTTCGAGATTTAAAAAAAAATACGCCAAATAGACCTCGACAAACTGTAAAATGAATGTTCTTACCATAAGCATAAGAAAAATCTTCATTGGTATAAAGCAACTTCTAATAGTACTTGCATTTGCTGCTGCAAAAGCAAATCTTGTTAGTAAGTGAAAGAGTTTTAATTTTTAAAGCTCTTGAACACTTCGTTTAAGTTATTTAACGGTATTGCTGATTCAGTATCACATGTCTTTTGATCTTCGTTTTGTCGTATCCGTAGATGGCCGGCTATACTCTTTTTAAATATTTCCGTTCAATAATTGAAACACAGAAAATCGAGAAAATTTTTAAAAAATATACCCTGTCTAGCGGAAAGATTGCAGTTGACAAGAGAATTTTGAGAGTCAGGATAGGTAGGCCTAAAACAAAGATTTGTGATAACTTAGTATGGAAAAATTCGTTCCAATCCTTTTGAAGTCTGATGAATCGGAAAAAGATTCTTTTTTTAATATGTCCCTCTACCCATTTATGTCTGTCCGCTCGCCCGTTCTTCTGTCTTTACGTCTGCTTCCGTTTGTCTTAATGTCCGTCTGACCGTCTCTTATTAAAGAGCTAGAGCACAAAATTCCACATTCCCACTACCCACATATGTCCCACTATACAAAGTCGCTTTTCTTTGATTTTGCGTTAGTCGTTACTGTAAAATGGCCGGCTATATATTATGACTAAACAAGTATTTTGAAATACATCTAACCGCGATCCTTCCGAAGGATTATAATTAATTTTAAAAAGTTCTTTATATCCAATGTAGACTAACAAAAAATTCTAATCGATAGGTTCTTAGAAAGACAGTACTGATACCAGAATCAAGAATTTGGCTCTACGAAGGTGAATTTTCATGTTTATCGCATGCATGTCGCCCGAAGAGAGCGCCACAGCCACCGCTGACGCGGCTCCCCTAGCCAGAAACGGCGAGGCGGTGGCCCTTGCGGACAAGTTCGCGCCCCTACTGGCCCACGCCGCTGGCACCCTCGCCGCTGGACAGAGCAAACCACCTCTATCAAGAGCTTGCCAACTCTATCCCCTGTCTGCATCTTATCCTGGGGCGATGGGTTTTATCGCCAGTGCATTTTTGCTTTACGATTCAAAATCAAAGAAATCAAATCACCACCAAGATATAAACAAGGAAAATTTTCCTAAATTGCACTCAGAGACGCTCCTTCCAGATCTACAAGAAGGAGATATTCTTGGTTAAAATAAAGCTTCGTATTACAATAAACATGTACTTAAGGCACCATTTCGAAATGCACGAAACTACTTGTGACTTGGCTACCGGATAAAAATGTTGTTTTTTTAATAAGATATGTTCGAATTAGACTTACATCGTTAGTGAAAAGATATGTTTTATTATATTTTGTCACGCTGTGTTCTTTTTTACTTTATTGCAAACGTTACTTTATTGCATACGTAGTATAGGGAAAGTTTTGTATTGCTGTGAAAAATCTATTTCGATGTTTCAAAGGAAATAAGGTATAGAGGTCATTGACGCCGAAAAAGTATTGATTTTTTCAAAATCGCCCGTTCGTCTCTCCTTTTCTGTCTGCCTGCCTATCGTGAACACTAGTGGCTATACCATGCATAGGATCACCTAACCTTATCTAACCTCACCACACCTAATCTCAACTAACCACATCTAACCTTACATTACATCACCTAACATTACCTAACCACACCTAACCTCACCTAATCTTAACTAACCTCATCAAACCTTACATAACATCACCTAACCTTACCTAACCACTCCTAACATCACCACACCTCTCCTAAACACACCTCACCGCTCCTCACCACTCCTCTCCTCACCTCATCGCACTTTACATATTCACATTTTACCCCACTTAACCTCACCTAACCTAACCTAACCTAACCAAATTATCCTAACAAATCCTAACCTAACGAATCCTAAGAAAACCTAACCAAACCTAACCTAATCTAACCTAACCTAATATATTTTATTACATTTGGTCATGTGAGCTTTTCTTTACATTATTGCATATGTAACGGAGTAATATACGTAGTATAGGGAAGGTTATGTAATGCTGCGGAAAATCTATTTTGATGTTTCAAAAGAAATATAGGTGTAGAGGTGCCCTGACGCCGAAAGTGTTGAATTTTTTCAAATCTGTCTCTCCGTCCGTTCGTTTTTCAGTCTAACTTCCTGTTTTTCATGCCCACTAGCAGCAAACATTTTAAAAAGCTCTCGGACATTTTTAAAATTTTCTGAAAAAACATTCCAATTATTGTTAGCTAAACTTCTAGTAAAAATAGTTTTAAAAATCACTTATAAATGTAGCGTATGTCCAATTTTCACAGTTAACTCAGAATAATTTAAATTTTCAAAATTCGAATTATTTCCGGCGTCCGGTCATACAACTCCGGTTATACAACTCCAAATTGCAGATGCAGACTTTTCATTTACATAAAATTGTTGCAAATAATCTATCCTTCAGTAATAATGTCAGATAAATTATTTAAGAATGTAAGTAGTTTTCGATCATAATTGTGTGTTATATTTACAATTATAAATATTTACAACTCAAGATTTGTTTTAAAAGGAGCTCCTAATTTCTCCTTACATTATATTTCTCGTTACATTCTATTTAACAACGAATGCCATTGCTCGGCGCAAAAATGTTGAAAACAAAAATAATATACAACCAGCTTCAGTATATCAGCTCAAACATGTGGAGTTTAGGCGCGTCACAATTTCCAAACAATGTCGCCAAGGTGCCAGAAAATTGGGGCAAACCTGGCTTTCGCGTGACAATACGAAACTAAATATAAAACACACGTCCACAAGACACACTAACATAACCTACGTTTCCTTACCTCACTTCACGTTACCTGACCTCACCTCTCCTCCCAACAAATCACGTTACCAAAACTCACCTCACCTATCCTAAATTAACCTAACATAACCCAATCCAACCTAACATAACATAATCTCTCCTTACCTAACCTGACCTCACCTCATCGAACCTCACGTCTCCTCACCTCACCTACCATAACCTAGCCTAACCTAACCAAAACTAATCTAAACTAACGTCACCTCACCCTACCACACCCCACCTCACATCACTTCATCTAACCACAGCTAACCTCACTGAAACTGGTCTTATATCACCTCACCTTAACCTACCTCACCTATTTTAACACGCCTCACCTCACCTAACCTTACCTAACATCACCTAACCTCTAATGACCTCATCTTACCTAATATAACCTAAAACACCGCCTAAATTAACAAAACGTAACGTAACCTACCCTAAACTAATCTAACCTAACTATACATAAGCTAAGCCAACCTAACCTAAACTAACTTAACCTAACCTAAGCAAATCTAAGCTAATTTCACCTAAACTACCCTAACCTAATCTTACGTAACCTAAGCCAACCTAACCTAAAGTAAGCTAACTTAACCTATCCTAAGCTAACCTACGCTAACCTCACCTAACTTAACTCAACCCAACACAATCCACCCAACCAAACTTAACCAAACGTAACCTATCCTAATTAACCTAACCTTACCTTTTTTACTATTTCGATATTGGTTTCCAATTTGTTATTGATTTCCCATTTCGTTATCACTATAACATTTCACACGATATCATATATTACGCAATAACCTAGTTCATTCTTTTCTATGTCGAGCTGCACCAGTTGCATAATGTTTTCATCTTCATCCAAATGCAATTGCAATAGTTTCCGATTCCTATATTATTTCTTTAGTACCCATATCTTTTGCGCCTTTCACACACCACCAATCTAGATAAATCAAATCTCCTAAAATGAAAAGTTCGTGGAGACGGGACAAACTGCACTTTGATGTTACAAATATGAAGGATTTGTTTAAATAACTCATCTGTATATTTATGTAAAATCCAAACCGAAGAACTGAGTCAGTTATACTGTTAAAGAACACACGAAGTGTTCTCGAGGTTTACAAATTAAAAATGTTTCACTTACTAACAAGATTCGCTATCGCAGTAACAACTATAAGTTTTATTAGAAGTTGATTTATTCCGATGAAGATTGTTTTTTATGCGTGTGTTAAAAACATTCATTTCACATTTTGTCGAGGTCTACCAGTGCTGTGTTCCTAATTGTAGAGGGATGTGGGTGTACAGTGAAAAGTGAACAAGTGTCTTGTTAGGTTTTGAATGTATTTTACCTATACAGGTATTTTTATATCAGTAGTGACTCGGTGAAACATTTAAGTCAGCGTGTTCAGAAATGTAGCTTTCTCAAGAGTAAAGAGCTTTTTTTTATATTTTGATTACTACCACAAAAAGGGAAAATGTAACTCTCAAAGTATATTAAATATTCTTGAAATATTTTTAAGGGTAATTGTGAATTGTTCCCAGGTATCTCTAGATATTACTAAATAAATCTCTATTGAACATTTTTTCTACATGCGTTGTTTTTTATATATATTGTTTTCGTTTGATATTATGTTAGTACAGTGGAAGTTTAACTACTTTCTTTTTTGAAATAAATACGTTTTGTTAACACCCTTTTCTCTATGAATGGAAATAGAGGAATAGAGAGTGGGGTTACACAAGCCAGAAATCTCGCTGGGGTTAACGGAGTTAGTGGGGAAGAACGTACACTAAGGCTAAACAGAGAGAACTAATTTATTTAAATAACTAAAGTAAAATATAATATCACAAAATAATTAATTTAATAAAATAAATAATTAATTAATTTAAAAAATCAACCAAAAATATTATAGAAAAATATCATACAAATGAATACGATCACAGTAGATGCACGATTTTAATGGCAGCTTTATCTGGAAGTGTGTTCATCAATGCCCACCTGCAAACTCATATTGCACATAATACGCCTTTTTCTATGAAACTGAATTTCGCTAATATTTTCAAGACATGTTCATTGTTTGAGTGACATTCTCATGTACTGAAATAAATCTAAGATTACTGACTTGTGCCTAACGATAACTAGTAGGATTAATAAATCAATGGAGAATACATTAAGTCGATTTTTTTTTTTTTTTTTGAGGAATGTAGGAACAAGGAAAAATTCATAACTTTTAGTATAAAGTTAGTTTCAAGTGTTTGCACTCTAGCAATCTGTAGCTCTGCCTTTCTAAAACCACTCTATTCTTCAATACAAATCCACGAATGTTAAACAATATTGCAAAGAAAAGGGTTGTACTTGCCCAATCCTGCAATTTTGCAATAAAATCTTTTCATGGCTTTCCCAAGAGCAAAAACTTTTCCTAATTGTTTTATGACTATCTAGGAAAGCTGACAACTGTCGAGGAAGATATAATACTCCAAATGTTGTTTTTAAAGAAGGGTTGAAGGGTTGATATCTATCAAATCCTGCACAAACATTTATTGGAAATTTGTGCCTAACCTGAATTGCTTTTTTTAATTCATTTTTTGACGAATAAACACGTTAATGAACAGCGAGGCTAACTGTAGCTCCCACTTTCACGTGCGTTGCATCGCTTCTAAGGCTACAAATGCTTAACGGTATGCTGTCTTCTGCCCGTACACTATACCTAAGATTCGTTGGTACAGCAGTTGTAAAAGTACAAACGATACTTTATCTCATTTGTAGCGACCCGTGTCTCAATGAAACGCAAGAACATTCAGGTCAAAGTGCAATAAAAATCACGCCGAGATGATTCCTTGGGCAAGACACTGCATTTCACTTCTGAAATCGACTCATTAAACAAGAAATCAAAGCTAAGAAAGCACTAAATTTCAGTAATAATGAAAAATATGTATTACATTGTTTGATAGAGCACCACGGATTTCAATTGAAGATTACATCCAACCTCTTTACAAGTCTTTCTCTAAGAGCAACTTACATTACAAGAGATACGGAAATACAGATAGATCATATCGTATTTTCAGAAAGTTCGGATTGACAATTAATATATGATTTAATCATATATTGTCATCTGACATTTTATAACCGAAATTGTGCTAAATACACACCGTGAAAAGTAAAATATCGATATTATGGAAACTTCGATGACAATCCCTTTTTTCGGATATTTGGGCCTTGGAATCTTGTACAGAATGGAAATGCACACAATAGTAAAGTAGTAGTGTGTACGGAAATGTGCAATGGACTTGGGAATACACATAAACTACAAAATGTCAAAGATGTCACGCACCGCAGCTCCGCGTACATCCAGTGAAATTCCCGAACTTATGTATGTCAGGGACCCTAACTCCAAAAATTGTCGAAAAACAAGAAAAAATTATCTCTAAGATGTAAATTAATACAGTTATAAGCAATTATCTGTATTAATTTAGATGTTAGAGAGAGAGGGTGATTTCTCTTATTATTCAACATTTTCTAGGAATATATGGATGTTTGTGAGCAGTTAATAATCGTAGGATTGTGGGTTCATAATTGCTGTAACTTTTGTGCTAGGCCAATTTGTCTGTTTGATATTAATTTGAGTAGATCGGTCACTAAACGTTCGCAATTACTATAGCCCGGGAATGAAAGGTGAAGTTGATTTTTACGTTTTTGCATACATAACAGAGTAATACACGTAGAAGAAGAAAGGTTATGAAATGCTCCGGAAAATCTATTTCCATGTTTCAAAAGAAGTACAGGTTTAGAGGTTCCCTGACGCAGTAAAAGTGTTGATTTTTTCCAAATGGCCCGTCCGTTTCTGCGTTTTTCAGTCAATCTTTCCACAGTCAGTATATTGTGACCACTAGCGGCGAAACCGTGCATAGAATTTTTTCTAAACTGAAAAAAAATGTGTATTTGATATGAAATAAAGCTTTAAGATTTTTTAAAAGAATCTGTCAGATTTAAGGGTAATTTACATAAAGCTCTCGGACATTTTCAAAATTTACTTGAAAACCGTTCCAAATCTTGATATCTAAATTTCTTGTACGAATAGGGTTTCATGAAACGCTTATAAATGTAGTATATGTCCGATTTTCGGGGTTAATTTTGCATGTTTCAAAATTTCAAATATTTGAATTATTTCCGGCGTCTTTTTACAAAAACTGAATTGAAGATATAGACTTTTCATTTACATAAAATTAGTAGACATAATTTGAAAATTTTTATAGTTTCCCAGCGTAATTGCGTGTTATATTAGCAATTATAAATAGTTAAAAAATAAGATTTTTCTTAAAATGGGCTCTAAATTTCTTCTTTATACTTTTGGAAGTAATAGTGCTAAATGCACTATAAGTTAAAATAACATCAAATAATCACTATATTTAACAACAAAGGACATTGCTCGGAGCAAACATGTTGAACACAAATATACAACACAATCTGCTTCACTACATCAGCGCCTCCTCACGTCACCTTACTTCACCTAACCTCACTTCACATACATGACCTCAACTTTCCTCACCACCCACACTCTTCCCGGTTTGATATCGATTTCCTATTTTGATACCAATATACCATTTTTATATTAAATTCTCGTTTCGATAACAATATCCTATTTTAATTTTGATGCCCCAGTTCGATATTGATTTTACGTTTCGATTTCGACTTCTTATATGAATATGAATTTCCCATTTCGATATTAATTTTCCACATGTATATCGATTTCCCACTTCAATATCGATTTCATACTTCGATATCAATTTCAGATTTAGATATTGATTTTTCATTTCGAAATAGATTTCGCAATTCGATATCGATTTCCCATATTGATATCTATTTCCAATTTAGATATCGGTTTCCTCTTTTGATATTAATTTCCCATTTTGATACTACTTTCCCATTTCGATATCGATTTCCAGATTCGATAGCGATTTTCAATATCGATTTCCTATTTCGTTATCGATTCATTTTCAATATCGATTCCCCAATTTGATATAGATTTTACCTTTCGACCCTCTCCTATGTCTAAAGCCAAGCGGTTCATTGAAGCAATCAAAAAATACATTCTCATAAACCAGCCCCACTGTATAGCTTTGTACAATGCATGTATGGGCAGTGTTGACAGCGTGGATTAAAACAGCCAAAATAAGAGTTAATATAAGAGATAAGAAGTGGTATTAGCAATTGTTCTCTTATCTAAATTGCTCGGTTAACAATGCTTGGCAGTTACACAAATGGGCCAGAGACAAAAGTAACTAGCTTTATTTTCGTGGATTTGCTAGAAAAAGCTGTCTTGCATATTTTCATAAAGTTTTCCTTAAAGAGGATTTCCTTAACTTGGAAGACCCAGCGTTAATGTTAAAGCTATTGACAAAAGAGTTACAAACTACGATGGTAATAACCGCATAATAATAAGCAGTGGTAAACAATCGCGATGTGCCCATTGCAAAACAAAAGCAAGGATGATGTGCTGCAAATGTAAAGTTGTAATGCATACAAAAAGCTTTGTAGTATTTCACAGTAAATAAACTAATTTTTGTATTGTTCTTCTATTTCATAACTGACATTCCTCTTCTATTTGATATTTCATCTTTGTAGAATATTTCAACAATAAAGATATGTTCTGATCACAAAGACTTCGACAAAAATTACACCACCCCATCCGAGGATGTGATTTCATAAAGGCAATTACTTTTTTACTATGGTATTTTATGTTTGTTTGGTACTAATTTTTGAATATCGATCAAAATAATTTATATTTCTGTGTGATTGCTAGAGATATTGATTGTTAAAATTGCTGGCAGATATCGCAAGTATCGTTACAGCTTTTG
The DNA here is from genome assembly GCA_038098605.1 of Gryllus longicercus. Taxonomy (NCBI): domain Eukaryota; kingdom Metazoa; phylum Arthropoda; class Insecta; order Orthoptera; family Gryllidae; genus Gryllus; species Gryllus longicercus. The sequence goes on along the minus strand of JAZDUA010000460.1, from coordinate 804,489 downwards.
AGCTCTCAGCACTCCTAGTAATGGTTCATGTATTCGCTACCAGTAGCGCTGTAGTGAAGCTCAGTTTCATGTGGTTGTTGCAATTAACTAAGCGCTCAGGAAATGTAGGTCCTGCGCACTGATATTTATTTGTAAAATTCTTGACTTGTGGGGCACGTAATTGCATTTGCCATTCATACGTGGATTTTTAATTGTGCTTGATACGCATGCTCGTTGACTCGAGCACGAGTTGCCCGGCATTATTGGTCGTAGGGTTTAAATTATATTTATGCAGTATGAAACATTGCAACTCGTGTGGTAACTCAACACGTAAATTGCAATGTAAAAAGACAGTTTCTCTACGCGCAATTGCAGTGCAATTAGGAAAAAAAAGTTCTGGAGAAATCCATGCAGAGATTGTAATGCCGAATTACAGAATCGGGCAAGTACAACCCTTCTCTGTGCAATACAGTTTAACATTCTTGGATTTTATTTGAAGATTTGAGAAGTTTTAGAGAGGTAAGGCTACAGCTTGCTTGAGTGCGAAAATTTAAAATTAATTTTATTCGTACACTAAAACTATTGAATTTTCCATGTTCCTGCATTCAGCAAAAAAAAGTCCGAGCCGAAAAGTAATCCAATTAATGTATTCACCTTTGAATAATTAATACTACTTGTTACCGTTAGAAATAACTGAGTAATCTTACATTTAAGTTCATGGGAATGTCACTCAAACGATAATAACGTGTTGAAAATCTTGGTTAGGTTGGATAGCTCGTGTCATATCAGTTAGGTTGGGTGAGGTCAGGTGAAGTGAGGTGAGATGAGGAAGGGTTAGGTTAGGGTAGGTGAAGTTAGGTGAGGTAAGGTGATGTGTGAGGTGTGAGATGGAGGTGTGAAGTGTTGGGTGAGAATTTCCAATAATTGTTAATGCAGTATTTGATGTTCTTCATACAATTCACCCTTCCTTAAAAACACTTTAAGTAATTATTCAATCTTCCTTGAGAGTTGTCAGCTTTTCTAGATAGACATAAAACTATTAGGAAACGTTTTTACTGTTGAGAAAACCATAAAGGGATTTTTATTCAAAAATACAGGATGGAGAATATACAACTCTTCTCTTTGCAATATTGTTTAACATTCCTGGGTTTGTGTCAAGAATAGAAGTGTCTTAGAAAGGCAGGTAGTGTGCGAACATTTTAAATGTATTGCTGAAATATGTTCGTACATTGTTTTAATAAAAATGCAAGTCTGAGCCAAAAATAATCAAATTAATGTATTAACTTTTGATTAATTATTACTAGTTGTTACCGTTAGAATCAAATCGTATATCTTGGACTGTAGTACATGAGAATGTTGCTCCAACGATATTGACGTGTGGAATATCTTAGCGAACCTTCAGTTTAATATCAAATACCGTATTATTATCTACAATATGAGTTTAAAGGGTGGGCATTGATATTCGCACTTCCAGATAACGCGGCCATGTGGATACGTATTGTGATCGTATTCAGTTGCCGAATGATATTCTTTCTATTATTTTAAATTTTGTTGATTTTTTAAATTAATTCATGAAGTCTTGTAGGGTAGCGTGTGTTTATTTTGTTATTTTATATAAACCTATTTTACTTTTTACGCCAGCGGGATTTCTGGCTTATGAAACCCCCGTCTTCTATTCCTATATTTCCATTGATAGAGAAAAAAGTGTTAACAACAGGTATTTATTGTTCAAAAATGAAAAGTTATACTTCCGTTGTACTAACATAGTATCAAACGAATATAATAAAAATAAAAAATATGCAGTTGATGTTGGAAAACAATTTTCAATGAAGATTTTTTTATTATTATCGACAGATTTCTGAGAACAATTCTCAACACTGCCTTAAAAAGATTTCAGGTATATTTTATATACGTTGATAGTTAGCTTTTTTGCAACTGTTTTTTTTGCTACATTTTTTAACATACCTAAATGTTCCTCAAAATCACAGGTGAAAACCATAATACTGGCACAGGTATTAGACATACAAAACCCAACAAAGCACTTCTTCACTCTTTACTGTACACCCACATCCCTTTACAATTAGGTAAGGAGCACTTCTAAACCTATTTTATATTTAGTACTTTCTGCCATAGGCAGGTTGGTGTTGTTTCACTACACCTAGGTTTAGTGTTGTTTCACTACACCTAGGAGATCTGTCTTCCCCAATTATTCTCTTTGAAGTCTCATTTGCAAAGAAAAGAAGAAAATAAGTACGGGTAGCAGTTCGCTCCCAGACACCGTAGAGGGAACACCTCCGTTTGTGCCCCCTATGTCGTGTTCACGAGTGTTATCAGTTGTGTATTAGTGTTTTTGTCTCTCCAAATAGGAATCAATACTAATCTAATCTAACATCTATTTAAAGTCAGCCTAACGCGGCTGACAATTAATCATAATGTTCTCTAATGTAAACAACAACTTAACTAAACTTCCGATGGACCCAGCTCCTGAAAATCAAGCAAAGACTTTCGCGAACGCTACTGTGAGTGATGTATTTCCTACCACAGACCAAGGAGTTATCATAGAAGCCCACGAAGGTATTTCAATAAAAGAGTATATTACTAAACTTGCTACAATAATGAACCCCAATGACATTAGACTCGTGTCGCGCATATCTAATAACAGTTTGTGTATTTCTAAACACTAAGAAAACAGCAGAGTACCTGACTAGCAACTACCCTACGTTAACCATCAAGGATCATAAACTGAATGTCAGGCCTTTAATTAATAAGCTTAAGAAGGTAATGATTACTAATGTGTGTCCTGTGATACCACATGATGTTATCCAACAAGAATTTTCAAAACATAATATCCATATAAAGTCCAATATCTCATTTATTAGAGCTGGTATTCCTGAACCAGGATTTACACATGTGAGTTTCAGGAGACAGGTTTCAGGAGACACCTGAAGATGTTAGCAATCTTCCAGAATCAACCACTATATTGTATGACGGTATCCACTATAGAATTTTCTTTTCTACAGATGATACGACATGCTTCTTATGTAAACACTATCCAACATCCAACAACATTCTGCAACAGAATATGACTTAGCAAATGAAAAATCTCAAAATGAATTTACTAATAATTCCATTGAATTTACTGAACCACAAAGCCAAAAGGAAAATCTTGCAGTAAATGAGAGTAATTTCCCTTCTATTCCTAAGAGAATCCTCTCATCAGAATCTTCATCCCAAATCGGTTCTGAAAGTAATAAGATAGACAGGACCAATTTGGATAGTAGTACGCAAACTAAAAAAAAAGAAAGTTGGTCAAGAATCAAATCATATTAGTACTCATGTTAAGAACAACCCCAAGTCACTAGATGAACTTCTTGATCCATTAAAGGCAACGTATGAAACCAATCCAATTGACTACCCCCTCACATATAACCAATTGAAAAATTTCATTGACAAAGTTTCAGGAGCCCCAAACCCAACATTAATAGCCAGTGAATTTTCACTTGATATTCCATCTATTATCCAAATAATGTCTGAATCTTATCCATTACTTACAGAAAGGTCAAAAAATATAAATTTACAAGTATTATAAACAAGTTGAAGAGTGTGTTCGGAATTGCCGCACTTGTCAAAGTATTAGAGGACAGTATGAAGGATTGATAATTGAATTGGGTTTAACAGTGCAGCAGATTCGAACCCTTTGTTAGCTCAAGGAGACTGGCTGGTAGGGGTTGGACCTCTCATCTCATAAAAACAAGCAGTTGGCACACAGTTCCCCTTTTGTTTATTCCAGAAGGCAAGTCACAGGAGTACAGTACAACAGTTCGATCGTTGTGATCTTGTTGCACCTTGCACACAACAGATGTAAGTCTTTTCGTGAAGATTGGCTAGACAATCATAATGATCTTACCATATTAAATACAGGTCAGGCCACCCACTTTAACTGTAGTAATGGTAATGAAAGCAACATTGATCTTAGTTTTGCCTCAAATGACATTGCAGCTAGAATTACATGGTCTACCAACAACTACTTATATGATAGCGACCACTATCACATTAATATGACCCTTCCAGACTTAGATCTATTGATCCTAGAACAAGCTAAATGGGAACAATTCCAACAATTTATCAAGTCCAATATTGCAACTCTTAATCAACCAATCAACCTAGATTCTGAAGAGTTAAACAGTTTAGTTCATGACTTTATTTCACTAATTCTACAAGCAGCAAGAACGTCGATTCCCCATACTTTGGGAATAATTAAAAAACGCCAAGTTCCATGGTGGAACGAACAATGTACTACAGCAAATTAAAAATAAAAAAGGACCTTTAGAAAATTTAAGAAAAACAAAACCATGGTAAATGGTATTGCTTACAGGAAAACAAGAGCCTTTGCAAGACTTACTCTCAAATCCGCAATGATCAATTCATGGCAAAAGTTCACCTCTTCCATCACACACCAATCTCCTATATCAGAGGTATGGCATAAAATAAAAGCCATTAGTGGAATAAATACTCCCAGTATTCCTAAATATCTTATTGATAGTACTGGCTTAAAACAGTTTGGAACTCAAGCCGTATGTAGCCTTTTAGCAAACACGTTTGCTCATAAATTCAGATAGCAGTAATTTTGACCCAAACTTTCTATCTACAGATCCCTCAAGCAGAAACTTGAGTCAAAATAACATTATGCTACTAACTAGGGACAATAACTATAACTACAACAAACCTTTCCTCATGGAAGAATTCATTTATGTATTAGATCAAAGCAAAAATTCTGCACCTGGGCCCGATAAGGTCCCAAGCGTTCTGTTCCAGCTGTTCCTCGAACAGCTCTGAACGTTTGGTGGTAATGCAGCCACTACGGAGGCATTTTGAATGATCTCCATATTTACATTCAGTTCCGGGTCATGCATCCAGCCCTTTATATTTTTCATTGTTTCTGGTACTTTAATATTCCATTTTTATTATCGCAATTTTGATTTCTTAAAATTCAACGAATTAGTGGCCACGACCAGGTATAGAAACCAATGTCTTTTTTTCCACCGTTGCTCTGGCCAGAATGAACGCAGAGATGAGCAATGTTTGAAAGGCTTTGGCCTACTTGTCAGTTGACATCCAATTGTCACCACCCCATCACTTTGGATTTGCATTTAGTGGCGACAAAAGAATTCTAGTTTCTTGGTGCCCGCTTTGCTCCAAGCATTTCACGTTTATCAACATGACTGCCACCTCAATCCTGAAATCTTCAATATCTCATTTTCCACCCATTACAAAAGTACTGAAAATGCACATCATTTCATGGAAAATTAAAATTTACTTTTCACATTTGTACATATTGTTACGCCCCCACGCAGTCCAGGCGAGGTGGGATCGTCGGAAATGCGCGGTAGCGACTCGGTCCTAGCTCAGTCGGTTCTCCTACCCTTTCCTATCTTAACACTAGGTGATGGAAGGAATTATAAGATAAATTCATTGACATAAAACAATCTGGTCACTGGTAATGAAAAACAACATTTATTCCTGGGCAATGTCTGTACCAGGGAAGTTACATTGATAAACGGGAAAGATTGTGAATAAATAAAAAAAAGTTAGAAAGAACTTACAACTGAAGAAGAAGTGATACATAAAAATTATCCTATAACTACGATTACACGTTTGTCCTTGAGGACTTTTCTGTGCCTCAGCGCGGCACCGCGTTGAAAATAGTCTCTAAGGGTTTATTGGCCCTAATTACGTTGCCTGGGGTACCTTCCGTGGCAGATGTGCTGCAGTGGGCCCGTGCGGGCGCGGAGGAGCTTATAGATGGCCTTCCCAGGAATGCGGTTGTGCACGCACCCTCATCAGAAGGGCGTCAGCGGCGGGCAGTGGCGTCAGCGAAGGGTCGTGTGGAGGCTGCTTCGGCGGAGCTTATAGATGGCCGGGGTGTATCGGCTCTCGATCAAAGGTGCGGAGCACACAAAATTGTCTCCCGCTGCGTCTGCGATTCCTCTCGATGAAATTTCAGTGAGAGCGAATTTTGCAGCGAATAAGCAGTGGCAAAGATTCGCAAATCCCCCCCGTAAGTGCCTTTGCACTTCCTCTCCTCAAGAAACTTCAAGAGAGTGCGCGCCTCTCCTCAGAGATGCGCCCTCCTCTCTCCGAGAATGCCTCTCGCCAAGTCCCCATTTGTATCTCCGTCAGTGCGAGGTTGATGTTCATTCCCCCACCCTCTCTCCTCGTATGTTGCGAATTCCCTTTGACGGTCTAGTCACTATTGGCCAAAGGTTATGACATCTTACTCAGATTTCGGCCAATAAGCTCCGGCAGATCTTGGAAATTTTCCATTCTCTCTCTCCGTCCTGTCTTTCTCTGTCGTTCGGAACGTGTCCGTTGTCGACTAGAAAGTAGGCCACGTCTATGGAGGGGCTTCCCGGCTAATAATGAATTATTATTATTTTGTACTTCCCCGGTTTCGGTGACAAGCGTCGCGAAAACGTTCCGGACGGGGTCGCAGCGGAGCGCCTGACAACTCACCCTTCTCTCCGGCCGTCGGGGTGCCATAAATTGTCGAAGTGGGTCAGGGGGGTCGTGGCTGTCGGAAGAGGGGGGGGCGTGCGCGACGCCGTGGGTCCTTCCTCAGTACAAAGTCTACCTTAAGTTCTACTTTATTTTATTTAATTTAGTTAAATAATACCGTACCGCTACAATATACCAGTATAAATATTTTTTAATAAACACACACACACACACACACACACACACACACATATATATATATATATATATATATATATATATATATATATATATATATATATATATATATTGTGACGTACCTGGTTGACGGTACGTTTCACTGCAATCAATTTGGAAAGGACGGGTGTCTTGTCTCGTGAATGGGTTTCTTAAGGATTCGGCAATACATTGGCAAAACAAAGTTATAATTTTGTCTGAACAAAAACACGATTTATTTTTAGAATCACACATTCAGTACATTGCCTTAAATACGATTATTCCCTGTTTTGGTACCAAAACTCAGTTTACAATTTTAGATTTCACAATACCTCGGGCCCCGAGAATACATCGTTTGTTCTCTGATGATTTCCAACGGCCGCAACGGTCGGTGACCTTCGGTGCGGCTCGGCGCTCCTTCGGGCGGTTGGCAAGGCGGGCTCCCGCGTCGTCGGCCCACGGCGGCGGTGGCGCAAATCCCTCTGCTTTGACACCGACTGTTGTACGTGTCGTTCCACTGGAGCATGCACTGCTTCTAGCTTACTGTTCGTCTAGTCCTTGCAGTATATCTCGCTGCTCTATTGTAACACAGTTCGTCGATTCTCCTCCACTTCCCTATTTACCTCAATGCGAGCACGTGGCTACCACCCATGCCGATACCAGCTACACGGTTTATAGTTTTGCCCCTTTTCTCCACTGTTTCTGACACTATGAACACGACTATTAGCTTGCACTGTTCAACATATGCCACTATCACGTTTCACTCGCTTCCTGATAGTTTTTCTTTCACTAGTCCACTTAATTTAGTCCTCTTTACCGCGAGCACCAATATCGTACCGACCTCTCTCAAGCTCTACACCACACTGACTACTGCCGTTGTCTCGTCCGCTCTCGCTGTCTTCGCGCCCGATTCGTTCACTTGTCCCCGTCCGTGGCTCTCCGCTATTGCCGCGCAGTTCAAAATGGTCGTAATTATAATAACATGCTCTGTGTTTCTAATTAATTGAAGAAACGCTCCGCGTTTCAATATATATATATATATATATATATATATATATTGTGACGTCATGGGATTGTGCAACCCCATAACGCCGTCTAGTATGTGTGAACACCCACAAGCAGCGAGGATAGCATACGCGGCGGAGCAATGGCTTTTAAACGCGCAACCTGTAATCCGTTGAACGCAATAGAGCGCTCGAACTAGCGAGCAACGCTTTTCTCGTGGAGGGTTGAACGAGAGGAAGCAACCCCACTCCTGAAATTTCCCCAGGCGTCGGGCCATAAATACGGTAACACGCTTTGGGAGCGCTCTCTGAAATTCCTGCAACAACGATCGCATCGGCAGCAGCAAAGGTCAGCAAGGTCTTCTCGAGATAGAGTAGCAGATTTATTTAAATACGTGGAGCTAGAGTAGAAATTAGACCACCCAAGTAATAGAAAGTGGTGTAAATTTTGGAATCGGCAGTAAGACTAATATTGCCTAGATTCGCGCCGAAGGTCTCTAAATTATTCCAGTACGGTCATATTGCTCCTTATTACTGCACAAGCCAAAAGTGTAGTAGTTAGGCCGCGCACGCAAACGAAAGGGGCGCAGCAAATTCGATAAACTGGAATCGCGAACTAATTTATACAACGAGGCGTGTGAAGATAGAAGAAGGCATCTCCAAGAAGGCTCAAGCGTACGTGCGAAAGGTATGGTCTTGGATGGAAGACAGGGCGTGTAGGTGCGAAGGATCTGGGTTCAGCGTGGGACTTCGAACGGTCGACGCAGCAAGTGGAGATTTCGGCGAAACGTTGGAGCGCCCACAGCCTTGAATCAGCAAGGTCATCTGGCAGCGAGCAACGCAGCGTCGGTGAGGCACGTGCATTTGCACCACAGCAGTTTGGTTAAAAAAAGAAAGATCGCAGCAATGCGACAGTTCACTAAAATAGCTTAAAGTGGGAAACATTTTGTTATGCGTAATAGTGGATCAAGGGAAATCCCCAATTATTGAGACAGTTAAAAAAAAGAGCCATACATTGTACTGTTTTACGTGAAAAGTGGTTTAATTGTTGTACAGTTCTTTTTTTGTGATTTTGAGGGAAGTTAGGATTTGTGTATTGTAAGGTTTCTGTTCCTTTTTAATTTTGAAGGAAGTTAGAATTTGTGTATTATAAGGTTTCTATTTGTGTTCTATTCATTCTCTGTAAAACTGATATTTTTTTTGTCGTGTTATTGTGCCACTAAAAGTTTATGGGTAAATTACACGCTCGTTTGTTCACAATCTTTGCAATTTTGTGTCGAGAGTTCAGACCTTTCTCGCACCCGAAAAATCCTGCTTCCTGAGAATTCTAAGCTCGCTTCACGAGCAAATCTTGATAACACTCTTACTGCTCATGCGTGCTGCTGTTGAAGGTGGTAAGTTGGCAATAGGCGGGTTAGAATATATATGACAAACCCACGCATCAGATTTCATTTAATGGTGAATTTACACGATGAAAACTCAAGGCAGGCAGTTCCTGAGTTACCGTTTTGGTCCGGTCTAATTTTTTATTCTATTACAAATTTATCATTACACTCCCTCTCAACCGGCATCCTCAGGACCGTTACCCAGACCGTTATTTGGCCCACAAAACAATCGTTCCTTTAATAGTATTAAAACAAACTGCTCAATAAAAAAAATCTCTATGTGAATATTTGGGTACTTAAAATCTAATCAGGAAGATCTTGCTTTGTAGATAAAAATCTAACACGATCTTACTATGTAGTCATTACAGTACGTAATTGCAGTATAATGTTCACATATTAAGCTTTACCAAACCGACCATTAATTATCACATTCAGCCCAGAACGTTATTGATATTTACGAAATATGTAAATTAATAATGGATATTCTTTGTTGCTACAGAGTTGTCACGACGGACGCGAGATATCGTATCAACCTCGAAACTATCGGTTATAGGGAGTGTACTGGGGGTTTCTTCCTAAATGTTACGAAAGTAAAGCCATCCGCTCATTTCCGGGAAAACTGCGAATACTCACCCGCAAGCAGAATGGCGTCTATAACAACCTCAAACATCTAAGGCGAACTGAAACTTCGCTCTTTTATAATGAAGTTCCGGGCTTTGGAATACGCGATTAACATAAAACATATTTCGGCCTGTCAAACCCACAATTCTCAACGCATTTCAACCCACGTTTTGTCGAGCATTTTAAGTCACCTCAAGCATAGCTTCCCCATTATGTGACCATCGAGTCGATTCGTTACAGTAAGGGATATTAACGTAAAGTGTAATATACATTTTTATTACAGTACATTATATGCACTTCACATACCTCTTTTTCTTGTGACTACTTCCAATGACTTGTTTTACATTTACTTACATTACACTTCACAGGTTCTATACATTTTATTTGCCATATTAGAACTTGTATAAATTAACACAGAAAAGCTCACAACCCAAACAAATGCTCAAAAACATTTTTACATTTAAAATTTAAATCAATGACAAAAGTAGAAATTACTACGTATTTCAATACGCCCACTCCTTTGTATAAATTAATCACACTTTTATATCACATGAACATAACACTTAAAATCTTTATATCACATGCAGCACAAAAATACACAATTCTTTTCACTGCAATGCAATAAATTAAATATAATTAACATTAATAGTGATAGTTATGTAAATAAATGGGTATGTTGTGTAACAATATGGTCTGTCACATTCGGCACCCGCAACCAACATATTTCACACCGATATTTATTTTCAGGACGAGAATGTCTTTTTGAATTTTTGGCATGTTTCCTATCTCCACAAGAATCATTCTTAGCTTTTTGTTCGTCCCCCTTTGTTAAATCTATTTCAACAATATCCAGGTTTTCCCCTCCATCTTTTGATGTAAGTTGACTCTTAGAGTGGTTTTTATCTTTCCTTTCTTGACTAATTTTCGTTTTACTAGGCTTATGAAAGTCTTCTGATGATGTCAATGACAGAAATTCTGGTTGTATATTGTTACTGAACTCCAATATCTTAGAGTAAGGTATTTCTAATGTTATTCGTATTTTCTTGGATTTGTCAGGTGAAAATGACTTGACTCTATGTGAACTACTCTTACACATTTCATTTCTTTTTCCAGGAGACCTCTCCGTCAGTAAAGGTGTTCTTGCTGTTGCTGTATTCATTGAAGGTGCTGAGTAGTGCTTATTCAGATTATCATCTATGGAAGTTTGCTTTGTCTCTGTAACACTTTTGCACGAAATTGTCTCGAGTACACTGCGTTCCTCATTGCCTGAAGAAACTGCAACCTCGTCAACCAACAGTTCATCGATTCTTCTAAGTTTCACTTTAACATTCTTCACTTCTACACTTTTGCCTCCGTCGTTTCCCACGAGCGAAGAAAGCTCCGGCTGCCGAGAGACGGAGGCAGTTCTTCGGGGCGAGAGGGGCGGCGTCTCGCGGTCGAAAAAGTCAGCCGGGAGGCAGCTCGCGTGGCACGTCTTTCTTGGACTCGCGCAGTCCAAGATGACACAATCGTCTTCACTGCTGCTCTCGCTCTCGCTGTCCCTCACGTAGATCACCTCGCTGGAGAGTCTTCTCGCACCGCTCCTCGCCGCGCTCTCATTCGTAGTCCTAAAAAATAAAAACAGTGTACCTCTTAGTACCCCAGTGTGGCGTCTCTGATGCTTTTTTTAAAACAATTTTGTATAACACTTTACGAGGTTTATTAAATAAATTAGAATTCGAAAAATGATCAGTTCCTCACCAGCAAATCAAGATACCTGAAATGTCACCCAAATGGTGGACCAATTCATATCTAACTATGGTAGATGGACACTTGCCGATTATTTGTAGGATTCGGTTGCTGTATTTTAAGTTCTGAAGTAGGATTTATTACGTCACGCATTTTACAGTATACTCCACTCGTCGCTTCTGCCTCGCCCGGCAACAATGACGCCTACATGTCGTTTGCTCTAACTTGTCTCGTGTAGAAAACGCACGCGGTCGCTATCAATTCTGATTTTGTGCACACAGCACTCTTTCAGGGCGCCGACCGCGAAACTAGTTAGGTACCTTTTAAAATAGAGTAATTGACTGTATACACAGACGAAGTCGAATTTGCCTCCCAGAAATGACACGACCTGAAGGCAAAAACGGCTGACAGTGGACGTCTCTGTTGGCTCGCCTCACCGCGGGGAAGGAAGACTTCGTGGGTCACATGAGCCCGGGCGCCGGCCTCGTGATGCATGTAACAGGAAGCTGGCTGAATGGCGCGTTCGAGTCAAGGATGACATTTAGAAGTTTGGCAGAAGGTAGCGCGCACGCTCGTCTATGCGTTGGTGACTGGAGTTTGCCACTAAGCGCCAAAGTGGCGGAACTACTACGCTCGTGTGAATACCTGCATTGGACCACTCTATTCCGGGCAACCGATTTTAATGACACCACCGGGTCCAGCGGACCCAGGAGTGTGTGCGATGGAATTATGCTTACAGGTGTACATTTTGGACGCGAATAATGAAACAATGCTCTAATATATTTAAGAAAACCTTTCGGAATTCTTTAAGTTTGTTTTTTAAAACTGTTTTTCTCTTATTACAGATCGCACACACTACTCCCTGGATATACTAACTACAACAGGTTTTTAACAGATGCTACATCTCTTTGTTTCCTACTTTTTTTCCAAGGGCACAAATGAAATCTCTTTTTAGCATCATTGTTATAAAGTTTCTGAGATGTGGAAGCTGTTTCCTCCCGGCAAACGTGTGATAGATAAGCGGCAGCTCTTGTACAATCCTGTTTGACTGTCTCCTCACATTTTGTGAACCAAATTCTTTGCTATATTAACAATAATCGTATGATGCCATGTTTTCAAACCTTCAGTCAGTGTCAGCAATATTTCTGCCGCTGTGTTATTTTTCCGCAAAACCCGGACCGCGCACGACTTTAAAAACTCACTCCTGACTCGACTACATACTAACCCACAGCAAAGGCGTGGATCTTAGAATCGCGCACACGTGGTGCCAGGTAACTTCCCGATGAAAAGATATTGCGCAACCCGTCATCCGTCCGTCCCTTGGACATAAAACAGTCACCAAGAAATGAACCAAACAAAACCAGAAAATGCAATATTACAAGCCGATTAAGAGTTGTGGGTCGAATGGATCCCGCTTGACGGGTTGCGACTTAAAACAGATTTTTTTAAATTTATTCGTTAGTAACGGTAAATGGTTGCGGGAACGTTTAAAAATCACCATCGTCAACAAAGACATAAAAAACGTTCCTAAAACCTTGGATAGTTTTCACGTAAAATATTGAAAATGATGTTTCTGGGTCCCATGGATCCCTATTCCGCGGATAAGGGTGAAGCCAATGCTTTGTTACCAAACGCGTCACTCGGAAGCGCTGCTGACCGATTGGGTGTTCACAGCCACTCGGATTAGCCGCCCGGGTGGCGCGCAGTTGGGCTCCTGGCATCATCTTGGCAGTAGCCGATGCGCGTGCGAAAATGAGAAATTATAATTGTGAGTAGGGATTCGTCCAGACACAACTTATCAGTCATCAATTTCGGTACCAACCCGGAAATTTGGTAGCAATGAGATGGCGGAGGGGCTCAAGGAGGATGACGTCACGAGAAACTGTGTTCTAGCGTGTCCGGATGTCTGACTGAGGGTGAATTACTGTAACTCGGGATAGAACGTATTATAGGAACTAGCCTTGGAACGAGTAAACTCATCCTCCTGAGATTAAACTAGTCCGTGCAGCTTGCCGTCGGTGGGAAAATGCAAATACAAGGTGGGCGAAGTGAGGATGATTGAAAAACTACCTTGAGATGTAGATTAAGCTGCTTTCACCTAACAGTACTCGGCGCTTGCGTGTGGCGCGTCAGTGTTACAAAAAGCTGTTTTCACACATGATACGTATGCGTACATTACTGTAAGACACATTGATGTGGAACTCTGAAAACGTTTTCCTTCATCAATAGAGCCTACTTTAGCGTTCTATGACTAACGTGGTTTTTGGACAATGCGAGCCTATGGAAAATGGCACCACAAGGCCCTAGCACTAAGAGGGCCCCTTCACACATAGCCATTCATCAGCCCATTCAAGTGGTGCAATCGTTGGCAAAGCAGTATTTTAAATGAAGTTATACACTCGAGCCCCGCAACCTCGCTGCTGCTGCGATAAGCAGCGCACTACCGCCATAAGCAGCGCAGATGCGCTTCCGTGCTACTGCCTGCCAGTAGTTTAAATGGCAGACTTTGAACTACGCCACTTGCAGGCGCAACTGAGCTTAGTCGTTTACATGTTTAAGGCCTTGTGGCCGCCGGCGCCTGCAGCTGTGTGCCACGCAAATCCTTCATTTCTCATTCTCAGTGGCATACGGCACACCATCGTTTGACATCTCTTCATCTATTAGCGTAATACACGTGGGCGTTTACCATAGGGCTACGTGTCTGAGGTTCGAGTGGTAAAGACTTGAGGTCTAAGCTCTCGCAAGTTCGTATCGAAAGCGTTTCTCGCCAATGCACACAGTTCTGATAGCAACGTGAGAGCAAGAGAGAGTGATGTGATGCTCGCGGAAGCGGTCGCCTTCTGAAACACTCGCTAGTGGACACGCCTGAGCGATGACTCGTATTGAATTCTTCCTCTCAGCATTCGCAACATGATGGAAGTAACTGCGATTGTTTGGTGTTTGTTGCCTCGACATGACCACTACCAAATAGTGGATACATGAGAAGGGATAAAAAGGAGAAAATGCCATGTATTTCAAAAACAATTAAGTCATGATAATGCGAAGATCGTACGAATAGTTTAAGCGCTGTTGTTCAGACTGACGAACGAACGGAAGGATAGACAAAATGACGTTTTGAAAAAAGCCCTTATCGTTATTAGGAGACATCAAAACGTGAATTAAAATATAAGCAAAAAAATACTGAGACCCCAGTTATGTGATAATTTATAGTTGGTATTCAAGTCAAACGTTTAAAAAAGTAGAAATAGAAAATATCGTGTTTTTGAAACTTTATTTTAAACAATGTAATACGCACGTGGGCTTTCCCAGAGCGATGGAGTCAAGTCGCTGAGCAATCAGTTTCTGCCGCCGCACCGAGGCCTGCACGAATACACGGGCTACAGCTCCTTGGTGGCATCCACCGACACCACAGTCAGGACAGTCGCATCATTAAATTCTGGTTATCGATTGAGTTAAGAATTCGTGTTTAGGCCATTTTCGCTGATAAATGTACAAAACGAAACTCCACGGCAGCTTATTTTGTCGACACATCAATATTTTTAATCGTTACTTATACTTCCGCTTACTCATACAATCGTTCAAATGCTTAGCCACAGCCAATTAGCCAATTTCTTGAAGATTCGCGAAAATCGTTCATGTGCTTTATTTACAACTTCGCCGCTCCAAAGTATGAAGATGGCCACGCAGTCTCACGTTATTTAAAACACTGTTAAACAATCTGTCATGACACTACACTCCCACTTCTTAAGAACATTAAATACACCCAGAGACCCTGCAATGCAAGAGGGCAAGTTCAATTATGACTGCACAGAACCGCGGAATTTTTCTTTATACTTGATCGAGTATATGTACTACACCGCTTGGTAAATAACTTTACATATGAAACAGTTCTCGGGTAAACAAGAACACATTAAAAGTTACTGCTCCATCGCTGGAGAAAATAAATACCATCTTGGAGGACTCCTTTGAATTCCAATCTTCCTTGACCAATACTTTTTTTTCTCAGGTTCCCTCTCGTCATCAGAGAGTAAACACACAACAGTTTCGGTGTCACTGTCGCAATCCTTCTGGACAGCCGCACGTTCCATTTTTCGGCTCAAAGCTGGGACGTTACAGGAACAATGAAACAAAAACCTGAAAGAAAGGTTTTCAATGAAATACTTGAAAATATTACTTTAACTAAAAAACATCAGAGAATCGTGATAAAGGGGAAACTTCTGTCACGGGTAGATCGGGACAAAACAATTCTATGATCGATACTTCTCGCTGTCTTGCTTTCTCAGTCACGAGGGCAAGCGCGCTTCTTACCCGCTAATGGAATCAGCAGGAAAATACCAGTCAAAGACAGGAACTATCGGTATCGCTCGTTCTCAGCTGTTCTCCGCGGTATCGGTGGTGCGTGTTCTGCAGAGTGTTTCAGAGTTCCGCTTGTGGCGACCGGAATGCTCTCTCTTACAAAAAACTAACTTAATACAGAATTTAATTTTTATAATAAAAATAATTCCAATCATATTTTACGAAATTGTAACACTTTCATCTTAGCGTACTATCAATAGCATAACTATACAGGGATTTACAACGTGCCTGTTCTAATTTTAATTTTCTCCGAACACTATTTGTCAGTTGTTACCCCCACCATTCAAACAAATGCGTTTAATATTCAATAGAAATGATCAACACTTTTTTCATTTCTATTGAATATTAAACGCATTTGTTTGAATGGTGGGGGTAACAGCTGACAAATAGTGTTCGGAAATTATCAACACGGGGTCCTAATGGACTCGGCCCTGGTGGGGTATACTGAGGCTCATAGGTATACACCATTAAATACCAGGAAAAGCCCTCCTGTAATGGGGAGCCTTTGTAGTAAGGCTGAGTCATCAAGTCCCTTCCCAAACCTCCTCGTGGTGGCCCTGGATGCTCTGCGTGGTGAGAACCTACAGAGTAACGAAAAGAGTGGGACGAAAGGCGAGTTTCCGGCGCCTTAAAACGGGAACCATGAGCTAAGGGCAGGAAACCCTGACAGAAAACCAAGGGGGGAGGGGGCCTCCGTGGGTGTAGTGAAACCAACCTTCCTAAGGGATGACAACCCTGAAAAAAAATCTACCTCCAGGATTAAACATGGGGGTTGGACGCAGAGCTAACATCCCGGCTCCATAAAAAAACTTCAGTTCAAAGCGATTTAAATGTGCCTCGGACCGGACCAAAATTAAATTTACGACAAAGGCTACGAAAACGGACAATGAAAATTGGAACATGGAATATACAAGGCCTACGAACAAAGCAGAGGGAGGTCATCTCAGAAATTGAAAAAATGAACCTGGACTTTAATAGCAGAGTAGGTAATAGAGAACGTGAAGTAGTAGGTCAATACGGAGAGAAAAGTATTAATGACGATGGAAAAAGATTAATCAACCTATGTAAGGAACATGCACTATGTGTAGGGAATACGTTGTTCAGACATAAAAACATCCACAAATATACACGAATAGATCCAGTAAGAAATTTACAATCTGTTATTGATTTAGTTGTGGTGAAGAATGAGAGAAGAGTTAAACTGAATGATGTGAGAGTATACCGTCAATCAGAACGTGGAACTGATCATCATATGGTAGTGAGCAAACATGTTTTTCCTTTTAGAAATAAACGAAGATGTACTGAAAAAGATACTGACTTTTTAATTGAAGAAAACTAGGTAAATTTTAAAACAGACCTTTTAAAACAATACAGTGTTGAGATGCTCTACCAAATCAGAATTAAGAATAAGCTAGAAAACTCAGAAGATAAAAGTCCCGAAGAAATGTACAATCATTTAAAAGAGGCTGTTTTTGAAGCAGCTAAGGATTTTTTAGGAGTGGAGCAAGAAAAAAGCAAGTCTGTAGAGACATTTAGCGAAAATTTAGAAAGCATGATTAAGGAAAAGAAAAAATTATATTTGGCATGGATTTCAAATAGGAATGACGACACACGAAAGGAATATGTAGAAAAGAGAAAAGAAGTTAAAGAATTAGTAAAAATCGAAAAAAATGAACACTGGGAGAGATTATGTAGGGATATAGATAGTACATTGGGATATAACAGATCAACTGAAGCATGAAAAACAATTAAAAATATGAGAAAAAACTGTAACAGAAGCAAAATACAAATAATAACTCCTACAAAATGGATTGACTACTACGAAACATTATTGCAAGAAAATAGAGTGGAATACCAACAAGATTTGGAATGCACACATTGGCAAGAATGGGAACCTGAAATTAGTCGGCTTGATGTAAAGAGGGCTTTGGCGAGAGCCAAAAACAATAAAGCTCCAGGACCAGGAAACCTTAGAATGGAACTTTTAAAATACGGAGGCTCTAGTATAATTGAATACCTCCAAAATCTTTTTAACAGAATTGAAGTTAGCGGTGTTATCCCGCAGGAATGGAATATGTCATACATCAGTTCCATACACAAGAAAGGTGACAAAACTAGTTGTGAAAATTACAGAGGAATTAGTGTCATCCCATCAATAGCTAGGCTATTCGCTAGTATTCTAAAGGAAAAAGGAATAACTTTCAGCGAAGAACAAAGTGGTTTTAGGAGTGGGAGGTCATGTTTGGATAACATCCATTGCTTACGCCAGATAACAGAAAAAAATGGAATGCACAATATAGATACATATATGACATTTATTGACCTGGAAAAGTCCTACGACAGTGTTCCAAGATGTAAAATTTGGCCAGCAATGAAAAGACTGAAAGTGCAAGAAAAATGGATTAATTTAGTTACAAAAATGTACCAGAATACTGAAGCGTGCATTAAAATGGGGAGGAAAATTACCCGAAGCATTAGAACTAACAAAGGGTTAAAGCAAGGATGTAGTTTATCGCCACTTCTCTTTAATACATATATGAAACAAGCTTTGGAAACCTGGTACAAGAAATGTTCTCAAATGGGAGTTCCCATAAATGACAAGTGCTTACATTCTTTGCTTTTTGCAGATGATCAGGTAATTATGGCAGCAGATCGGGAAGATATGGAGTATATGCTTCGCAAATTAAAAGAATACGAAAAATGGGGACTTAAAATCAACCTTAAAAAGACAGAATATTTATGCATAGGAGGAGATGCCTCTAATATTAATATCGCTGATGACGAGATAGCTAACGTTTCGAAATTTAAATATCTTGGGACTGTAATTACTGACGATGGGAAAATTGATGAAGATATAACTACTAGACTTGCAATGGGGAGGAATGCAGTTAAAGCTCTGCATGGCCTTATATGGAATAGTGTTTTAAGGCAAGACACAAAACGACACATATTCCACAGTATCGTGGAAAGTATTATATTATATGGAGCAGAAATGTGGCCGTTAACAAAACGCCGTAGAGACAGAATACGGTCGGTAGAGCTCGACTTTGAGATCTTTGCAGATAACAAGACTGGATAAAATAAGAAACGAAGTGGTGTGGGAAAGAGCTGGGGTTCAAACAACCATAACCAGAAGACTAGAAAATAAAGCTCTTCAATGGTATGAACATGTCCAGAGGATGCGAAATGAGAGATGGCCAAAAAAAATTGTAAATTGGATGCCTAAAAGAAGACGTAGAAGAGGTAGACCTGGTTTAACCTGGAAGACATATACATGAAGTAATAGAGATGAAAGGATTGGAAGAGGGTCAATGGGAGGACCGAGAATTATGGAAATCGAAAACGGCAAACTCTAAGGGGTAGAAACCGTCGAAGAAGATTATCAACACTGTCAATGGGAGATCATCAACACTATCTAGAGATATGGTGACGGTTCCAGCAATCGCTATCATTAGGGCCTGTATATTTGTTTTGTCTTTTTTATTTCAATAGAAAACAGAAGTTAAGCTTGATTTTATCAACAATAACCTTATTTACGCACTTTTAAATTAAATTATGCACTTTTTACCGCGAAATAAATAGTAATTTCAACTTTTTAAAGCCTTTTGCTACTTTGCGTTATTTCATATTTTTTCCTGAATTTTCGTATTTTTATATTTTTGGGTTGTGAGTGGGGATTAAGAGGGCAAGCTACATAGAAATAGAGTTGCTTAGAAAACACCACATGCGATGGAAGCGTTAGTTTGGTTTTCATCGGGTTTTGCTTCTGTAAATAACTTTAGCAGGTAGAATTGTAAGCACGGGGCGCCAAAAGAGAAGGGGTGATGGAAAGATATATTTGGCTTAGTTACTACACAACTCTGAGTTTAATCGCGAATACCCACATTTCTTTATGCCTAAATCGAACAGTTGAATAAGTAAAACATGGCACGCGAGTTTGGAGACGCCCATTTCAGTACAAATAGCACTGTTCTGTACTGTAAACTGAGCGAAAATAAAAGTTAAAATACTGTTTAATGTTGAACACTGCAATGTAGCAAAACAAAAACAATTTCACACGAAATGTAACGTCGCACCCAAATAGCTCCTGTCCAAAAGAATTTCGTTACAGATTCCGATAAGCAAAACTTTTGATTTTACCAATTTATCTACGATATCAGCTGTTGTACCTCTGGAGAATTTTAATATTCAACAATAGAGCGGGTAATACGAGGGTGGTCCCAGAAGTATCCGACCCAACAAAGAAAAAACAAAAATTTTGGAAAAATATATGTTTATTTTTCAACATAATCTTCTTCGAGCTCTATACACTTTTCCCAGCGATGTTCAATAAGTTCGATACCCTTTTTATAATAAGAACTGTCTTGCTCCTCAAAATAGCCATTAACTACCGATATCACTTCTTCATTGTGGGAAAATCTTTAACCACTGAGCCATTGTTTCAAGTTTGGGAACAGAAAATAATCAGAGGGGGCTAAATCTGGCGAATAGGGTTCATGAGGTAGCAATTCAAATTTTAATTCATTAATTTTGGCCATTGCAATAACGGATTTGTGAGCTGGTGCAATGTCCTGATGAAACAACACTTTCTTCTTAGCCAAGTGTGGCCGTTTTTTGCTTGATTTCTTCGCACAAACGTTGCAATAAGTTCGCATAATACTCGTCGTTGATAGTTTTTCCTTTTTCAAGATAGTCAATGAAAATTATCCCCCGCACATCCCAAAAAACCGACGCCATGACCTTGCCTGCAGATGGAACGGTCTTCGCCTTCTTTGGTGCACGTTCTCCCTTTTCAGACCATTGTTTTGATTGTTGTTTTCTCTCTGGGGTGAAGTGGTGGACCCATGTTTCATCCATGGTTATGAAACGGCGTAAAAATTCTGCTTTGTTGCGGTAAAACTTCGCTAAGCACTCAATTGAAACATCTTTACGACACTGTTTTTGCTCGAGTGTGAGCAAACGCGGCACCCATCTTGCACACAGCTTTCTCATGTCTAAATTTTCAGATAATATGCGATGTACCGCACTTCTCGAAATGCCTACTATGTCTGCTAGCTCGCGCACTTTCAGTCGACGATCACCCAGTACCGCTTTGTGGATTTTCTCTACCATTTCTGGAGTTGTCACCTCATTTGGTCGACCACTGCGGTGCTCGTCTTGGCAGCTCGTACGGCCTCGTTTAAACTCTGCTACCCAATATTTTACTGTAGTAAACAAAGGCGAAGACTCACCCAGAGTAGAATCTAGTTCAGTTTTTATACTGGTTGGGCTGAGGCCTTTCAAATGAAAGTATTGGATCACATAACGATGACCAATTTTCTCCATTTTTACAAATTTACTCACAACGTTCACTATTGATTGTTGCCAAACAAATGCTAAACAACGTAGCGTCTTCAAACTTGAAACATATGCTTCATAGATTGTCTACTTTCTAATACAGTGATATTTTTCGAAACACTACCACGATCTCTAGGTCAGGCCGGGTACTTCTGGGACCACCTACGTACACCAAGAAGACATGGCAATCTATCCTGAACCACACCTCCCTTCCATCTGACTAGGGCAGCAGCAGTTTTTTGCTCGCCGTGGTGTTCTGAACGCAAACAGTATGCGACTTGACAAGTGGTTCACCCCTAACCAGTACTAGGGTGGTTCCAAGTGTTTCTTTAAGCGAGCATGAGGTCTCGAGTCGTCCGCCTGAACTTCCAAGAAACTTAAACATAATGCAACACAGAAAAATGACGTCGGCAGTTTGGTTTGACACTAATGCTGCCTAAGCAAATCGTGGAGGTGAACTCATAATCGGAGAAAACGGCCGCCATCTGATGCAGCATCAACGAGGCAATTACGATTGGAGGCCAGCTCTCCCCCTAACGGCTTCATGCCAACTTCCATCATTACCGTGAGATACCCTTTCTTAAAATCGTTGAGCAGTGTAGCGCTTCAAGAAGCATAACTTGGCTTTGATTGGGATCCCAGTATTTTTACGAGTTTAAAACACGTAATATACACTGACTTTAGTATTAATGAAGGCAATGAAAGCTTTATCAATATTGAATCTTCAATTATATATATATATATATATATATATATATATATATATATATATTGTAACGAATAATGCACCACCTGCCGGATTCGCTGCGCGTGGATTGCATCATCTGCCGGCGCCCCTTCTCTTCCCTCCCCGAACTGACGGTTCCAGACTATTCGCGAGTCGCGGGGAAACGCGGAGAAAATGCCGGGCATATCGATACGAGCGCCGGCCAGGTATAAATGCGTCGCTGCCGGAGGCCGCGAGTCACTAGCAGTCAAGTCTGTATGACGTAGCAGTCAAGTCAGTCTGTGTAAGTTAGTCGGTGTGTGCGAGTGGTGTCAGTGAATAAGCAATCAGTCAGTCAGTGTGTCTGAAGTGGAAGCTGTGCCGTAAAGTGTGCATTGCGGTGCACAGTGGTGCAGTGGGTGAACAGCAGTCAGCAGTCTCAAGTGGAAGCTAAACTGTGAAGTGTGCATCGCAGTAAACAGTGGTGCAGTAGGGAAACAGCAGTCAGCAGTTTAAAGTCTGCAGTGGAAGCTGAGCTGTGAAGTGTGCATCGCAGTAAACAGCAGTGTAGTGGACCCTGGTGTGCGCAGTGAAGTGTGGTCTACGCAGGGAATTGCGGTCAGCGCAGTGGACTGTGGACAGTGCAGCGAACTGTGTGATACTGTAGAAGTGATCAGTGTAAATAAATAATCAAGAGAACGGAGTCGCGTGTAAAGAAAAAAAATCTTAGAAAAGATTTTGGTATATAATTGATTACAAATAAATGTTTTTGTTTAAAATAGTGTGTTGGTTTTAATTCGCCACCGAGAAACGTTACATTATATATATATATATATATATATATATATATATATATATATATATATATATGCATGCTTTATGCTTCTTGGGTGGTTTGCGGGCTGTAGCACAAACTATTTCTTGTAGAGTTAGCATTGATTTTATTGAGATATATTATTTTGATGGGTGGTTTTGGAGTTAATTTATGTTAATCAGTTTATATATATATTGTGGCGTCGCCAATAACAGCATAATTATTATATCTAGAGATAGCTCCCACCGAGGCAAAAGTAGGTCACGAAGGCCCTTTGTCACGCAGCAGAACTTGTCCCGACCCCACTCAGGCCCGCCAGAGGCGGACGCGTTTATTACCCCTCGTAAAAGTCGGCCGACCCCCAACGAACAATGCACGCCCTCGCGCCCCTTTTTCTGCCGCGCACCCGGGGAAGGAACGCGAGTTCCGAGGGGTTGACGCGGGTGTCGATTAGGAAAAAGACACGTTTATGACGCTTCGTGAACGAGACCCTTTTCAAACAATACCCGCCCCCGCACCCGCTGCCACGCGCCTCGCCTAAGACGCCCGGATCCCCACAGGGGTTATTTAGAAATTAACCATAGCAGGCTGCCGATTAGCCTCCGCCGACCATTTATGGCCCTTGAAAATGCGCTACTGCATGAACACGTGTCCAGACAGCTGCAAGAAGCTTCTGGAACCGTTTACAAAGGAAGTGAGAGAGAGGAGGGAGCCGGAGTTAGAAAGAGAGCGATCTTTGGAAAATTACAAGAAAACTGCAACCTGGTTGGTAAATTAGAATGCTGAAACGCAGTTACCCTCAGCCAATGGGAAGCTTCGCTATGAGGGAAGGGGTAAATTTACAGATTCAGAAACGTTTTGGGAAGGGGGAAGAGAGTTTTCTTTAACACTAGATGCAGAGAGGAAAGACACTTATGATCAAACGCGACTGGGGAAAGATGTTCGCAGAGTAGAACTTACGTTCGGAACTTAATGACGATCGGAACGCGACTGGGGAAGGACGTTCCCAGAGTAGAAGTTTATTTTGATTAGGCCGGCATTAGTGCAAAGACATTCGTAAAACGGCACCGTGGATTTGCCGCGGAGGAAACTCGGGCGGGAGATCGCAGGATTCCGCACTACTTCCGGGTAGGCCCGTCTGCCTCCGCCGCCATTCACGGCGGGCTCATTCATTGCCCATACTACGCTACGGCCAGCGCCCGTGGCTCCTCGACCGGCTGAGTCCGCACAGTCTAGCGACCCCGCCGCCAGCTGAGGAGCGACGCGCCGCGGAAGGTCGGTGACCTGGGACCGCTCGCCGCCTCTGCGTCCGAGGGCTGCCACACGGCCCGCTCGTGGAGACAGCACAGCCAGCGGTGAAAGCTACGAGGCGAAGCTGCCTCGCAGGACAATTTTACGGCGAGAAATTAAGTGGCCGCGCTCAGGCCCTGCAGATCGTAGATGGTGGATTGCATGTGTCATTAGAGATTAAGCCTGATATGTTAGCCTTAAGGGAATTAGCCTATTAGTAATTAGGGAAATGAGCTCACAGAATAGAGATAAGAAACTTGCGTCGCCCTTTGCGACCTGTAACTTCCCTGGCAGCTCATGGTGCCAGGAATAAACCACAATTTATTATAAAATGACTCAGTGTGATAATTCATGACCTCCCAACACTTCCATCCAGCCACATTTCAGGAGCTGAACCTGGCGCCCTCCCCCGTTTATATTACATTTGGGGCCCTCCCAACGTGGGGCTTGCGCTTATATTACATTCGGCTTGCCCAACGTGGGGCTTGCGCTTATATTACATTTGGCGCCCAACGTGGGGCTTGCGCTTATATTACATTTGGCTTTCCCAAGTGGGGCTCGATTAGTATTATTAAATACCCCAGTATGCGACCCTGAGAGTAAAAGTTTGATTGCTCACGAAAATGTCTTGTCATTAATTCTTTTGGTTCAGCTCCTTCATAATTTTTCTATTGCGACAGCTTAAGCTGCAAGTTACCGCAATAAATGGATGGAAGAAAGTTGTAGGAGGGTTAATAATTTGTGGACTCTTTTTGATGTATTTGTTGTTTGTTTTTATTTTTATTGTATTTGTACTGTGTTGCGTGTGTCGGTGTTTGCGTGTGCGGTCTAGTAGTAAATTAATTGAACTAAAGAATTCTGCAAAAATGCTCGACGAATCAGGAGTTGATCTAGCGGGCTCAGACAGTTCGAGTGACCCACCGGCGCAGGGCGACAGTAAGACTGATTTAGCGGAAATTCTGAAACAATTTATGCAAAGGCAGGATGAAGATAGGAAAATTCAGGAGGCGCCTCAGGAGGAAGATAGGAAAATTAATGAGGAGCGATGGGAGGAAAATAGGAAAATTCTTAAGGAGCAACAGGATGAAAATATGAAAAATTTTAGGGAGCAACAGGATGAAGATAGGAAAATTCAGGAGGAGCGATGGGAGGAAAATAGGAAAATACAGGAAGAACATTTTAGAGAATTAAAAGGGAGTATTCAGGAAACTAAGGAGGAACTTAATGAAATCATTGTCAGCCGAATCGCGGAAAATGCTAGGGAAATGGAGGAGAAATTCAGTAAACGCTTTTCGGAACACGAAGCTAAATGCGACGAAAGGTTTGACCAGTTGCAAAAATGTTTCGATTCACAGGCGGAAAAAGTAGGACATCTTGAAAATCAACTCGGGCAAGAGATAAAAACACTTAGATGCGAGGTAGGGGAGAGATGCGTGAACATCGAAAGCCAGGTAGTAAAAGTGACCGAGGAGCTTGGCCACTCGAGGGCCGAAACGAAGGTAAATTTCGACAAATTGGAAACCGAGATGCACCGTAGGCTACGGGGATTCGAAAATAAAATCGAAGGTCTAGATGATTCCCTAGAAAAGAACGTAACCGACGTCAAAATAGAGCTTAATGAAAATATTAATAAAATTGATAAGAAATTAAGCTCGGAAGTCAGTCAGATTCAGGAAAAGGTAAATTTTATAGGAAATGCGCAAGAAGAATACGCGAGGGGAAATCAGTCCAAATTTAGGGAAGAGATAGACCGGAATGTCAAAATTTTAGTTCAAGAAGCTTTAGAAAGGGACCGAGAAAACAATGTAGGAAACTCTCCCACGGCTGTGGCAGGCTTGCGATTTTCGTGGGCGCCCCCACAAAACCTTTATTTTTCGGGATCTCCGGACGAGAACCCCATAGTTTTCGTAGATAGAGCCGAAAATTATATGGCCCTGACCAAATCGGTTCCCTCCTCGCTCAAGCCCAGATTTATGCAAGAGTTACTACGTGGTAACGCCGCCCACTGGTTGACGGCAATCACTCCGTTCCCAAGTAGTTACGAGGAATTCCGACATCGATTTCTGGACAGATTTTGGGGGGAACAAACTCGTTACGAATTCGAGAGAAAAATTCTGGAGAGTAGATGGGACAAGCGTGGCAAGTTATCGTACTTGGACTACGCAATGGGCAAAATTTCGGCCATCAAATGTCATGTGTGTGACCCGCAAGCGGGCGACAAGAAAATTATTTGGCTACTCACCGCTCATTTTCCATTTTATGTGCAAAACCTAATTAATAGTGTGGGGTGCGAGAATCTTGACAGGTTCCAGGAATTATTAGCCCAATTCGACCGCACCAGAACCAACTTTCCTGATGAAGGTGAGAGAAATCCCAGGCCTTATCAGAATGGGGGTCAGCGTTACCAACAGCCCTGGCAACGCGACGGTAGAAGGCCCGGCACTGAGAATAGTGAGAGGCGACCGCCTTCAGCACCGCCCGGGGGGAGACCAGAAAATCCGACAGAAAGAAACGGCCCCAGCAATAGTGGTAATAGCAACGTGAGAATCAATCCGACAAACTAGAACCGTTTGGGTCCTTTGGGTATCTGGGTCCCAAACGAATTGTGGCAGAGATACCATTTGATGAAACAATATCAGTAGATTACGCCTTCCACGATTTTGGCAATGAGGAGGCTAATCAAATCAAAGAGCGTGTCCGGAAATGCCCTGTTCTAGAGTTTCAGTTAAATAAGATTCCTGCCCGTGCATTGGTCGACACAGGTAGTGAAATCAGTGCCATTTCATTAAAATTATTATCCCGCCTTGTAAGCGAACATGTGCCCGTGCCGACGCTGCCCACAGCTAAATGCTATGTTATAGGAGTAGGGAGCAAACGAAGCAAGCCAATTACAAAACAGGCCCTCATCTCGTTTCAGGTACAAGAGCACTTATTTGACGTCCCTTGTCTAGTTGTAGAGGATTTAAAGCACGATTTAATTTTGGGGGTTGATTTTTTAAAAGAAAATGATGGGGTGATTGATTTTTCTAGAGATATTATGAGTTTTGGCGGGGGTAAGGAAATTGCAATTATGGATGACGTTGACGGCGAATTAGAACCAAGCATACTGTGTGCGTCCTGGAATTTGGGGGATGACGTGAGTGGGGTCATAAGCCGATATGGGCAGAATAATGACTTGATTAATGACCACGAGCGCTCCCAGCTACAGCAGTTGCTTCTTAAATTTTCGAATGTTCGCGCGCCCAACTCATCCTGTTAAATACTTTTGTTTTCGGATTAACGTCACTGACGATACCCCTTTTAAGATTCGTAATTATCCAGTACCGCAATCACTCAGGGAACAAGTTGATGAAACTATTAGGGAAATGATTAATGAGGGAATAATAGAGAGAAGCGTCACGGCGTACTTAAATCCTATTGTAATAGTAAAAAAGAAAGACGGGGGAGTCAGAATTTGCCTAGATGCGAGGCGCATCAACGAAGTCACTGTACCTGAGAACGAAGCGCCACAAAACATAGATGAGATTCTTTGGAAATTTAACGAAACAAAAATATTTTCGGCCTTAGATTTTTCTAGCTCGTATTGGCAAATAGCCATCCATCCTGATGATAGAAAATTCACCGGGTTCCTGTACAACGGCTTAACCTATGTGTGGAAACGTATGCCGTTCGGATTGAAGAATAGCGGGGCCGCGTTCATTAGATGCCTTGATGAGAAGCTCGGCGACGGGATAAAACAATTCGTGACCCCTTACATAGATGATATTGTCATATCTTCTCAAAATTTTGCAGAGCACATAATCCATTTAGAAAGGCTCCTAAAATGCTTACAGGATAACGGCATGAAATTAAATATTAATAAATCACAACTGTGCTCTTCCCAAATTTCCTTTTTAGAGTACATTGTGAGCACTGAAGGGGTACAAATTGACCCGGGGAAGGTCGACGCGATCGATAGAGTAGTGCAGCCACAAAACCAGAAACAATTAAAAGGTTTCCTGGGCATGTGTGTGTACCAGTCACGGTTTATCCCAGGCTATGGCACTTTGACCGCACCCTTAAGCAATTTACTTAGGAAAGGCGAAAAGTGGCACTGGGCCGAAGAGCACGACAGGATTTTCTTTAGAATTAAAACAGCATTTAAAAATGCCGTAATGATGAATCACCCTGACTTCACAAAACCATTTTATCTACAAACAGACAGCTCAAACGTGGGTATTGGCTGCATGCTTACGCAACTAGACGAGGGCAGCACGGGACAGAAAATCATTGCTGTCGCGAGTAGAGTCTTGCGCCATAATGAACAGGCATTTTCCGTGACTGAGAAAGAGGCACTTTCTGTTGTATGGGCATTACAGAGAATGTTAGGCTATCTGGCTGGGAGAAAATTCTTTATTGTTACCGACCATAAGGCGCTAATCTTTTTGAAACGTTGTCATTGTTCTAACGCTAGACTATTAAGATGGGTGTTGTGGTTGCAACAGTTTAATTTCGAAATCCAATATTGCGAGGGGAGGAACAATTTAATTGCAGATTTCCTAAGTAGGCTCCCGTACTCGTCCAATCAGAAAACCAGAGATGAGAACGTTTATTACGTTAATGCGATTAATCTCGGGATTACTCCTATTCCCGAAATGCAACCACGGGCACTCCAAAAATTGCAAGAAGAAGACCCTATAATCGGACAGGCAAAGAAATTTGTCCTAAACCAACTTGATCAGAATGACCCTTTATACTCCAGATTAGAACGTGATCCAGGATTAGTTAAGCTATCTAGTAATCTCGTGATGTTCAGAACCAAACAGCACCCGACCGAATATCGAGTCTGGATACCAGCCCAAATTACCACTAAATTAATTAATCACGTACACCAGAGGCATGCTCACTTTGGAGGTAATAAAATCTTAAAAATTCTAGTAACCTTTTCTTATTGGAAGGACATGGCAAGACAGACCAGGACGACAGTTTCCAAATGCGAAATCTGTCAGAAAACAAAATTTCCGAAGACACTATGATGGACCCATGGGACACATTATTCCGACCGCCCCTAATGAAATTGCCTGCCTTGACTTATACGGACCGCTACCAACAGCACGATACGGCTACAAACATGTAATGGTCGTCGTTGACGCATTTTCAAAATTTACTCAACTGTACCCTATTACGAGACCTAACGCACAAAACTGCCTCAGACGCCTGACACAAGAATTTTTTCAGACTGCAGGAACCTACAAAAAAGTACTAAATGACCATGCATCGCAATTCACTAGCACTCAATGGACACAGACTCTAGAAGCCGAAGGCGTTTCAGTAATTTTCTCGTCAATTCGACATCCTCAATCTAACCCCAATGAGAGAATCATGAGGGAGATATCCCGCCTCTTTAGGGTGTACGTTTCAGAGAATCACAAGGAATGGCCCCTTCTGATAAAAAACATTAACGAGTGGCTTAACAATGTAGTTCACGACTCGACCGGCATGTCCCCCTTTGAAGCTCATTTTGGAAAAAACCCAAACATGCTTTCCCACTTCTCGCCAGGTTAACTGGACAGCCCGTCCCTGGTTACGAAGAAAGATGCAGGATCATATTAGAAAACCTGAATAAGAATGCCCAAAGGAGGGAGAAATTAATTAAGCGACCGCACCAATTTCAAATAGGGGACAAAGTGCTAGTTAGGACGCCGCGACTCAGTGACCAGCCTGCGGGCCTATACTACAAGTTTTTCCCACTCTTCACCGGCCCTTATGAAGTAGAGTCAATCCCTCACCCTAATGTATGCTGCCTTAGAGACACGAACGGAGATTCCATGGGTAAATACAACTTCTTCAACTTACGACCTTTCAAAGAATAAGCAAATAACAAGTTTTAACCAACTCTGCCCACAATTCGCCAGGACCCGCGACTCATACGGCACTAGTCACAATTAGAAGTAACCACCGTAACATTAAGAACATTAGTTATAGCGAATTAGTAACGTAAGCAGAGAGGTACAATATCTTGAGCCTCCAGTTGAAAATTAAATTAGTCATTTCTTTTATTTTAGGTGACACCACTGTTAGTTTCAGACGATTGAGGATTCTCGCCCTTTATTAGAAAATAACAAAGAAACTCGAATTATCAATCTAGTGGGAGGGGGATGCTAATGTGGCGTCACCAATCACACTAGAATAATTTTATTGTGGCGTCGCCAATAACAGCATAATTATTATATCTAGAGATAGCTCCCACCGAGGCAAAAGTAGGTCACGAAGGCCCTTTGTCACGCAGCAGAGCTTGTCCCGACCCCACTCAGGCCCGCCAGAGGCGGACGCGTTTATTACCCCTCGTAAAAGTCGGCCGACCCCCAACGAACAATGCACGCCCTCGCGCCCCTTTTTCTGCCGCGCACCCGGGGAAGGAACGCGAGTTCCGAGGGGTTGACGCGGGTGTCGATTAGGAAAAAGACACGTTTATGACGCTTCGTGAACGAGACCCTTTTCAAACAATACCCGCCCCCGCACCCGCTGCCACGCGCCTCGCCTAAGACGCCCGGATCCCCACAGGGGTTATTTAGAAATTAACCATAGCAGGCTGCCGATTAGCCTCCGCCTGCCTCCATGCAGTAGCGCATTTTTAAGGGCCATTTATGGCCCTTAAAAATGCGCTACTGCATGAACGCCAGAACGCCATGAACGTGTCCAGACAGCTGCAAGAAGCTTCTGGAACCGTTTACAAAGGAAGTGAGAGAGAGGAGGGAAGCCGGAGTTAGAAAGAGAGCGATCTTTGGAAAATTACAAGAAAACTGCAACCTGGTTGGTAAATTAGAATGCTGAAACGCAGTTACCCTCAGCCAATGGGAAGCTTCGCTATGAGGGAAGGGGTAAATTTACAGATTCAGAAACGTTTTGGGAGGGGGGAAGAGAGTTTTCTTTAACACTAGATGCAGAGAGGAAAGACACTTATGATCAGAACGCGACTAGGGAAAGATGTTCGCAGAGTAGAACTTATGTTCGGAACTTAATGACGATCGGAACGCGACTGGGGAAGGACGTTCCCAGAGTAGAAGTTTATTTTGATTAGGCCGGCATTAGTGCAAAGACATTCGTAAAACGGCACCGTGGATTTGCCGCGGAGGAAACTCGGGCGGGAGATCGCAGGATTCCGCACTACTTCCGGGTAGGCCCGTCTGCCTCCGCCGCCATTCACGTCGGGCTCATTCATTGCCCATACTACGCTACGGCCAGCGCCCGTGGCTCCTCGACCGGCTGAGTCCGCACAGTCTAGCGACCCCGCCGCCGCCCCCGCCGCCAGCTGAGGAGCGACGCGCCGCGGAAGGTCGGTGACCTGGGACCGCTCGCCGCCTCTGCGTCCGAGGGCTGCCACACGGCCCGCTCGTGGAGACAGCACAGCCAGCGGTGAAAGCTACGAGGCGAAGCTGCCTCGCAGGACAATTTTACGGCGAGAAATTAATAGTGGCCGCACTCAGGCCCTGCAGATCGTAGATGGTGGATTGCATGTGTCATTAGAGATTAAGCCTGATATGTTAGCCTTAAGGGAATTAGCCTATTAGTAATTAGGGAAATGAGCTCACAGAATAGAGATAATAAGAAACTTGCGTCGCCCTTTGCGACCTGTAACTTCCCTGGCAGCTCATGGTGCCAGGAATAAACCACAATTTATTATAAAATGACTCAGTGTGATAATTCATGACCTCCCAACACTTCCATCCAGCCACATTTCAGGAGCTGAACCTGGCGCCCTCCCCCGTTTATATTACATTTGGGGCCCTCCCAACGTGGAGCTTGCGCTTATATTACATTCGGCTTGCCCAACGTGGGGCTTGCGCTTATATTACAATATATATATATATATATATATATATATATATATATATATATATATATATATATATAAATAAACGAAATCATCAGTTGCATTCAGTTATTTTAAATCGTGCTTATGTTGCTCATACTTTAATGCTTCTATACTATTATTAATTATCACATAAATTGTATTTAGTTTTCTGTGATATCTGCAAACTTCAAATTTGATTCCGCTTCACATTTTATATAATAACGTTCACTTGATTGGAGACACTGATCTGTAAATTGAATATATTGTAATCTTTATTCTTCAGTATCAATTACATTATACTACCACATTGTTGCAGCTACTGTCACAGCTTAACATTACGCAAAATTGTCTCATTATTTCAGTAGGATACATGCCTTTCGGAGCGCTCACACGCAACCCATCATTATAAATGAAGTCTCTAAAGAAAGAATTTTGCGGAGATGTGACGAAATGCACTTTGACTTTCAAAACAAAGTTGTTTTTTTAAACGCATTTAAATACTCATGTCAAATGCAACCCGCAGTACTCGGACAGCTAAATTGATAAATAACTTCTAGTCGAAGCGTTTTAGGGCCTTCAAAACGAAAATTTTTGTACCTAATTGTGGAGGGAACGACGATGGAAACGGACATGTTCTCAAGTTTATTTCACGATACCCTTAGAAAAAATGGTATATTTGCCTTCATAGGCAGGATTCCCACGCAACAAACGAAAGTGAGTATTCACACTATCGCACGTTTTCTCGAGCTCCGGAATATCTACCCCACTTCTTTGCAAATATTGGTAGAAATAATGATAGAAAAGAGCGTTGTAAACAAAATTTGATAACCAGAAATGTACGCTCCCGTGTAATGAAGCTCTTGCATCGAAAAATGAACTACAAATATTACAAAATTATTTTTCTCAAAATAACCTAACTCCTCACTCCTCTCGCAATTAGCGAAACGACGGCTCAAGAAATGTGCGGGGATAATTCCTCACCATACATATCTACTAAATACTAAACGTGCATATTATTATTCAAAATCCATTTGTTTTTAGCACCGCTCACTCCTCAAATTTCAAACTGGTAATTTAAGTCAATATACTTGTAAGTTTATAAACAACACAGTTCAAGAACAAAACGAATTAAAAATGAAATTAAACGATTTTAACACACTTATGGTAACAGGTGAATTTATTAGTTTTATTATTTTTTAGCCTAGAATAGTTTTTATTGCGGTAAGTAAGAACATGCGAGAGTTCTCGCAGGAGTACGTTAGTTTATTCCTACTAAGTGTTGTATCTTAATTTTGCGATTACGGTATTACCACTTTTGTTTTTCTTGATTAATGTATTTTTAGAGCTATCTCGGCCTTCAATCGCCATCCTGATAGACGATTTGTGAGTTTACTCAATCGCTTACGCCGGCATGGTTCCTAGTTTGCTCTCCCAGGAGTAAATCTTAAGTCCTTGGCCATGTACGATCGGCGCGCCCGCGCACAAAAGCGCCTCATGAGGTACCTCTGAGGTTGCGAAGTAGGCGATTGGCGATACTCATCGGCTCTGCAGGTTGCAGTCATGTTTTCGCCATGTCTGGTTTTTGTCGAACGTCAGACCGACAAAGAAAGCTGTGTTCACAAACGGGAGTTGGTTTTCAAGAAATAAATCAGGGTCATTCTGGAGGTGATATATCTTGCAGAACTAAGTGCATTTTGATTTTGAGGTGAAGAACTTCAATCCGGTTTTTGCGATCCATTCATTAAGTCTATTTAGGACGAGTTGTAGTTGCCTTTGAATGACGTTCATGCTCTTGGACCAGCAGAAAATGTCAAAATCATCAACAAAAAACGATGCCTTTCCAGGCTCTCTTACGACTATCGCTATGTCATTAGTTGCAATGGCAATCGGAGTGGCTCTTAGAACTGACTACTGAGGAAATCTCTTTCCAAAGGATTGGAAGAGTTTTCCGCCAACGCGGATTCGAAAAGATCTTGTGGAAAAGTACACACGGAACAGAGGGAGCTGTTCTCTAAAACCCCACGAGTGCAAATTGCCATGTCATAGGTTTTTCTCATTGTCAAAGAAGACGGCTACAAGATAGTTTTAATGAACGAAGTGGATATGTGCGAAGCAAGAGTGACCACGTGATCCAAAGTAGACCGATGCTTCCTGAAGCCACACTGTATTGGTGTTAAAGTGTGTGTACTCCTGGAGCCAGACCAGGCGTCGGTTAACAATCGCTCCATTAGCTTACAAATACAGCTAGTAAGCGAAATTGATCAATAACTGGAGGGAATCATTGGATCCTTTCCTTCCTTAGGAACGGAGATCACAATAGCCTCGCGCCAGGTGTCAGAATTGATGCGTTCGTTCCAAATGCGGTTGAAGAGGTTAAGGAGGAACGATCTCGCCCTCTCGGTTGGGTGTTTTAACATTTGGTTGCGGATTTGATCATGTCCTGGTCTCTCAGAAGAGCAAGCGCAGACAATTCTTCCATGGAAAATGAGGAGATATATTCCTCTTCTCAGGCACTTGAAAAATTCAGTGTTTTTTATCTCTAATAATTAATAAACCCTGCAAAATGATACGAAATGGAATTTTCTCATAGTGAAAAGCCAATTTCTCTGGTGTATCTTCAGGGGAGGTCACATTTACGTTCACCAGCAAGCCTGGAACATTCGGAGGAAATCTTCCCCCAACTTGGCGCAACTACCGCCATACCACTTTAGGAACACGCTAATAGAGAGCAGAAAGATAGGATCTCCAAGAGGTTTTGCTATCGCGTATGACCATTCTGGGCCTGGCTCTACACCGCTTGTAATCGATTGTTTTCAATTGTAGGGAACCTATTGAACCTGGACACCGCCTGTTTCCGCTCGCGAACAGCGTTTGCGCAGTTTACGTTCCGCCAGGGTACAAGAGGACGTCGTGCTCGGCTCGGCGCTCTCGGTATGGCGATGGTTGCGGCTTTGAGAACGGCTTCGGAGAAGTGAGCAGCCATACAACTTGTCGTTGGGACACTGGTCTGATGTGTAGTTTTGCAACGTATTAAGCGCAGTCGCGCGCTGGATTGACTACTGGGGTGGACGGACATCGCGATCGGGCACATCTAAGTGAACCAGGATTGGAAAACGGTCGATTCCATGGAGGTCCTTCAGAACTGTCCATTCTACAAACGTAGATACAGATGAACTGCAGAAAGCGAGATCAATATGGGAAAAGGTGTTGGATGCCAGGGAGAAATGAGTGACGTGGCCAGTATTTACAACCAACTGCACATAATATTTTCCAGAAGGATACCTCTCTGGCAAGACCTGGCTACACCGCAGACGGGACTATGAGCATTGAAGTCCCCAAGAATGAGGAAAGGTGAAATGAATAATGAGAGTCGCAAGGTCATCTTGTCCAAGGCAGGCTTGTCCAAGCGGGATATAGACGTTGCAAATAGTTATCGAGATAGTACGGACATTTATGCGCTAGCAGGATGTCTGAAGACTGGTTCGCACGGCTGTTTCTTTGAACATGGTCCCTGACAAATGTACAGACTCTGCCAAGGGCATGGAGGCCATCATCACCTTCCAGCAAGAACGAAAACCGCGAAGAAAGGAGATGCTCAGGAAGCTGTGTTTCCTGAAGACATAACAGGTCGATGTCGAGAGGTCGTCGTCGCCGTCGAGGTCAATTCGCTAACCGAATACGGAAGCCATTGAGATTTCACGAGAGCATGATTTTAGGTTTTAATTTTTCAAATCTTTCTTCAGGGATGAGGTGGTGTCTTTTTCCCCCTGTGGAAAAGTGGACGAGTTCATGTGCGGCTCTTTGTCCATTGCAGAATCACCTTGAATCCTGGAAAGGGCGCGTGTGATTGGATGTGCACCTCTTTTGATACATGTGACCAGGATATAGAAATAGGTCCTTTCGCCTCAATTTCACGGGTTGACACCTTTGGGTGTTAAGACATTTGTAGTTTTTATCTTTTTTTAAAGGGTAGGGTTAATTTTGTGTCTGCATCTCCGCACACGATATATTCTAAACATATAACACAAAGTTGCGTACAGAGGTTAGGTATACTTCTGCACACATTTGGCAACTGGAAATCGTCATCCCCATGGTGTGCTGGAGTCATCGGATTTCTTGTAAGGAATCACTGACCTGCTTCATGGAACACTTTCACTGGAACTTTTAGTATCTCTTTTTCAAAAATCGGACATTTGAGTTTGATGGGTGGTCTGTGCAGTTCTAACATTTGGGGCCGGATTTGCATTCAGAGTTGTGACACTTTGGCGCAGACCACAGCTGCCCATGCAGCGTTGCTGGGTATGGCCGAACCTCTTGTCACAAAGCAGCGCAGGGGGTTCGGCACATACTACCGCACACGCACATACCACCAACATGATATTGTCTCCGGAAGAGAGGGAGGTCGAATGTGAGGATCAACGTTGAGTGGGGGTGAGTAGAATTTCGCTGAATTGTCGGCAACTCCTTCAGACAAGGTTTTCAGGTCCCCATCGGTTTCCTTTGCGATATCATGATTTACATAGGTTTAATGTAGAGTGAGTTGATACTTCGATCTGGAGGCCGGATATTTCCTTCACTTTTAAATCTTAATCTGTTCGTCTTAACGTCATTCGGAAAGTGGTTCCAGTGCGTTGGCGAACGACTGCCCGGAACTTCCCTAAATTTTCTACAGCCATTTCGAGTTTTGAGCTAATACTTTTCATTGTTTTCCCTTCTTCGCCATTTTCGCTTCTTGCGTGCCATTACAAGGAAGCGGTCTTTCATTGGTTTATCACTTTCTTTGCAGAAAAAGCTTTCCAGAACGTTTCTTTCAGTCTCCTCTTCCTTTGGGAAGATGGCGGGGGGAGTTGTTTTTGAATTCATGGGAAGGGATTCTAATTCATCCCCGTGGTCCTCACCCACGATGGAACCCTACAAGGACACTCCGTTGGAATGCCAGGATTGCCACTGGGGATATAACAAGGTGTAACATTGTTTATTCTGCGCCACACACTCGCAGGGGAACACAATGAAACCGCCACTCACCTTGGAGTTCAGTCAGGTCTAGCCCGAGTCGATTGATCGGGAGTGGGTTAGCTCCCGACTGCCCGTCTATGAGACCGAAGCCAAATCGAGTGTGTTGGAAACCTACAAGGAATGTTTCCCAATACATACGCGACATATCCCTAAGTGCAAAGTAGAAAGTAACACAAGGAGTAGTTGGGTATCACAGAGGTCCCTCAACTGCAAGGACAAATCCCCACCGACACGGGTCGTCACAGTTTTGCATCACTCGTCAGGATGTGGACCGATCCACCTTGATGGGTATTAGAACTTTGTAATACAAAGTTTAAATTGACATTGAATTAAGGACAGCAAAAAATTTCGAAATCGAATACCGGCAGGCAGTTCGCGAAATCTGATACCTGTAGCTATGTTCGCAGACTACATGAGGTCTCATATTCAAGATGGATAATTATTCGGCGACGAAGTCCTGAGATTTAAGCACCATAAAACGCTAATATCACACATTCTTCTTAAGGATGGTGAATACCAGTGTGTTATAAACTATTGATGGTTCGAAGAAATGAGAGAAGGCAGAGCCATACATGTCACTAACGTACCAACACTGAGCGATTGAATACTCCATAGAACACCAATAGAGTAATGCGTTCAGCTCCTCATCACATTCAATTCAGCATACAAAGATAGAGGGGGGAACATCTGGTCTGTAGCCTCAGAATGCCAGAAGGGACAAACGCGAGCCCTAGGAATCTTGCAGTTTCGCGAATGAATGCTGATTTTTCAAAATAAAGAACTGGACTGCTATGCAAGAGGTATATTCTGCAGACATGCACACCAGTACATTTAGTAGTAGAGAAGTTAAAACCTGTTGGCGAGCTCCGTTCGTGGAGCTTGTTGAGCACCAATTAACGGTGTTTCTGTATCACACTGATGCTGCTCGATGAATAGATGGCAAAATCATCCGCAGAGATACATTTACAGGCTCTCGCACGAACGACGTTATACTGCCTATAGCAATGACAGTGGCAATGATAATGATAGTGTGCTCTTACCAGATGCGATTGTAAAAGCAGAGGAGAAATTGCATTGCCACATCAACATGCCGAAGCACTTGATTGTATTGCATCACGTGTATTGCATCACGACCTTAACCAAAAG
This sequence comes from Gryllus longicercus, assembly GCA_038098605.1. Classification (NCBI taxonomy): domain Eukaryota; kingdom Metazoa; phylum Arthropoda; class Insecta; order Orthoptera; family Gryllidae; genus Gryllus; species Gryllus longicercus. Next base: position 766,562 of record JAZDUA010000460.1, on the reverse strand, counting down.
TCGAGCGACGTTCGTCGACCTTGATACGTGTACACGGTGCGCGGTGAGTTCCTCTACAAACACATCTCGAGAAGTGATCATCTCCATTTTTAAGGAAACCTGGCACCGTATATGATGCAGTGCCCTTTAATCTGGCACATTCTTCTCTACAGCACACGTGGCGTGTGGCAATCGAGAGAGACGTATACAAAATGCATTTTTGTACTCAAATAATTCTTCTCGCCTTCGCCCTGCATATTTTATATTTGATGAAATTATCCGCAGTTGGTAATGTTTGAGTCGTGCCAATGGTTTTTTTATGAGAACATAAAGCAGTTCAGATTCCACCATGAAACCAGGTGTCGGGGTTTACCAATTGATTCGGAAACGCGGTAGAAGCAGCAGAGTATAGCACTATTGATATCTGCAGCCATTTGGTCCACACCGTGATAATTATAAATAATTATTCAAGTTAAAGGGCTCTTAAAAGCTAAGATTATTGGCGCACGTGTCAAATTATTTTAAGATCAGTACGCATTGTAGTAGTGTCAAGCTAAAATATTTTTAAAGCAAAGTAAAATATACGTAAAACTGAAAATGAACCGTGTACCATTATAAAATAAGATCAGCATAAAACTGCCAGATACACAGTTTAAAAATCTCCAACTAAAAGCCAAATAATTGTCATTATAGTCTTCTAACATCTACAACGTAATCTGAGAATCTCTCGTAAAAAAAGCTTGCAGTGAGAAGATTCATCGTTTCCAAGTGTCTGCTAGAAACCAAGCAAGGTGGTGCCTTCAGCGGCTATCTTTGACGTTAGAACAGTGTAAGAGCGCACGCTCCACGGTCGCAATCATTGCAAGTGGAGGATGGGTCACTGAGAAGATATCCGTGGGAGAAATGGCAGTGACCGCAGGAGAATCAGAAGAATTACCTCGCACCTAGAGCCACGAGATGAGTGGCTTTATGGTATCCTCGATTCTCGTCAGCTCAAATTCGAGTTCTGCCACTCTGCCATGCACTGATTTCGTCGTTTTATAAACATCTTGGAATCATTTATTGGAACTGTGAGGATGTCTACCAGTTTTCTTCGTGGGAAGCTTTGGTGCCTGGTCAGCCATTTCGTTTCTTAAGATCTCCAAGTGGCCAGTGATCCAGCAAAAAACGTTATAACGCACCAATAAATGAATTTGGTGTTGGATATTCGCTGTCAGAGGATCACAGAAAGAGTTCATGGATTCGAGCGAGCTTTCAGAATTGCTACAGATCACTTCTTCCTTTAATGTCATTGCTTAAGCGAACTTAGCCTCCTGGAGTGCATATTTCTCCGCGCTATAGGAAGTCTACTCGAAACCTCCGCGTGGCAATACGACAGTAGAAGGCACATCCTACTTTACCATTTTCGGAATCATCAGTGTACATAAAGTTATAACCGAGATATATGGATTTCGTGTATTGAAATTTCAACAGGAGGGGTTGATTTCCGGAAGTTCGATAATCTCATATCTATTGTAGGCTGGAGAATTTGCCAAGGGGGAACAAGACTTCAGAGGGATTCACAGGGATGGGAAAATTTTTATTGAACGTATGCAAAAGCATGAAGAGACATGCCCGCAGGATGGGGGTAATGATGGCCTAAGTGCATACGATGTCACTAGGGTCACGGGAGGCTACGTTGCCCATGATTGACCCGTGCTTTCTGAAATCACACTGAATAGGTCCTTTGTTCCAGGAGCCAGACCAGACGTGTTTACCATTCGCTCTAAAATCTTACACACAGCTTGCAAGATAGGACGGTAACTAGATGGAATTGTCCTGTCCTTTCCTTCTTAAGGGGATTGGAATAACCATAGTTTCACACTACATCCTTGGTACGGCATGTTCAACCCAAATTTTGCAGAAAACGTGGACAGAAAAATTCATCCGTGGAGAAAGGAGCACTGTAACCGTTCTCCACGCGACTCGATACCTAATCTGCAGTTCTCTTTTCATTTGGTGTTGAGGCCAGGAAGGAGCTGAAGAGGCTCAGCGAGGCCAGTTCAACTACATTATGTGATCAAAAGTATTCAGACACGTCCAAAATGGTGTTATATAGTGGTCGTGTTTTTCATGGAGGGGCTTGCACCCCTTGTTTTGTGTGGCCCTATCACGGCATAGGCATAAGTTGGCGTTTAAACACCTTGCTTCCCATTACTGAAAAGCAATTCGGGGATGGCGAATGCATTTCGAGGATAGCGATGCATCTTTCAACACGATCGAGCATCTGTTTATACTGCACGACCTGTGTTGGAGTGGTTCGACGACAATAACATCTCTATAATAGTCTGGCCTGCACAGAGTCCTGACTTCAATCCTATCGAACACCTTTGGTATGTTTTGAAACGTCGACTTCGTGCCAGGCCTCACCGATCTACATCGATACCTCTCCTCAATGCAGCACTCCGTGAAGAATGGGCTGCCATTCCCCAAAAACCTTCCAGCACCTGATTGAAAGTATGCCTGCGACAGTGGAAGTTGCTATCAAGTCTAAGGGTGGGCCAACACCCCTATAAAATTCCAGCATTACCAATAGAGGGCGCCACGAGCAGGTAAGTCATTTTCAGCCACGTGTCCGGATATTTTTGATCACATAGGGCCTGTTTCACTGGTGTCAGATAACGTGTCTGATAGTCTATCCAGAAGTTATCTTACTAATACGTTGGAAAAAATGTGTTTTACGAGTGACAGATAATTTGTTGTTAAAGTGTCCGGTAAATTATCTGGAGGTTCGAGAGGCTATTAAATGTTTATCTGGTAGATAACTCCCAAATAACAGAATGTGTGTGTGAACATGCTGCGATTTTCAAGGAACATCTCTGGTGTTTCCGTGATGGACAACGTAAAATAGATGATAGACGACGGATTCTTTGGTGGTTTAGAGCGTCCGACCAGACATGTCGGACAGAATATTTTAAATCCAGGACGAACAAAATTGCATATCCCGTTTTAGGTTAAAGACGCCTAGGGTTAGCAAAGCTGTCTTTGATAGAACATAAAATAGAAGATTTGTGAATGCCGACATATTTCTGTAATGTCCTGGTAAAGTAATGGTCATGTTAAATTCATTTTGTCAAAATAACAAAATGTATACTTTGTGTTTTGTTAGCAATTCTGAGGTATCACCGATGAACCGACTCATTTTGCGTTATTTTGCAGAGAGATCCGTTTTTATCGCAATTAGTCTTCATTGAGATGAGCAATCAACTGCTTTAAGTGTAGCGAGTTCGTGAAGTTTCCAAGGAATGTACAAATCATCGAAGATTTTTTATAAAATTGCTAGATTTTTGAAAGTTCACACAGCATGTTGCACATATGTTCCAATACAATCACCCGATTATATAGTGTTCTATTCTACATAGAGATTATCTTGTGAACTATCTTCAGGAAATATTTCTTAATAAACTAATTAAACACAACTCTCCTTTTCTTTTTTAACAATGTGTTTTTTCTTCAAAAGTAGTCTTTACTGTCCAACACACCCATTCAACGGATCAATTACACTCAACATATGTTGAGTGTCATGTCACCTAATTGACATGATCCGTACGAAAATAAAAAAAATGTAACAAATTTTGAAGATAGTGAATAAAATAAAAGAACCAAAAATAAAAGTTACGTGGAAAATGAAATTCATTAAAAAATCAAGTATAAGTGAAAAAATATATTAGTAAATAGAAACTATAAAAGTAGACAGGAGAAAACTTGCCAAAACCTGTTAAATTAAGCAGATATTTTTACAGAAAAATATAACTATATACAAAATTTTATTAAAAAATCCAATCAAAAAAATCCCATTATCAGAACATACTTATACATCCTCACTTAAGGAGATTATTCTAGAATATTTTATGGGTCCATTATCCAAAATTAATTATTTTAGCGAGAATATTTATGACAATATTTTTTCTAAAATAAAATACCATAAAAATACATATGTTTGAAGAAAAACATTTTCATGGTTGTTACAAAGCAAAAAATACTTGAATAATTATTGTTTCAAGTGACAACCATATTTTTTCTCACATTTGTATCTGTTTAAACTTTCTTAAACTTTGGAGTTTTTGTACAATTTATTTTGTTGTTAATATTTAAAATAGATTACTCTCGTTTCATGGGGCTTCCTAAATTCTCCTCTGCAGAATTTTAATCGACCGTTGGACTTTAAATTGACTTATATCTCAACAAAATACTCTGTTGAGATGTATAAGCATTACAATTTCTTAATTTAATTTAAATTATACATTCAAATCCTGTTCAAGGAGTGAATAGTATTTAGAAATTTATCATATATATATATAATAGACTAGTCATCGGATAAAAGTATCATTATTGAGTAATTTATGATAAATTCGCAATAGAAATTAAAGAATCCATTTTAAATGATCCTCCATAATCATGTCAAAAATTGAAATGGATTTCCTTGCCTATTTAGTTATGATTTCAGAATCGGTCATTATCAGTAAGCATCATTTCCATTATAATTTGGTTTAAAAAAAAAACAATGAACAGTTATAATAAAAGTTTCTTTATCTCTCTTCATAGCTTCATATTTTATTAAAGATGTTTCCCTTAGCAAAAAGTATCCCCCACCGAGCTATTGAAAACCTTTTTAATCGCTATCTACGACGATTCCTACTCTACCACATGGTAGCACCATTTACTTTACATTTAATAATATTTTTCCTCTCCACGATGAGGGATACGCGTCTGTTTCCTCACGTTTAAAAATATTAACTCCCCTTTCTCGTTTCTTTCCCCTTTCCATTTTGACACTCCTACACATACAAAGAACGACGCAATAAAACAAACTTTTACACGAACTCGCAGACAGCTCACACCGAAGTAAACTGCAACAAGAAAATAACAACGAATGAAGCGAAAAACGCCTGACACATTACCAAAACACATTCGAATTCACGCGCACACAGCGCGTTTGACTAAAAAATGCGGCGTTGCCGCTAGTAAAAGAGCAATCAGCCAGATTATCAGAAAGATATCTGTGAGGTTATTAGCAAGAAAGACTTTGATGAAACAAAATAAATATCAGGCACTTTTTCTGACAATTAAAATATCTGTAAGATTAGTACGAAGGTTGCCTTTTGTTTCGGTATTTGGCAACCCTGGTGTTGCAATCTGGCAACTGACAGCTCTATCGTAAAGTTGAATGTTTTGAGGTTATTCGTACTCAGAACGTTTTGACATACGAGCGCTATTTGTGTTGTTTACAGTAACTTAAAAGATTCATCTTGGCCCCAAAATAGAATTAAATCGTGAACATTTTCGTGCGATTATTTATTACAACTTTCGACGTGGATTAACTCAGCAACAGTGCATGGATGAACTTAATTCACTTTTTGGCGATGAAGCTCTATCAAAGATCAGTGTTTATCGACGGTATGGTGGATTCAATCGTGGTCGTAGTTCACTCCAAGACGAATTTCGCGAAGGTCGACCAAAATTAGTTGTTCCGAAAACCATTGATGCTGTGCGTGAACTGATATTTCAAGATCGTCATGTGACCTATCGTGGGATTGAGACAACCTTAGGCATTAGTGGGACCAGCATACATTCAATATTGCATGAACATTTGACTGTCAAAAACATTTGTTCGCGTTGGACCCCACACAATTTGTCAATCGCTCAAAAAGTGCTCATGTCGATTGGTAGAAAGAAATGCTCAAAAAATACGATCGTGATGCTTCGAAACACGTCTATGAGATCGTGACAGGTGATGAATCGTGGACTTACGAGTATGAGCCCGAAAGTAAACAGAAGTCGACTGTATGGGTGTTTCAAGATGAGCAAAATCCAACAAAAGTTGTTCGCGCACGAAGCACTTCCAAACAGATGGTCGCCTGTTTTTTCGAAAAAACTGGACATGTCGCAACCGTACAACTAGAACGCAGAACAGTCAATTCTGGGTGGTACACAACGATGTTTGCCAGCTGTCTTCCAAGAAATCAGGAAAACCAACCGCCGCCGACGGATCACTCTTCACCACGACAATGCGAGTTCTCACACATCGGCTCGAACAACTGCATTTTTGGGAACCCAAAACATCGATTTGATGAGTCATCCGCCGTATAGTCCTGACCTGGCACCGAATGACTTCTTTTTATTCCTGGACGTAAAAAACAAACTGAGAGGTCAACGTTTTTCGACACCTGAAGAAGCGGTTGCTGCATTCAGAATGCGTGTTTTGGAGATACCTCAATCAGAGTGGCAAAAGTGCTTCGACAATTGGTTCAAACGCATGCAAAAGTGTATAGATCTTCATGGGGAATATTTTGAAAAACAATAGTGATGTTCGATTATTAATATTTGTTTTTGTTCTCTAATCCTGAAATATAAAAGGCAACCCTCGTATTCGGAACTTTGTCAGGCACCATTGAAACAGTCCCAGTGTGTCTTCTGGTGAGATTAGATTTTGATTTCCCAAAAGCCCTGAAACAGAGGTGAAGGAAGTCTTCCTCCGACCTGTCGAACCTTTCGCCACTCTACATTGGGGTGCGTACGGCAAGTGATGAGATATAGGCTTTCCAGGACGGGGGCTTACTTTCCCGTATGGTCAATCTAACTCTGGCTAAGGATCTTTTAAAATGTATCCGATTATCCATGGTTGGGAATCTACTAAGATTTGTCAGTGTTTGCTTCCAATAACGCACCGTGGAGGGACAGCATTCCATTGCACGGGAGGATGTCATGGGCGACCCGACGGCTTTGGTAATTGACGCCGAGGCGAAAACGGCATCAGTAAAGTGGACAACCTTTGCATCGATATCGTTAGGGCAGTTTTCCGGTATCCGTATTTCTTTCTCGAATGTTTCCAACTCAGCTCGGTGGATTAGCCAGCAAGACTGGCAACGATTAGTTCGGGAATATCGAAATTGACTAGAATGGAGAAGTGCGGTGCAGAACGCCAAGGACAGTCCACTCCCAGATGGTGGAAAGATGGACTGCTGAGAGCCAGATCAACGGACGAGAAAGCGTTCTCTAACGGACGCACTCTAACGGACACGGGACGCGCTCTAACGGACACGGGACGCGCTCTAACGGACACGGGACGCACCCTAACGGGCACGGGACGCACCCTAACGGGCACGGGACGCACCCTAACGGGCACGGGACGCACCCTAACGGGCACGGGACGCACCCTAACGGGCACAGGACGCACCCTAACGGACACAGGACGCACTCTAACGGACACAGGACGCACTCTAACGGACACAGGACGCACTCTAACGGACACAGGACGCACTCTAACGGACACAGGACGCACTCTAACGGACACAGGACGCACTCTAACGGACACAGGACGCACTCTAACGGACACAGGACGCACTCTAACGGACACAGGACGCACTCTAACGGACACAGGACGCACTCTAACGGACACAGGACGCACTCTAACGGACACAGGACGCACTCTAACGGACACAGGACGCACTCTAACGGACACAGGACGCACTCTAACGGACACAGGACGCACTCTAACGGACACAGGACGCACTCTAACGGACACAGGACGCACTCTAACGGACACAGGACGCACTCTAACGGACACAGGACGCACTCTAACGGACACAGGACGCACTCTAACGGACACAGGACGCACTCTAACGGACACAGGACGCACTCTAACGGACACAGGACGCACTCTAACGGACACAGGACGCACTCTAACGGACACAGGACGCACTCTAACGGACACAGGACGCACTCTAACGGACACAGGACGCACTCTAACGGACACAGGACGCACTCTAACGGACACAGGACGCACTCTAACGGACACAGGACGCACTCTAACGGACACAGGACGCACTCTAACGGACACAGGACGCACTCTAACGGACACAGGACGCACTCTAACGGACACAGGACGCACTCTAACGGACACAGGACGCACTCTAACGGACACAGGACGCACTCTAACGGACACAGGACGCACTCTAACGGACACAGGACGCACTCTAACGGACACAGGACGCACTCTAACGGACACAGGACGCACTCTAACGGACACAGGACGCACTCTAACGGACACAGGACGCACTCTAACGGACACAGGACGCACTCTAACGGACACAGGACGCACTCTAACGGACACAGGACGCACTCTAACGGACACAGGACGCACTCTAACGGACACAGGACGCACTCTAACGGACACAGGACGCACTCTAACGGACACAGGACGCACTCTAACGGACACAGGACGCACTCTAACGGACACAGGACGCACTCTAACGGACACAGGACGCACTCTAACGGACACAGGACGCACTCTAACGGACACAGGACGCACTCTAACGGACACAGGACGCACTCTAACGGACACAGGACGCACTCTAACGGACACAGGACGCACTCTAACGGACACAGGACGCACTCTAACGGACACAGGACGCACTCTAACGGACACAGGACGCACTCTAACGGACACAGGACGCACTCTAACGGACACAGGACGCACTGTAACGGACACAGGACGCACTGTAACGGACACAGGACGCACTGTAACGGACACAGGACGCACTGTAACGGACACAGGACGCACTGTAACGGACACAGGACGCACTGTAACGGACACAGGACGCACTGTAACGGACACAGGACGCAATGTAACGGACACAGGACGCACTGTAACGGACACAGGACGCACTGTAACGGACACAGGACGCACTGTAACGGACACAGGACGCACTGTAACGGACACAGGACGCACTGTAACGAACGAAGTGAGACAGGACAGTGGGATGGATGGTCAGACATGAGCGAACATTTTGCTGTCAATGGTTTTTTGAGCTTCAAGGGTCCACAAATCGTATTTTGACTAAGCGTGCTAAAAAAATAATTTACCATAAGAGACGGATATTGGAAAGGTGTACCACTTTTTCATTACCAGGGCCTGGCAGTAAGTTGTTTTGTAGAAAAAGTTTGCGGTGCACAATTATACTTTTTACACCCAAAGAACGAGAATGCTAAAAGATTGTTTCTGGCGATGATGAATTTTATATTCTACATCTAATCATGCTCGCTAGAACTTGCACCTGTTAATTTCTTAAAACTCGCTTTAATTTTTCGCCTGGTGGTGAAAAACGGTGAATTTACGACAAAAACTCAATATTCGCTGTCTGGTAACGAAAAAAATCGAAGAATCTTGTTTCTGCGTTGTTCCTCGAGAGTTAGTCGTTTGGAATGGTATTTTCGGTGCGTGTTATTTCACTGTACAAAATACCTTATATAAAATAATTAGCAGTTATAAGTTCACGAACAATATCGCTAAAGCAATGTCAATTTCAAACGCTCGCAAATTAACTACAATGGCGGCCACGAGCCCTTGAGTCCAGGGAATTGAGAGGGCTCATCACAATTAGATGATAGATAGATTTATTAAAGTTCGCAACATTTACAATTGGGTTTACTATTAGAATTAGGGGGTCGATATAATAGTTCCAATTTATTTCTAGCTAACTACACTGCACTCCCTTCCCCCCCCCACTACACTACACTTCACATCACTTCACTTATACAGTGAATGACGATAATAATTAGGGCCATGACGATAATAATTATGACAATAATAATAAAAGTAATAGTAATATTAATAGTAATAAAAGCAATAATAATATTAACAATAACAATAATAAAAATAATATTACTAATAATAATAATAGTAATAATAATAATAATAATAATAATAATAATAATAATAATAATAATAATAAAGATAAATGTCTCACTCAGTATTATTCGAGATGATCTAGATGGAATGAAGCATATTTTTAAATTTGCCTACATTAGAAGGAAGAGCCTCTAGTGCTTCTGCAGGTAGTTTATTCCAATCTACTATAGTGCGATTCACAAAGGAGAACTTGCCTACATCAGTTCTTTGCTTTCTACATCGTATTTTCCAAGGATGGTCTCCTCTGCTTTTATAATCTGATTTCTGTAATCTTTTACCGATATCTGCCCATGCTCTGTCCCCTCTGTATGTCTTATACATTACGCATAAACGCGCCCGTTCCCTTCTCTTAGATAAGGACTCCCATTCTTCTCGTTCGTCACCAACGCACCCGTGATTTACAAACTTTGAGGCCAGTTTTTGAATTTTATCTAACGCTTCGATTTGCCCTTTTCTGTACGGGTCCCAGCATGCCGCTCCGTATTCTAAAATTGGACGAACAAGTGTAGTATATGCTAGGGATCGAGAATTTGGACTACTATTTTTTAGAATACGCATTACAAAGTGCAGCGCTCTCCAGGATTTTTTAACCGTATTGTTAATATGATCCGACCAAACTAAGTCGCTTCGCAGGACCAAACCCAAATACTTACAGTTTTTACACGTGGTATAACGTGTTCCTAATTCATAACTGGAGCGTACGTTCGAGCGAGACTTGGTTAAGCAAATGAATTTACTCTTTTCCGGATTTAATTCCATCTTATTTCTGCACGCCCAGTTCCATAATCAGTTAAGATCGCTCTGTAAAACATTTTCGTCCTCAGACGAGCCAATACTCCTATATATTACGCAATCACCGGCGAATAGTCTAACTTTTGATTTTAATCCAGTTGCAATGTCATTAATAAATGCTAAGAACAGCAAAGGCCCTAACACACTCCCCTGGGGGACCCCCGAGGTTACAACGGCTTTCGATGAATATTTGTCTCCTATTCTGACTGTTTGAGTGCGCCCCGTAAGAAATTCTTTTATCCACAGGATTATTCGATGATCTATTCCCGTTTCTGACAATTTGGAAATTAAAAGGCCATGTGGAACAAGATCAAATGCCTAAAAAAATCTAATATTATTGCGTCGACCCTACTCCCTTCGTCTAATGAATCTGCTATGTCCTGACAAAAAGCAATTGTCTGGCTGTCGCACGAATACCCAGGACGAAAACCGTGTTGATTTTGAAATAGCCAATCAGTTTTATTCCAAACTCGTCTAATATACTCCGCGATTATGTGTTCCATCTGTTTGCATACGACTGATGTCAAACTTATAGGCCTGTAATTGTTAACATTCCTTCTGTCTCCTCCCTTGTGAATCGGCACTACGACTGCCTCTTTCCAATTTTGAGGAATCATGCTATTATTTACAGTAACCTCCATTAAGCGCGCAAGGTACGGAATCATGGCTTCCCAGAATCAGTTTTAGTATTTCTCCTGGTATTCCATCAGGACCTACTGGTTTATTTCTCCTAATTTTTGCAATTCGTTTTCTAATAATTCCTCCATCGATTCGAAAGGTTTCTATTACGGGTGTTGTTTCACTTACTAGGGTTTGATCCTTTGGCTTGAAAACAGATGAATAATGTCTGTTTAAAGAAGCCGCCTTTCCACTGTCATCTGTAATTAACGAACCATCTGCTCCGCAGATCGCTGGAATACTTTCTTTGTTCCCTTTCTTATGTCTCACATACTTGAAGAAATTTTGCCAACATGTCAATCGGTCGCTTAGAATTGATTTTAGGTAATTCTCTTGGGTATGTAACTTTAATGCTAATAGGTCTTTGGATAATTGTAGAAAATTATTTTTCTGATCCTTATTTATATTACGTTTACTATACGCTTTCCTAACCTGCCTTTTCAGTCGCCTCACTTCTTTGTTATAGTACACAGGATCCGAATGGCACCGTAGTTTCCTGGTAGGCACGAATTTTGCTAAGCATTCAGAAATAATGTTCTTAAAATTTGACCAGATCTGTTCTACTGTACATCCGCTAGAAGCCCAAGCCGGGAAATTGCTTTTCAAGTATAATTGCATGTTTGTGACGTTTGTTCGAGAAAACTGAAAAATTTCTCTTTCAACAAGATCATTTTGTTTAGCCTCTCTGCACATTTTTAGGAGGACTCCTTTGTGATCGCTAATTCCAGGAATTACCTCGCAGGCAAGAAATTGGTCTGCCGGTCTAGTAAGGAAAACGTCCAGTAAAGCATTATCGCGGGTCGGTTTGGTCACTACCTGTGTTAAGCCATTTTCCCAGAGCAGTTCGTTAATGAGGCGTTGAGCGGCGCCTTCAGCCCCCACATCCCCCTCCCAGCTAACATGCGGTAAATTTAAGTCTCCTCCAATAATGACATTTTTTCCACTTTTCCTGATTACACGGGTTCTCTCTATAAGTCTTTGCAACGGTTCGTGTCCGTCTTGCTGTGGTCTATACACGCCTATAATTTCCCACTGATTTTTTGAATTCCTATCTCGAATGTCAACACCTATGATTTCAAATTTGTCGTCCACCCATGCCTCTACCGCTTCGAAGTTGTCTTTTATACATATAAAAACTCCCCCACCAATGCGGTCTACTCTATCGCGCCTGAATATTAAAAAATGTGGTCTGAAGATTTCAGCATTTAATATTTCCGCATTGAGCCATGACTCCGTACCTATCACGACATCTACATTATACGATTCTACCATGTTCCAGAAATGAACAGTTTTATTGTAAATACTCCTACAATTAACCTGCAGAATAACCAGAGACTCACCTTCTGCGTAGTTCCTTATTCTAATGCCGCCGTCTCTCGCCGTCATTCCCGCGTCGCTGTCGGGCGATAAGTTGCCGTCACCACGACGCCGTCCTTCCCCGCCGCTTCACCATCCCTCGCCGCCGCTGCGTCGCCGTCCCTCGCCGCCGTCTCCGCGCCGCCGACCGCTGCCGCCGTCACCGCACCATTGCACGTCGCCGTCCCTCGCCCCGCCGCCGTCCCCGCGCAAACCATCACAAGGGACACGACATCCCTTGCCGCCACCGCCATGCGGTCTCACGAGCCTGTCGCGGGGAGTTTCGGGCCTCCTATACGCGAGAAGAGTCCACCCAGCTTTGTGGACCCCGAGCGATTTAGGTGCAACCCGTCACGACCGAAATCGCCGTCCTGCAGCCACGAATTTGGGTCCACAAAGAACACATTCCTTCTCTGCGCCACCCACTCGTACATTCGGTTGACTACATCAACCCGTCTCCATGGAATGCCACGACGCCTGAGAATGCCACTAATATATATTTTTGCTTTAGGGAATTTCTCTTGTGCTTTCATCACGAGGTCACCCATATCCCCCATGACAAAGTCAGGATTTCTTCTCCTCAGGTCATTAGTGCCAACATGTATAATTACGGTGTCTGGCGTTCCAAGGTCCCTATTCCCTACATACCTCCGCAGCTGCTCGGTTCGGATTCCCGGGAGGCACGCAACATTCATGTGCTTGTTGACATTGCCTTCATGTCGCACTATCGAGTCACCAATAACGAGAATGGGTTTTCTCGCAGTTGGCGCCTGTACAATTGGCTGTGCGGCGTCTCCTACTGTAGCAGCTCGAAGTTTCTCCTCCAGAGATGCGTTTAACTCCAACTCCTGGATTTGAAGAAGAGTAGCTTCCAGTTGACGCACTCTGCTTTCTCTGCACTTACTGCAAAACCACTTGCCGTTGTCCATGTCTCCATTTTTACCACAACTCGCATGGTACCACAGTCCACACAATTCACACTGCTTCCCGGATTTTAGGTTGTTATTGCAACCACTGCACAAGATGCGAATTGCGTTAACTTCAACTTCAGGTCCTGGATTAGGTTCGACACCTCCAATTAATAAAAGTACCGCATTCGTGGTCGCACACAACGCTGCTGCTCCAGCCGCTGCCCCGTTCCCGGTCAACGATGCCGAGGGGGCTGGCGCTCCGCATGAGGAAAAGCGCGCAGCCCACGCCCCGATGCGAGCCCGATACTCCTGCAGGTAGCAACCCATTGTCTCGCGAGGAGCTCCGCTAAAACACGTCCGACTGCTACGACGACCAGCGACAGAATATGAGGTGGATAATCCGCGCTGACCCTTCATTTCGCTCGATGCGAAAGGAGGAGGAGGTTGGTTACTTCGGTGACAAGGCTAATGTATCAAATATGTAATTGGTTTTTCAATGCAAAATATTTTCTAATAGTTTAACCTGGCGTGCCCGTCACTACAACCGGTTTTAAAAGTTTGTTCATGTGATGAAGATTGCTAATTGTCTTGCATAGCTTCAAATAAGATCTTAGTCTTTGGCATTAGTGTGACTCGTCGTAGATTATAGCTGATGTGATACTCTCGTTCAAAACTTCAACATTCCACGATCTTGCGAGTTACCTCCATATGGTATATTAACTGGTAATATTGCAATTTCAAAATTGTAATCGCAGTAAAAAATACTTGCAGGAATGAATGATGCGAGAAGTACTTAGTGCAGCTAGGTTCGAATCATTTTTCTCTAATACGCACAAAAATACACATAAGATCACCTTTAAGCTGTTCTTCATAGTTATTCTCTAAACCTAAGAGTAACTAAACATAATTTCGAGTTCGGTGACCTTCGTGTCTTCTATTAAGTTTGTGGCAAAAATCTTTTGTTTTTATCTTCAAATCCTTTCAGAGGTCTTCAGAGACATAATTAACATAACATGCACTGACAATATAATCCAGAGCGGCACATTCGGTTTCGTACCACAGCGGCGGTTTCGTACCACCACTGAATGAAAAGATATATTTGATTGATACGACACGCGCCTGAAAAGGCAAATTTCGTGTAAAGCGGCAGCTAAAATTAGGTAAAACATTATCTCCTTTAGTTGAATGACAATTTAGAAATAGATTCAGCGCAGCACGGCAGCATATTAGTTATAAGCCAATGTCAACATGAACAAACTAAAATACGCTAACAGTTACAGGATGTTTAGGGCACAAATATTCCGCGATGTGAATAACTACATCTACTTTTCTTATTAGAAGTAATAAAGCTAACCTTCATTAATATCCATATTGCTACTACGATCCCAACACCCAAATACTGCTACCAGGTACAAAATACTCTATGCTTTCACATATATTGCACTCGCGCCTTACAACTTTCTTACAGATGTACCAACTTCCAGCACCTTGTACATAAAAACAGGAATTAATGATGCTTTGATTATAAAAGAATACTTGTATTCATGTTAATTTCTGATGTTATAACTTCCCTTTTAGACTTCTGCGCAAGAATTAGTCGATTTTACCTCAATGTGCATCGTAACACTCAAAAACAAATCAAAAAGAATCAGCGCGCCCGCCATTATACACCCTCTAACTCGCATATTTAATGTATCCTTATGCACAGGAATTTTTCCAGGTATTTTTAAAACAGCTAAGATGAAGCCGCTTTTCAAAAAAGGCAACAAAAATGAAATTCAAAATTATCGGCCAATTTCTCTTTTGTCGGTTTTTTCATAAGTAGACTTTTTACGTACTAATGGAAACTTTTCTTAGTAAACACGTGTTTTCAGATTGCCAACATGGGTTTCGAAAATCAAAATTCACGGGAACAGCCATATTTTCTTTTCTTAAATATGTCCCTTTATCCATGGATCAAAACGAAGAACCTATTGGAATAATTCTAGATCTTTCAAAAGTTTTTGACGTTATTGATCATAACATTTTACTCTCGAAGTTACCTTCGTATGGAATTCGTGGTGTTGCTCTAGATTGGTTATGTTCGTACCTTAAACAACGATCTCAGAGAGTAGAAATACCTTACTGGAATAATGGAACTATATGTACATATCTTTCTGATACTTTGTCAATTGCATGTGGAGTTCCGCAGGGATCGCCTTTAGGCCCTATTCTCTTCCTACTATAAGTAAACTATATGCCCTCGACTGTTAAAAACAGAAGAACAGTTCTCTTTGCAGATGACACGAATATTCTTTGCAATAATTAAACCGTAAATAGTACAATATCAGATATTTCAAATTTGTTCCGTAATAAATTAATAGTAAATGTAAAGAAAACCGTTTCAATGCAGTTTTTTATTTTAAATAAACAGCTCTACACTTCACTGAAAATGAACAGTGTGCCATTGACTGATGTTAAGGTAACACCATTTTTAGGTCTTTCAATTCAGTCAAGCCTTAAATGGAACGTCCATTTAAATGAATTGAACACTAAATTAAGTTCTTTATGCTACGCTTTCAGAATTCTTTCAAATTCGGTCAACCTCCACACTGCTCGTTGTGTATATTTCGCGAATGTTCATTCCCGCTTGAGATATGGCATAATATTCTGGGGAAATACATCTTACAGCTCCCAGACTTTTAGATTACAAAAAAGTGTACGAATCATAAGCAAATCCCACCCACGTGATTTTTGTAACCCTCTCTTTATTCATCTGGGTATTTTACCATTACCTTGTCTCTTCATATGTGAATCAGTGGTTTTTGTCAAAAATGACCGACTTAAGAGCAAGAATATATTTTCAGCAAATGCCGTTGTCTATAACTACAACACTCGATGTAGTAATCATATTCATCAGGTGACAGTATCAACAACTCACTACAAAAAATTCACATATAATATGTGTAAATTATGTTAGAACACCTTGCCAGATTATATGGGTTCGTAGGCTTCCGCGGTCGGAGTCAATGCATTCTTGGCTATCCGGGATGAGCCGCGACTCGGTCAATTGTGCTCACGTTTCGACCATCTTGCTGTGGCCTTCTTCAGAGCTATACTGCTCAGCAGTATACACAGCACGATTGACCGAGACGCGGCTCATCCTGGATAGCCAAGAATGCACCTTGCCAGATGCAATGCAAAATTCAACGCAAAATTTTAAGTCCCAAGTAAAACCTTTTCTGCTGCACACTGATTCTATACAATTAGAGACTACACTGAGCATCCAAATGGAAAGTAATATTAATTTTAACAATGACATTTAATGTGTTATATACCATTTGGATTGTATAATTCGAAAGAACCTGTAACAAGGATTTTACTTCAGCTTCTGGGTCAATGACCCCCATCTTTATCAGATTTTCGTCGTTTCCCTGATCCTCTAGCAAATGCTGAGATGGCCCCTTGTTTTGCTTCTGGATATAAATGTAACTTCAAATTAACTTCTCCCCATAGCACAACACACCCAGTTGTTAACTGTCTTTGACGTAAATAAATAAAAAATAAATCAGAAGAGCACAAGAAACAACAGCACGTCAGCAACTCTGACAAACAAAATCACAGGGGAACATTACCATGATTGCAGCAGCACTATTTGATAATGGAGCTCTGACCAGAATACTAGGGTGAAATCTTAAGAAGTCACAATTGTAACTAATTACAAACCATTAAAATCATTTCAGTAAAGCAATATTTACAATTATTTAGATCTTTTATACTTTGCTTACTATAAATATGTAAAGTTATGTACATTACTCTCATCTTCTACCCGCCGAAAGATTCCCCACTAACCGTAGCCTCCAATCATCGATTCCCAACTTCCTTTAGTTGTAGTGTTCTAACTTCATCCAATTTCACTGTCTTACAATAATTAAAGGTTTGGAATTTGATATTATATTTGATGTTACTTAAGCGTTAATACTACAATCTGATAGTATCAATGCCTAGAGAATAAGCCATGTAGAATGTTATAAATTGCATCTACTCCTTTCACTGCTTATCAAATTGGCAAATGACATTAAATTAAAAGACTTCGGATGACTTGCATTCTCATGCATTGCTTAGGTCTAAATAAATATTTGATTGAATTATAAGGACGTATAATTTAAGCAGATGACCAAATGATTTTGATAACATCAGAAATAGAAACTTTAAAAAGGAATGCACAAACTGAACAAAATTATTAAGTATGGACTGAGAATATATGCAATGAAACTAATCCAAAATGCTTTAAATGCAAAGAAAATACAAGGACAAAAATTGCAATTGAAAGCAAAATAGTAAAACAGACATCCATCTATTCATTCTTGGAAAATAAAATCTCCATACAAGGGAATAATTTTGAAACTGAACAGCCAAATTATAACAAAATTAACAGATGTATCAAAAAACATTCAACACACGACAAACACAGAAACAAAAATAAGACTTCATAACATCACGGTCAAACTAACAATGGCAGTGGGATATGGATGTTGAAACCCAAACAAATTGAAGTACCCCAAATAGGAGGTCTCAGAGCAATATTAGATATCAAGAAACAAAAAGACAAAAGAAACTTTAAACTACATCACTAACCTAGCAAAACTATCATCAAAAATGAACTTATAATGAATTTATGATTAGATTTCATTTAAAGATTACTTTTTTATAAATGGATATATACTGAAGTTTACTTATTCTGTTAACTCGCAAGTATAATTTCTTCAGTGAGAATTGAATGTTCTGAAAATCTTATTACCAAGTTTAAAAATATTTAAAAGATGCAAGAAGAAGATCAAGAATTCTGAATGCATCAACACTTCAAATTAGTATTGTAATTTCAATGAACATTTGTGAACAAATCTAATAATAAAACTGATCAGCGCGGGTTTGCCATTTATCTGCATAAAGTAAGTTACAGTTTCATTATTTTTCCCACAAAGCAGAAAATAAATCATTGAAGATGATAATGAAAAATGCATTAAAGAAAATGACGTTACACTAGTGATGGCAGCAACAATTAAAGGCAAAAGGCAAAACGTAACTCAGTACACAAGGCAACTGCATGCAAGTATGAGAATATATTTTAAAAAAAATGAATCTCAAGGCAATTAGTTTTGTCTGTGGAATATCAATTCAAAACTTTCAATGAAAAAAGGTTACAATTAAAAAATGAAGTAACTTGCACATTTAGTTCAAAATATCGAAACATAAGACCTTCAAGAATTACAAAATAAAATTTTAAAACATATTCACTTTGGACATGAAAGATGCAAAGTATAATAAGCATCTATAGGACACTAAGAGCAACTTGGTAATATTATAACACTATAATACCCTACCAAGATTTCTGCAAGAATCGTAAAAGCAAAAACCTCGAAGACACATACCGATTTTTAAGTCGTTATTACTCTACTTCAAATACCAGCTCAGTAAGCCTCTAAATTAGCTTAACATGTTTCCGAAATAAACGAGAAAGTAAAAATATTGTCTGAATTACACGAATTCAGTTTACATGTTTGACTACGAATTAAACATGTATCTATTAAAACCACACCATTAAACAATATTTCACAATACAAACCTTCACTGATCACTAAAAAACATATTCCTCTTTTGGAGAAGGCAACTTATTACGCACACATCGTAGAACACAATCCATTTGCCCGGAAAACGTGTTTGCTACAAATTTTGCCGCGCATTCTACAATGCCGGCCACATGGGTCGGTCCAACACCACCCAGATATCTAGGTATCTAGGTGGTGTTGGTCGGTCCAAAGAGTATATATCGGTCGGTCGGTCTGGGTCGGTCACCGGTAGATCACGAGCAAAGAGTTAAGTACGTAATAAGAGTAAAGATACGTAAACAAAGATCAAGAGGGGCACAGGGTCATGTTATTCGTTGGAGCCTGAGCTTGTGCCCAGAACGAGTACAAAGTACTAAAGTACTCTTTGGAGTCAACTCTTACTCGGCCCATGACGTTCTGAACAACTTTCCCCCCGCCAGTAGCCCTGGCGAGGCGGGAGTTTATTTTCGAGTAGGGGTACATAAATCGCAGCTCTTCGGCTTATGCGGCAAAAAGGGGGCAGTGCTTACTTACTAACTTATTTCTAACTTAACCTATGGATGAAGCCGGCACTTTGGCCGGAACCTAAGACTAGCACAAGACTTTGTATTTTACTACATGCTTATTTGTTTTAGTTTTCTTGGATTTTTTTTTTTCATTCACGCGCACATTCACACCAGGTTCTATTTACACTTGACACACGCACTTTGAAAATTGATATTAGTTGAACCAGTGAGTATGTATGTATGTAAATATTATTCGCGCACGTTTTCTTGAGCTCCGGAATACTTACCCCCACTCCGTTGCCAACATTAGTTGAATTAAGAATAAATTATATCAACGAGCGTTGTAGGCAAAATCTGATAAACAGAAATGTTCGCTCCCGTGTATTATCCGCGCACATTTTCTTGAGCCCTCGCTTCGCCATGCTTCGCTAGTTGCGAGAGGAGTGGGAAGTTGGGTTATTTTGACGAAAGGAATTTTGTGTCAAATTTGTAGTTCGTTTTTCGATGCTAAATAGTTTCTATTACAAGAACTAGCGAAGTGAGGGCTCAAGAAAACGTGCGCGAATATCATTGAGTTGAACCACGGTATAAGCATTACCACCTACATACTTTTTTAGCATGGAGGCATACTACGGGCCGGTTTCATAAAGCTTTCCATATGGGTTCCATAAAATTTATAGGTTGCATACATAGAGGAGAGATACAACTCTCCTCTATGGTTGCATAGGCCGTGCACCGTTGCATAAAGCAAATTTAGGGAATCTATAACTATAGATTCTATAAGAACTTAAAGATGCAACCACTAGATAGCGACACAGTCAATATTTGAATACTACTTATTCCTTACAGCGTTTTGTACGTTCTTAGCGTGTGTTGCATTTACTTGAGATGTTTTTGGTTTCACAACTGAAAATTGTTCTTTACGACAAACCAAGTTTCAATATTATGATTGCAAATTGAATTCACTGATGATTCTACAATTGGGTTAAGTGTGGGCTGAACTATTATTTTACGAATCTTTGAATTTTAGCGTAATTGTAACAAAACTATTGTTTACATTCATTGCACTCATTTATTCACCAGTACATTTCTCAACCTGGCTTTATTATATCATGTACGAAGGTGTCTGTTTTCAAAAGGGGTTGAATGCCACACGTAAGCATTGGATGGAAGCAGAGGCGGATTAATATTTTTGCCGCCTGTAGGCACATCAAATTTGCCGCCCCTTGTTTAAAATTAATGTTACATTTCAAATTGTAAAGTTTCAGTAACAATTCCTC
Organism: Gryllus longicercus; assembly: GCA_038098605.1. Taxonomy (NCBI): domain Eukaryota; kingdom Metazoa; phylum Arthropoda; class Insecta; order Orthoptera; family Gryllidae; genus Gryllus; species Gryllus longicercus. Next base: position 745,742 of record JAZDUA010000460.1, on the reverse strand, counting down.
ATTAATTTGAACGTTTTAACTTTCTAACTAAGTAACATAATATTTTGCACATTGTTTTCATAAATTAAATATATATTTTTGATTAGCTAATTTTGGATATAAACTGTATCTCCATAGCAAGTAACGTTCAACATTATTAACGTTTCAATACTGAAACTTTAACATTAAAAGGAAACTAAAACATGACAACTAGAATTGCAACATGTTTTTTTTCGTCAACGGGATTCATATACTTCTGAAATCATAAGGTATACTCTAATGAAGTAGACTAATATTTAATAGCTTGTATTAAATATTAATATGATAGATTTGTATTTATAACAACTGAACGATTAGAATATTACGACGTTGTAACAGTTTTTATAATTTTCGATTTACCATTATAAACAAGGAATATAACATTTAACGTTTTGGATGTTTTTTTTTATACAGTTGAAATAACGTTTTATTAATTATAGCTAATTTGTCTATTGATGTAAAATTTTGCGACGTGCCTTTTGGTGAGCAAATTCATCAATAATTATAGGATAATCTAAAACGCTGAGATAATTTTCTTCAATACACAATAACGCTAAGGAGTTCAGTCGATAGTCTGTCATTGTAGAATGCAAATAATTTTTAATCCTTTTTAAACAAGAGAATGAACGTTCTGCTGTGCAATTGGCCACCGGAATACATAAAAAGATTCGAAGTGCAATGTCAACGTAAGGATAAATACATTCTAATTCTTCTTTCCGTAACCACTTTAATAAAGCTGCAGGATCCGTTGGCTTAACATCTTCGTCAATGATTTTTAAATACGAACTTAAATGTATAAGCTCAGAAACAAGCGATTCTTCAAGATATTGGAGAAATTGTGAACATAAAAATATCGCTTCTTTTTAAAAATCTACCAAAGATAATTCTTCTATTTCAATGACAGCTTTAAATTTGTCATGTGCATCTTTATACGCTTCAAGTCTCTTATTCAATTCTGCAAGTAATTTATCAACAATAAGCAAATAAGTGTCGATTTTAAACGTGTCTCGTGCGGTCAATTCTGCTGCTTTCTCGTTAGTTTCATCAAATTGCATTTTACGTTTCATTTTCTTTTGTTTTCCGATTCGTACGTTTCAGTATTTGATAGCTTCTTACCCTTCTCTTCAAAAAGTTTAAAATTGTCTCTTCGTTTTTAAAAGTTCTACAAGCGAAGTGTGAATACCAACCACGGAACTTAAATCGATATCGTCTTGTTTGTTCGACGCATTCAAGCGGTCTAAAATGAATCCCCAAACCTCGGTCATAATAGCAGTTTCAAGTCGATTTACAGCAACAATAAGACCTTTAGCTTCCGCACCCGTTGACGGGTGAATCATCCGATATAATTTGAAGGGCATCTAAAACATTTTGCCAACGATGTTTTAGAGCCTGACATGCATCATCTCGAGCTGGCCAGCACGTAATTGAAAGACTTTTCAAAGAGGATGTACTGGATCCTCCATCTACTAAATTTTGAAGTATGTCCCAACTTTTCGACATGTCCTCTCAAAGGAAGCCCTCTTGAAACAAGACTTTTTATTACTAAAATGACACGCTCAAGAACATTCCTCCAATAAGTTGCCTCGGTTTCAACTTATTCAAGCAGCTGCTTATTCACTTCGTTTTCAGTGCGCTGTCTACTTTTTAATGCTGACGTACAGTTTCTATGACATGTAGAATTTTCATGTTCTTTTAATTTGGTATGCGCATTTTTTCAATCATTGAATCCCTCCGATGATAGTTTTTTTCTTACTTCTGAATAGCTTGAAAACAATAAACAAACACCGCAGAAAACGGTTCCATTGCTCGCAGAGTAAACTAAGCCACTTGTGAGGCATTTTTTCTTTACTGATATGCGTATACTCTAACATATTCAACGTTGAGTAACAAACTTTACATCATTGTACTCTTGATTTAGAAAAGTCAACGTTTTTGTTTTGTTCGAACCCGTGCTTGGCAACAAAATCATGTGTAGCTTCATTAATAGACCACAAAGCTGGATCGCTTTTCCAACAAAAACGATCAGCCGAAGTTATGGTTTCATCAATTTTATGTTCTTGCAGTTGTATACATTCGGTAGGAATCCTATTTAATTAAAAAAGAAAATAATAAATTATTATAATAATGTATTGTAATTTTATAAACAAATATTCTAGAAAGATTGTTATATATATATATATATATATATATATATATATATATATATATATATATATATATATATATATATATATGGGTTTAATTAATTATACAAAAATGCTTAAACAATTTACGTCGGTTGAATCGTCAACTCATAATCAATCGCAGTTATATTTTCAATTGCTTGAGGAATCATTTCATTTTTAGCTGTTTGGAACTTTGCAGTCTCATTATTAGATTCAGTTATAACCCTGAATAAATAAAAGAGTCAAAATATTATGTGTATTATTACATATTATATAAAATAAAGTTTAGTAACATAATTATAGTAACATATTTTATGCTAATTTATTTAAATTCTAAATTAAGATATTGTTCATTTTAACGAATACAACACGTCAAGAATATTTAATTTCTAATCATTGTACTTCAAATTTTTTGCATTTTGAGAATATTTTAGCAACACAGCTCTGCATTAAAAATATATTAATGTTATCATTTATTTATCACAAGTTATTAGTACATGGAAAAAATATACAAGCTGAAAACTAAATGTTATGTATATGTTTATACTAACTCAGTATTAGAATTGTCGAATGAACTGCAGCAGTGATGAGTTTCACATATAGGTTTAAAGAATGCATTTTTTTGTCTTATTAATTTCATTTTGACATTTTTCTTCCTTTTCTTTTCGGTTTTTGCATATTGACGTCCGCTGAGCATATTTCGATAATCACTCATTTTAAAACTTCAAAATATCATTTTTACTCAGCAAGCTCTTACAATAAACGATACTCAACAATAGTAACAAAAGAAAGAAAAGGGTTTTTCCAGATCCGTCTTCTAGAACTAACTCAAGACTTTCTATATAGCGCAATATGAATGCATGGCGAAATCCGATTTCTGATTGTCTAATTCAAACTCCTTACTCTAAGAATGTAATTCTTTCTGCTCAATCAACCAATCAAGTCGTTGGCGAATTCTTTTCATGTATTCTGTAACATTGAAAATGACCCTATTTGAAATTCAAACTTAATTTATAAATCAAAGGTTGAGGGGGCGGCTTTAGTCTCGTTTAAATAATTTTTAAAATAAAAATATGATTTATGATGTTATAGTTTTTAGAGAACCTAAATTTGTTTTCGAAAATATCAAGAAAATTTTGTGCCTTTGAAAATTTGCCGCCGTAGGCACGTGCCTACTGTGCCTACGCGTAAATACACCTCTGGATGGAAGTTGATTGATATTGGTGCTTGGTGAATAAGAATTGAAAAAAGGAAAAAGCCAAAATGTTACAGCAAAAGTTAACATATTTTCATAACCTAATTTAATCCTTCTCTCACAATACATGGGAAAATAATTTATGAGTATAGAATTCACTGATATTCAACACATACAAATACACCTAAAACGCACATAAGACACCAAATAAAATTCGTAAAAGCCACCAAAGCACAACACAAAACACGGACGCCAGGTACCGCCAATAACCTCAAACAAACAAAACAGTTGTAGCAGTGCGCAGAGCCGCCATGTTGCTTATTTGTTGAATCTATAAGCATTTGTAAACCCGTTTCAGGACCTAAGTTAAGAGAGCCTTATATAGGTTCCATAAGTCTTATTGGCTGTTCTAGAAACACGTTTTGCCGCTATGGACTATTTTATAGAACCAATAAGCTTATGGATTCCATATCGAACCGGCGAAACTCACACTACGGAATAATATATAATTCTGGATCTGATCTTATAATTCTCACCATTGAGAAATACATCTATACTTCATGCATTTAGTATTACATGAACTACCTAAGTAGCTCATGTAATATTAAATAAGCATAAGCTCCGATTAAAACGAGCCGCAAACTAAGAACAATGAGAATATCCAACCAGGAGCTACATTACAACTTAATTTCCGATAACTGCGTTACAGCTGATCAAGTGAATTCGCTACGTTTGAAGTAAAAAGGGAAGTCTTATTTCTACAACTTCCCGCAACGCCAACTTATTATGTCTTGTTTCTGCTGAGCGTACCGACGTCGTGTTGTTTTGGGGGAAAATATTTTCCGAGTTTAAAATTAAACAAGGGTTTGCAAAACTTGAGGATTTATTTTGAAATTTTACTCAAAAGAGATGTCCAAAATTACGTCCCATTGTTTGGCGGGAAGGTGTTGGGTTGCAACCTCTGCTGAGCGCATATGCGAGTCCCAGCCAGTGAATTACTAAGTTTTTGGCTGTATTAGGCAGTTGCCAGGTAGGAGTGACATATCACATTTGTTATTAATGATATTAGTTTCTTTCGGTTTATATAGGTTGTGGCTGCGAATTTCATCCGCGCAACGACCGTTTGAAAAAAATTCAGAATGTTCATTAAGACAGTTACAAAAATATTCGTAATTTTTCACGGAGAAGAGGCACTTTCAGCACGTTAACCATAATTTAATATATTTTACTCTTTATTTTTAATGTATTTATTGTAAGAAATTTGTGGATATTTAAAAATATAAATAAAATATTGCACTTTTTATCATATTAAAACTAATAGTATGGCACAGACTTCCCCGTATAAGTTTTCTATTTTCTTTGGTCTTGGCTAGCTATACAAATTTGCTACTAATACATACTCTTGAGAATTACCATCTATAGTCACCCAAAATACTTTTTTTTAAACTTTTCTTGAATTTTACGTTTTCTAGTAGTAGACCAGAAATCCTCTTTTAAGAATATAAAATAACAGTAAAACATCGTCCTAAATGGCTTTTTTTTTTTTTGTTTTTTTTTTTTTGTTTCGGAGCCGTTTTTAAGAACATTGCGCTTGCCCTACTGTAAATTAAAAAATTGAAACTGTTTTTCACAGAAAAGTTTTGAGTTTGGTTGACTTCATTAGAAGTCATTTTAACTCATATAATAGTATTTACAAATTGCTGGAAATGATCATACTAACAGCGTGAGAAATCTTTCAAAAAAATTACATTTGTATAATTTTCGGGAAAAAATATCCCGAAATGAACTTAACATCATATTAAAGAGTGCAATTAGTACTATCCGTATGAAAAGTTCAAAAACAAATATGGAGCCGAACTTTTTTAAGAAAATGGGGCTTGATCGTTTCTGAAAATGCGGAATTTTGAGTTAGTTTTCACAGAAAACAGTTGAGTTTCCGAGAAACTTTATATGACACTATTTAAAACACATATATTCATTAATACAAAAATGTGAAAAAAATGTTGCTAGTGTAAATAATAAAGCAATATGGTAATTATGCCATCTTATAGAGCGCATTTAAAATAATCCCTACCAAACGTTTAAAGAAAAAATATGGAGCCGGTTTTGAAAAATCTTGTTTTTGTAATTTTTTTTTAATTGCCCAAAATGCACCCAATATTGCGCGAAAACTACTAAAATTTTCAAAACATGTAGATGAACTTAATGAAAATAAATACTGGACCAAATATTTGTTTTCCAGGGGAAATTTATCTTTAATTTTGCAGTTGTAGAAAGACTGCAAAAAATTCAAACATTTGAAATTTTCGATAATTCCGTGTTAACTGTGAAAATTGGACCTATGCCATCTTTACCTATTTTAGTCTATTCTTAAAAGAAATTTAAAGAAAAGAATTAGAGTCAGCAGTATATACCTTTCGCTATACTGTGTATAATACTCAGTATACACGTAAGAATACGGGAGAGTAAAAAGTCTTCCTCCTCCCAATAACATAATCCCAACAGTCTTTCTAAGCTATACGATTTCTTACTGTTAGTGAAAATAGTATTGTATTTCACATAATACTTTAATGCTTGCTAAAACGGAATTCTTTCATTTTTATTTTCTTGCACTTGCCGATGTAAGAAGAGAAAGTGTTGAAATCGCGCGCCACAAAACGGCGAATTTTCGACACAAAAACTCTATTTGCCGAGCCCTGATAAGGAAAAAGTGGATAAATCTAGGTGCTAAATATCGAAAAAATCAGTTAGCACGTGGTGTAGCCAGAATACATGTTTAAAGGGTCCTCGATACCGAAAAATTGAATGATGGCAAAGCATCTGTTTGTCTGTCCGTATACAATGCTAGCGCATAAAACGTTCGGCCGATTGTCTCCAAAATCGATATTCCCCAAAAAATTCTTGGCTATCCGGGAGACGCTGCGTCGTTGTTGAGAGACTGACGTTTCGCCTGACACTGTAGGCTTCCTCAGGGCAGTGACATTGCGGCGTTTTTCGATTTTCCCCTCTCCAGTTGCCCTGGAGAGGCAGGAATTTAGTTTGCTTTATGAACTACAAGTGTTTTCTGCAGCCGATTAGGCTTTTGCAGATGGGAAGGGCTTTTAACTTAAAACAAACTAACTAAAACTTACTTAAAACTAATACATACCCTCTTTGGGGTTTGCTGGTTATTATGTGTAGGTAATTTAAAATTATTTCAAGTTCTTAATATATTTCTTGTCTTCTTTATCCATTCTCACACGCATTCACACTTATATTTTATTTACAAACACATTCATTCATTCGTTCTTTCATACAAACACGCACACTTCACAACACTATCACAACACTACGAACACTTTCTTAGGTTTGCCACGGCGCCGACTTCACTCAAGCGTCCGTGGCGTCGCGATGTCTTCGATTTCAAGCGACGCTGGCCTGCGGAACGCGTTTCCGCGCCGCCCGCGCGGCTTCCGGCACCCGTGAGCGGCGATCCCCTCCCACGCACTTCCTGCTCCCCCACGTCGCAGAGCTCAGAGAGCCTGTGCAGGGGCAGTGCGCGGAAGGCGAAGGAGACGTGCTGTGGGCCCTTTCTTCTGTGGAAGGTCCTGTGCACGTCGCTGTTCCCCGCTTTGCCGGTCTCGCGTAGGATGCGCGGGGCGGACGGCCTCAGCGCCCTTGCGAACGCAGTCTCCGCCTTCTGCCTCTGTCCATTGAGAGCTTTCTTTTAAATATAGCTCAATGCCCTTGACCGTCGCTGACTTCTCTGAACGGAGGCCCCATTCCACCTCAGAATCGGCTTGGCAGTTTGATCATAATTTTACTTGTTTACTTATTTGTATAGACTATATAATTTTATTTCACTTCACTTGAGAATAATACATTTGTTACTTCATTGATTCAAAATTAGGTTCCAATTTTCACATTTTATATTTAAATTGTTCTAATTTGCTTATACTCTAATTCACAATAATATTCTGTGATGTTTGATCATCTTCATTTTATTTATTTGTCAAGACAATTTTAATTTTACTTAACTTGAGAAAAGTACACGTGTTATTTCATGTAATCTTGATCATAATTAGGTCTCCATTTTCACATTTTATATTTCAATTTTTCTAATTTGCTTAAATTCTAACTTTATTCATAATAATACTCTGTAATAGATTATATTTTATTTGTAATTTGGAAATTATTTTTTGTAGTACTGAACATGGCCGCAATGCGACCGAAAAGGCTTTTGTTGAAAATAAAATGTATAACAAAACTAAGCCTCAAATCTATAACAATCTGTCTGTTATCATTTTAAATTACAATTCGATGTTCTTAACATTGAACCTGAAATGATTGCAATTAAATATTGTTTTAGATATTTTATTCCCACAGCTGCTGTACTTTGACAGTCATTCACAATCAATTCTATAATTTATTTTTATTGGCCACTGTTAATTGTAAGTTTAGGAACTACTTTTTTTTAAATGTAAGTTAATATTAATAATAATGTTTTCTAAGTTGTATTACTTCTAAATATTTAATATTGATTTTGAGAAAATAAAAAAGTATGTTAACCTTTAGTAATTGAAGTAACTTGTTCAATAAGAAAATTCAATTCATAGCGACACTACTGTACTTCATATTTGATTTTCATGTTTACAAAATGGGTTGCAACTTACCTCTCATTTATTTTGCATCTCACAGTTGAAAATTCAGTTCCTAACTCTTATATATGAACAAACCTTGACAAGTATACATGTTCTCACAAATGCCATACCACTTCTCTTTTCGGAGCCAGCACACAGTTGACACTTGTCTTACACGCGCTGCCGTCACTGGTCAATCAGACAGATCTAAATAAGTCCCATTCACAAGTCTAGTCCACTAACCCTGCAGTCGTCGTGGGGCCACTCCCTCCCATCCCCCTTTTCCCTCTGTAGGGGTCAAGGAAATGAGGTTTGGCAGGAGGGCAATAACACTAGCTACTGAATTTGAGTAATATACCTACTGAGAATAGCAATTTATCATCTGTAAAACAACTTCAATTACTAATCTAATTTTTTTCCCCTTCAAAACTGATCCAGCTTAAACAGGTATGTAATGTACTGTAAAACGTTGATATTCAAACACTTTCTTCTTATATAAATTTGGGTTGTTTTGGTGGTAAAAAATTTCAGAGTTGAAAATAAAAGGATTACAAAACTTAAGGATTTATTTTATAATTTTATACAATGAACATCCTGGTGTTTCTCAACCATAGAACATTAAAAATAAAAAAATTACTTTATTTACAATCTTTTAATACTTATTCACTGTTTTTGTAGTTCAGATTCTGAAATTGAGTTCTTTAAATCTACATTTATAAGGTGTGCGCACGTTGGTTCACTTTTTCCTTGAAATTGTTTGATTCTTTCTTCTTAATTTGTTCCTACATCCAATATTACAGTGTAGAATTGCAATGATTATCGGGTTGGCATTGATTAGTCTAGATAATTAACACTACTGTTTTTAAATCCTAGAACCTCAGAATTTTCATTTCCATCACAACCAATTTTTTTTCAAAAATGATTTATTGATGTGCATGTGATATATTAAGAAAAGGTCAGATTATGTTGCATTTATTCATGAATTCAGTAGCACACTACAAAAATTAAGTTAAAATTACTAAACAAGAATGGCAGCTAAGGATGTGATTGCTGCAGCAATAGTGGTCAGAGAGTTATAGTAGCAAGCAATGTGTTTATTTGAAATCATCATTAGATTTTAAGGGGGTAAACCAACATCTACCCACCAGGTTGGAGGCATCTTCATAATACGACTTGCATTTTTAACTTTTTTAACATGTATGCCTTTTTAACTTTCACAGTGCATTTTCAACTTTGTAAAATTAAAGGACAATGTTTTTGTGTATGCAATTTTATTGTATCAGTCTGAATGTTATATAATAAATAAATATTGTTATAAAGTTCTACTGAAAGTCTATAAAAGAAAAAATAAGAGAAAAATAATACTATTACATGAACTTTGAAAATACGGAGTTGGACGTGTCCCTTCCCATTCTTCTGGCAGAGACAGTGTATTACAGATCATTACATGTGCATTACAGTGTATTACAGATCAGACAACATATTTTTATTATATTTATCATACAAACTTTCATTACATTACAAATTTTATGGGAACGAGTGAGACAAAAAAATTCTAAAAATATTCGAAACAAGTTAATCTTCAGCCTTGGGGGTGGACGCAAAACGTGGCAAATTGTTGACAAAAGAAGGAGGGCTAGGTGAAATGTTTCCAGCCCGTCCTTCTAATTCCTCTTTCATATCTTGAAGTTTCTTTGGATCAGTCAGAAAGTACACCCAAAGCAATCGCCGCCTCCATTCCCTAGGACTTAGGGCAATTGAAGTCTACACAGAACAATGCAAACTATTAGAATTAATAATACACTCTGGGTTGGACCAGTATCAAGATAAGTCCCACAAACCACAGTAAGTCCCCCACTTTACATAAATATTTTCAAAAAAGAAACTTCCTGCAACTTGTAAGGCTTATCTTGTTACTGCACTAAGCCCTTCAAATATACTGCATCTCCTTGGTTCTCCTTATATTCACTCATAACTTACATTTAAATCTTCCCTCTCATCTTTTCTGGTCTGCAATGTTTCAAGTGATGCAGTAAATCCCAATGAGACTGGAGACAATTTCTCCATATTGAAATCTAGATCTTCCTCAATTCTGGATATATCTTTTTCAATTTCTAATAGTTGCACTTTACTAAATAAATACATTTTTTTAAAAAAAAAAAATTTAAAACACTGCACTAAATGAGTTATCGTATTTTGTATGTTTATTTGGAACAAACCTGTCAATTAAAATTTTTTTCTTCTCACTAATAGTTAAATCCAGCTCATATTCATATTTGGTAATCAAATCTTGCAAACTTTGTTCCTCTGTAGGAAAGTATTTCTTAGCCAATATCTCTAGAATTTGAGGATGTACATTTTTTTCAACTAATGGCATTTCAAATTTCTTCTTGTGTTCCTCAAGACTTGTCTAAAATGAATAGAATTATACTTCACTGACAATAAAAATGAAATGTTTTATAATGCATAATATGTTTTTACATTTAGAGAAAGGAGCTTTTCATATTTAAATATATATACAGTCCCTGGCCATATTATTAGACGCACTCCAAATTTTTAACAAAATGTTAAGTTTTGAAGTCTCTCATTGCAGTACATTACATCTGGCATAGTTGCAAATCAATCAATAAAAACAAAGCTTCTTTTTCTAATAACACATTATTTGTCATTATGTACCATTGTTGTGACACTTCATTGTTACTTAGACACACAAATTACAAGAGTTGAGTAGAACAAGGGGTGACATGAGTAGTGTGTTGTTGCATGAAGATAGTTTATTTTCCATTTATTAGTTTGTGAAATAGTTATAGCCGTGTTTATTTAAAACTTGTGAATTATTGTATACTAAAAACTGAGAGTTTTGAATAAAAATAATGGGAAAGGCTAGTGATTTGTCTCCTCGGAAGATCGCAGCAGTGAAAGCTCTTGTCGACACAGAAAATTATTCAAATCGTGAGATATCTCGAAGGTTGAACGTATCCAAGCCATCTATTCGGTGAATTAAGAAAAAAATTGTCCTTGGTGAAGAATTATCCCCACGAAAGAAGAACACATGTGGAAGGAAGAGAATATTTTCACCAAGATCTGAGAGATGTTTGAGGAAGATTTGCCATGAAAACCGGTTTGCTACTATTAAACAAATTAAATTTAAATTGGAAAGTAGTGGAATCTGTGTATCTGAAAGGACAGTAAGGCGTACACTACTACAAATGAATTTTAAAGCTTGTAGACCAGCCCCCAAACCCAGATTAACAACTGGTATGAAAGAAAAACGTCTTGCACGGGCTAAGAACCTTAAGAATAAAGATTTGGACTTCTGGAAATCGGTAAAAATTTAGTCTAGTGCTTTTTTCATAATTATAAATGGCTACCAAAATTAATTCTAATGTCATTTACTTGTATTTCAGGTTTGTTTTAGTGACGAATGCACTTTCGAAATTCTAGCAAACAAACATCAATTTGTGAGAAGGCGCCCTGGTGAAAAGTATCATTCAGATTGTGTCATCCAGGCTGTGAAACATCCAGTCAAGGCAATGATTTGGTCAGTGATCAGTGGCAAAGGCACTGGGCGACTGTACTTGGTCAAGGGCATCATGAAACAAGACCAGTACAAGCAAGTATTGGAGAAACGACTGCTGCATCAACTATAGGAATGGTTCACAAACGAAGAATCATTTGTTTTTATGCAAGATGGGGCTCCATGTCATACTGCTCGAACAGTTCGATCATTTCTGTTGGAGAAAAATGTTCCTGTGTTACCATGGCCAGGAAATTCACCAGATATGAACCCAATATAAAATGTTTGGGAGCTCATGAAGAGGGAAATCGTAAAGGAAGAAATAACAACAAAAATTTGCCTCCTTGAGAAAATAAGTTTTTTTATGAAAATTAGTTTATATATTATACTGATAGTCATAATTTTGCATATGATATCTTGTTTGTATCGTAAGTATTCAATTATTACTTATGTATTTCGTTAGAAATAAAAAAATACATTTTTCGTTGCAAAAACGTGATTTTTATTGAAAATTTAGGGTGCGTCTAATAATATGCCCAGGGACTGTATATACACATAGATGTGTGTGTGTTATATACAATAAAATAAAAAACACCTAACAAATGGTTTGCAAATGTATTCCTGAGACATTGATAGATAACACACACACACATCTATGTACACACATTGTACAAGACTTTGTATTATGTTACTTTGCAATAATCTCAGGAAAATGGGCAAATAAAATACTACAATGGAAGAAAAATCTTGTAAAGTGTTTGTAAATCAAAGAAAAACTTACGATTCTCGCTTTCATGTTTGACATTTCTTGGTGAAAATACTCATAACAATATACTAGTGACTGATGTACAGCATCACGTGGTTGATCCCAAAGAACCTTCACAACATACGTAAGGTCCACAAGAACTTGCAGTTTCTGGAGAATATCAATACACGCCTTAGAAGCAGCTACGCAAGTCTCTCGATGTGCTTTGATGCACTCAAGAACGTGCAATATTCCTTTTTCTTTAATTTCAAGCTTTGTTTGCTTATCAGATAAATTTAAAATATCAGAATAGTATGACTCCAATTTCTTTGTATCCAGGTCTTCGTTAACTGGATTGCTAACAAAAGAAATGATAATTCAATTTAGGGTAAATAACAAAATATTTTTTACAGAAAATATTAGACACGATAAAATTTAAACTAAAATTGTCAAATTAATAGTTCTGAAAACGTCATCCTATCATTCAACAAAATGATCAGTTTTAACATGTACAATTATAATTAGTTTTAAATTACTTTTCATACTTCTGAAAAATATTTGTTTTAAAATTCACTGAAGAGAAAAAACGAGTTAATGACACATTGAGTTAGACATGATTTCACATGTGGAAAAATGTGTTTCCTTGAAACATATCTTTAGAAGAATAAATTAAGAGATAAAGAAATCTTTCCTTTGTATGTAAAAGATCCTGTGTGAAAATCTTGATATTTGTAATCTACAGCTTTTTTTCATTCACTCTATATTAGTTTTAGGTTTATATATATTTAATCCAAAAACATTTTGGTAAATATTCTTTAATGCATTTTTTAAAATCAATTTTATTTATTTATTTATTTAATTTACGCCAATCGGCTTTATACAAATAAGAAATTACAATGTATATATTGAGTTTCTAAGTATAATTTACAATAAACCATTACTGAAACAGAAGTTATCGCAGTATATTATTGAAATAATAATTATATATATAAACAAAAATATAATTTAATTCATAATACATTAAATATATTACTGATAAAAATAATCGAAGTATAGAATCGAAAATACGACGAAATCATTTTCTAGAGAGCACCACATTTCTCTATCTGTGACAAAAATGATGAGATAGATCCTCCGAAGAATTCCAAGTCAGAACAGTATTCATTCACCAGATTCACTATCCTGTTTTTCGGTCCGTGATGTACGTAATTCTTTGTAGTTCCAACTGCATTCAACAGTCTGTTGGATCTCAAGCTAAGTTTTGGGCAGACGAATTCGAATTGTTCTAGTATTTCTGGGCAGTCGATTTGCCAATTAATAATCTTATAAAAAAATGTTAGATCCGTGATACGTCTTCGTCTCGAAAGGCTGTCAATGTTGAATTGATTGTAGACTTCATCGATGTTTATGCGTTGACCTCCAGTACCCATATAATACTTAACAAATTTGCAAAATTTCTTTTGGATATTTTCAATTTTTTCAACCAGAGTATCTGTGTACGGTGACCAGATCATTGAGCAGTATTCGAGTTTTGGACGTACTAATGTAGAGTATAGGTGAATTAGTGTATGAACGTTATTAAATTCTTTTCCAAATCTGAGTATAAATCCCAGTGTTTGTGTCGTTCTAGATATCATCTTATTTACGTGATTCGAAAAGTTTAATTTATTGTCGATAATGACCCCTAGGTCCTCTGTGAATGTGACTTCTTCAAGATGATGTCCAGGAAGATAGTATATTGCAGGTTGTCGTTGAGCAGAACGTGAAAAAGAGATTACCACACACTTGCTAAGATTCAGCTTTAATTTATTCCTCGAACACCAGTTATTCAGCTCGTCAATATCTTGCTGGAGTAATTTTGAAGAAATATCATGGAAGTGTGCCTTTTGGCACGATCTGTCTTCAAGAGAGTCCTTCCATCCCCTAACTGGTCTGTCCTTACTTTTTTTCATTCAGGTTGTAGAGGATTTTTGGCATTCGATCTTCTCTTTAAAATAACATGTCATTTCTTTCTAAGTACGTCTATTTTTTCAGTTAGGTTGAAGATTTATTAAAGTTGTATTCAATGTTTTCACTTTAAGCCAAAATCGTTAAAGAGATTTAACGATTCTCCTTAATTACTTTAAAAGAAGAAAAACATTTATTAAAACATCAGTTTTTAAATTTATCATTTAATTATTGTAAATCATGTAATTATTTAAAAAAGTAAAGATATATATATTTGAGGGGTCCAGTGCAATACCACTCTACCACACAATATCTTTAAATTTGAGTTACTTATGCTACGCTAATGAAACACTTCTCTTGAGTCCACATTACCAAATAAGCTTGTGGCACCATGATTGCATGACCACAGCAGGATTTAGAAAATAGACATTCTTCATTCAAAGAAATGTTACCATTTTTATGTGTAATACAGCCCTAATCAATTAGTACTTATTGTTGAAAACAACTGAATTTATCACAAACCTTTAAACAATGTTAGACACTTTTTGAATAATGAAATTCTATTTAAAAGTTTTCCTGTTATTAAAAAATATAAGGTGTAATGGTTGTTACTCGTGCACTTTTCAACCCTTTAATGGTCCATGAGAAGAATACTTCCCACTTAAAATGGAATTTGATCCCTATACTAAAACTATCATTACTACTTGATCAAATAAGTCTATTAGTATATAACACTTCTACAAATTGTTTATTTTTCTTCGTTTCACAAGTAAGTTCATTTTTAATTTCTCAACTTACAAAGGAACTTTGAGGAAAGAGAAATTTATGCAATTGTGTTTTGTATATTATATTGGTTATTTTTCTCAAAATTGTTCAATAATGTGAAAAAGTTCTTAAGAAATATAATATATTCTTCATATCAACTTTGGAATTAATTTAAGTATTTTTATCTGAGTAATTTTTATTTTACAAAGAGTTAAAATACAAATATATTGTCAAATATTACAAATAATAAATATTGATTTTTTTAAAAATAATCATTTGATTATAATCATGATTTATATCAATGATTTTAATTACATGATTTAAATCATACCACCTTTAATTAAAAAGATTGTTATTCACTTGAAAATGATACATTATATTTTCTTGCCACTCTTACATGATTTACATGGTCAATGTTATTAAAGTAAAGTTGAGTATTAAACAAGAGTTGGCAACATCCCACATCTGTTTGACACCTTGACTTATGATTTTAATCTAGCATTCCGTTGTTTCCTTGTCCATACATATTAGTTTTAGAATATTGGCTTAAGATAATATTTATCATGTTATTTGAGAATCCATTTAATTGGATAACAGACAATAATTTGCTTCTAGAGACTATTATTAGCTTTTTCAAAATCTGATGTATATAGGTAGATTGTATTCATGTCTTTTCTCAAATAGTTGTTGTAGACCAAATGTACAATCTGAGCATGAGTGCGCTTTATGGAATCCATTTTGTGTTTCATATTTTATTTAGCCTTCTTGTGAAGATTATAGCATAGACTTTGTATACAGAATTCAGGAGACTAATTCTCTTACAGTCACTCACATGCCCTCACAAGAATATTGAGTGGATAGTTGCCTTCTTCCATTTATCTGAGGTTTTGTAGGTATTCCAACACGCATTTAGTATATACAGGTACCTAAATTAAATCTCGAGGTGCATATTTAAATATTTCTACATTTAGTCGGTCACTTCCCGATCTCCTGTTTTTAAATGAGTGGATTACTTCCTCCAGTTCCCTGTATTTAATTGGGTCTACTCTCCTCTCTAATCGCACACTCACCTAGCCAGTTTTCCTCTTCTTCTTTGTTTAATGACCATAATGCTTTATAATACATTATACACTCTCTTTCTAAGATGTTATTAGCATGCACACTGTTTTTTCTTCAGCATATAAAGGTTTTAAAATTTTATATGCTCTGTTTTGGGCATCATGCACATCATGTTCTATTCCATTAATATATCTTTATACATCATACATTCTCTATTTAATTTTTTCACTTCTCTTCTAACTATAGTGCATTTTTGTTGGCTAGCTATTTTGTCTACGTCAGATTGTAACTATCATAAATAATATTTTTTCTCATCTTCAATTAGTGTTTCAATTTTGTGAATCCAAATTTTAAATGCTTTCTTCCTTTTGCCTCTGAATATTTTATCTAGTACTTCATTAGCAGCTATTGTTACGACAGTTTTCAAGTCTTCCCATTCATGATTTACATTTTTGATTCAAGTAGTCCAATAAAAGTTTGCTGTATCATTTCCTTATACTGTCTTGTTGTAATAAATGGATTTTGAAATTATCAGGAAATAATAGGGGTTTTTCACACTATTTTTATGATTGTTAATTTTTTTTATCCATTTGGCAGAAATATTTATATATACTATTACCATAAAGTAATCTGAGAATATGTCAAAAATTCAGTAAACTCCTGTATTGGTTACAAGAGGCACTAATTTAGAATTTACTAAATTATAATCAATAATCAATTTTGTGCCTTAGGACACTCGCATATATTTGTGTACCTTTGCGTTTGAAAAACCTGTTTGTGATATAATTCATTACAATGATTACTAATCAACTTTACCATTTTCATTCAGAGACCTTTTTTTTTTTATTACATCCTATTATTTTTTCAACTGACTGGTTCCCAATTTTTGCATTAAAATCTCCTGCCTGATACTGCAGTCTCTAGTTCACAGAATTCAGATGTTTCTGCAATGTATAATAAAAAGTTATACTTTCTTCAGGCTATAGGACTGGCTGCATAAAGTGCAAATATAATTGTAATATTTTCCACCGGGCGTGTCTAAGCCTGGTCCGAGTGTCTTCTAAGAAACAAGTAATGTACTTATGTTCCGGAACAATGTCCAGTACTTCAGCATCCGATCTTGATCAAGTTTTTGTAGCGTTTCCGTGATCCACTGAGCAAATGCTGACATGGCCTCTTATTTTGCTTCTGGACATAAACGTAGCTTCACCTTTTGCTAGTAGTGGTAACAGTAGAGGGGAGTACTATTTTGTTAACAATACAAAAATACAATAAAATCTGCAGTTTGTTTGTTGATTCAAGTTTGCAATAACTTGAGAGCAAAAATCTTTAGTTTTCAAAAGTTGCAAACTTTGCATTTTTTGAAAAACTTTATTTATTATTTAACTATTTGTAGTTAAAATGTTGGGAAAGGATTCTGAAACTCAATAAAATGTGCACAGAACGTAATTCTCCCCCATACATCACATACAGTTCATTACTGTTCTCTGACTCAATAAATCCAAACTAACCATGGATCTAAACCCGTGGATCTAATTCCCCAGGCTCCTGGGCATCTCTTACTACTTTTTGCACTGGCTTCTGGTCACATTTACCACCCAATCCATATGAAATAAAACCTTACCTCAAGATATCTTGTAGTTGAAGCTCAACTATCCTCAGCAGTTTTTCATTATGTCCAATGTGTTCTTCATTTGCTTTACCCTGAAGACTACTGTACTGAGCACGATTCAATCTGGATAAAAATCCACCAAAATTAAATATGAAGAAAACAATTTAATAATTCATAACATTTGACACAGACTATCAATGGCCAGTTATTAGTATTCTGTGAAATAATTACTAGCCAGTTGATTGTTAAATTTTGCTGCTGCAAAGATTCCAGAATCCTGTTCTGCTCAATATGCCAGAATCCAAAACTGATCAAAAAGGCTTTGAATTTTAATATATGAAACAATTTCCTTCATACATTATTAAAGAATAATTTTGTGGTTCAATAAAATGTACTAAATTTGACGATTTAATTCATGGGATAACTCTTAGCAATAAATCATTTTTATAATTTTATTTAAGTAGTAGCTTTAACTTAAAAGTCTTGAGCAACCTAACTGCAGGTTTCTCAAAACAGATTTCAATGTACAATAAGATCATACAATTATTACACTTTTCCAGTATTATTACTGAATTATATACCACATTTATCTTTCCCATTACACTATAGTGTTGTTGAAATTACAAATTGTTCTTTATGTTTCAATACATTTTTAACTTATAACTCACTTAAAAATAAAGGGGGCAAAAGAATAAAATTGTCAAATATACCCCCTCAGGATTACAATTTTATATTGAAAATTGTAAATGATGTGTAAAAAAAGAAGCTTTTTGCCTGATTTAAGTCAATTTAACTTGAGTACTTCGTACAAATGAAAAATAAATAAATAAAACATGTGCTTTTAGCTTCTTATATGTATGATTAAATTTTTTAAAATCATATAACGCCTGTAAATATTGACTTTAATTATTCTTGCAATTTTCTATAGACGATAAAGATTTTTTGAGAATTTTTTCAGGCGTTTATAACTGATTTTGACCCTTACAATCAACAAAAAAGAAGAGAAAAATAGAAAACAAATACCGTATACCAAAAATAAGAAGAGTATTTTTACCCGTTTTCAACCTTCAAAAATTGGGGGTCATCTTATCTACGCGTATGATGAAAAATTCGTGTACAAAGAAAAATGCAATATCAACGATATGATGTTGTTACTGGTTAAGTAGAAGTTTACTTCACAAAGAAAAGCCATTTGCAATTGAAACTCTTTTTTATTATTGGATATGTTTATGAAATAGTCAGTTATTTACGTAACTACTACTACGGATTGACTGTATAGTAAGGTCACACGAGCAATAAGTAATGAGCATCGTAGATTAACACGTCTTATATCTTATTCGGAACAGCCAAAGTTTGTCTTTTTGCATAAGATACTGTGTTATACTATGACGCACGTTGCTTATTGCGCGTCAATGCTACGCTCGTGGCAGGGACCTTTAAAGTTATGACATCATGAATGCCATCTCACATATTGTGAATGATCTCATGAGTAATACTTGTAAGTTTCCCTGAATTCTTACTAAAACATAATGTATGCAACCCTGAAAAACTTCCCAATCGCTGAAGCTGCCTGCAGATTATGAACAAAAAATTCAAATACCTAGTAGGAAACAATTTCAAGTTATAGAAACAAATGCCATCTCATTTTCGGATGTATCCCCCCCCCCCTCCCCAAGTTTCAAGTTAAAATACAGGGGTTGTCTAAATATAGGGATTTCCTTTCAGTATAAAAACGTTCATCACTACAAAAATGAATACAAATTTTGGAAGGAATATTAATTAGTTCAATGTTTGAAAAGCACAAGAAACAATATTTTTATTTAGTAACAGTTATCTGAAAAGACATTTCAATTAATTCAATTTCCAGACCTCATTAGCATGTAAGGGGCTGTCCATAAATTACGTAAGACGGCTAGGGGGGGGGGGGCGGTTCATCCATGTCTTACGGATTTTTACGATGGGGAGGGGGATACGGGTGGAAACGTAATCTTACGTAAGAAATTATTGAAATTAATTTTATTATTTCTTTCATTTATTCTCATAAAAATAAATATATTCTGTTTAAATTTCGCTCCATTTTGAAGAAAATTGTTTTTTTTTCAGTTTTTCTATTCTTGTCTAACTTGTAATTTTAATGTTTCTATCTCATAAATATAGTACTAAAAGTTTATTTTAGAACGTAACCAAAACATCTTGTATAAATGCACAACTTCGGTTGAGTATAGTTCTTGGTATTTTCTTGTTTACAATATGTCAACACTGTTGGCGAAGAAACGTTGATCTTTCGAACGCTAAGTACAGTATTGTTATTAAACTATAATTAGTTTATCAAAAATGGATAATTCGGAGCTCTATGCAAGATTTTATGATGCATATATTAAACGTTTCCCGTACAAAACCAAATCTAACCAACAAAGCGAGGCAAATGATGTTTGGAGATCGACGAAAAAAGAATTTACGGGGATTGAATTTCAAAATGCAATTGAAGAAAAAATCAAAACATGGAAAATTGAATCAACAGTTAGAAAATGTCATACAATTACATCTTTCTTTGCAACGGTAATGTATATCATATCTATTGTATAAAATATGAATTATAGTAGTTGCATTATTAGTTACATTAATTGTATTTGTTATTATATTAAATTCATTGCAATTTCATTATTAAAATTGTTTTATTAGTAACAATTTAATTTTATGTACTATTTTTTATATATAAATCACACAATAATGTATTTAGAAAATGCCTCTTTTTTATTATAAACTTAAAAATATAATTATTTTTTAAAGTAGTATTACAAAAATTGTGTATCTTTATTTCTATAGAATATTCTGTTAAAAATAGAATCAGTTAACAATTTGAATGTTAATTCACGGTTATTTTAATTGACTATACGCTAATAAATAAAATTATTAAAATTTTAATAAATTAGTAAACACACATTCAAAGTGACTTTATATGATCAATATTCTTTTTAAGGCGCAACAAATTTATTTAATTGGTAAACTTATTTTTTACTATATATAAGAGGGATATGAACACATTATTTAATTCAGTTTAAAAGATTACTTGACTCAGAAAATGTTAAATCAAATGAATTTTTAGAAATATTTTTAAATTGACAATGACCTATTCTTTAAGATGTATTGTTTAATAACTATATTTTGTTTCCATTCATTTTATCAAATATTATATCATTTTTATATTAAATTTTCAGAAACAGAGTAGTTCAGATGATTCTTCGAAAAGAACAGAAACTGCTGTTTCCAAAACTGCGAATAAGGAACAAAAAAGAGTCTCAATCAAGTACATTGCCAATTCCCGTTGAAGATAAATCGCGAAAGTGTAATCAAGTACAATCTTATGACGCACCTGCTCAAGAAAAGTTAAAATCACAAATACAGTTAGTAGAATGTGAATTAAAACATGAATTATTAAGAAAAAATGTTGGTTATGCAAATGATGATTGCAAAACAAGAATTAAAAAAATGACACATCAATTAGAGGAACTAAAAAAAAAGGAATATGATGCAAATTATCAAAGGCAGTATAGACAATCCGTTAAGAGAAAAATGGAAGCAGGAATCCAAGATTGTACTCCATCTAAAAAACAAAAAACAAGTGGTAGGCCACGATTAGAGGAAGAGCAACCAAAGTTACTTGATGCAATCGTACAAATTGCAATTTTTGGTAGTGCTGCGCATGAACATCGACACATGGAGGAAATTAAGAGTTGTAAAACTCTTTCAGATTTACATGAAGAACTGTTGAAAAGAGATTTCCACCTTTCAAGAAGTTCCCTTTATTTGCGATTGTTACCTAAAAGAAACTCTACAACTGAGGGAAAGAGGCACGTTTCAACGGTGCCTGTTAAACTGTGCAGAGCGCAAAATGATCATCATAAAAGCCACATAGATGGAAAGTTTTGTACTTCAACTGTGCGTGATTTAGAAATCTTAGCATCATTTTTAGGCCCTGGACAAGTAGGATTCATATCCCAAGATGATAAAGCTCGCGTACCTATTGGTATCACAGCAGCACACCACCAAGCCCCAATTTTGATGCATATGCAATATCGAGTAAAACTTCCAGATCACGATTGGGTTATTGCTGAAAGGCATAAGTTGATACCATCTGTTTACGCTGGAATCGTTATCAAACCAGAAGGTTTAGGATCACCAGAGTCAGTATCGTATTCTGGACCCACTTATATCGCTGTAAGAAGTGGGAAACATTCATCATCGACTGCATCAACTCATGCCGCGGATTTTGAACGATTATTAGAACTCGATACTTTTTCTGAAATTCTACGTGATGGTGAAAAAGTCAAGCCTGTTTTGATTTTTTGTGTTGACGGTGGTCCGGATGAAAATCCTAGGTAAATAATATAATTTTCTTTTTAGATTTTAGATCAAAAATGTAATACAAGAAGTAAATTTATGAATAATTTTGTTTATATTTTTTTTATTTTTAGGTATCCTAAAACTATATCAAATGCAATTCAACATTTCAAGAATCATGATCTAGACGGACTCTTTATTATTACCAATGCGCCAGGTCGAAGTGCATTCAATCGCATTGAGCGAAGAATGGCACCATTAAGTGCACAATTATCTGGAGTTATATTGCCTCATGACTCATGTGGTTCTCACCTAAATAGCAAAGGAGAGACAGTTGATCCTGAACTTGAGAAAAAAAAATTTCGCTAAAGCTGGTCAGATATTGAGTGACTTGTGGAGCAAATTAATCATAGATGGTTATCAAGTCACCGCTGAATATATTCAACCAAACAGTCAAGAACATGAAAAACATACCACCGATCCCGAATGGTACAGAAAACATGTTCGAGAGGCTCAGTACTTGCTTCAGGTAATTCATCTTTTCTAAAATTATTTAAAAGTAATAATTAAATAGTTTTTGAGATAAAAATGACTGGTCTTTCCTCTTACAATCGCTGTGATAAAAGTAATCATTGTCGCTGCAAAATACAAATCGCTCTTGAATTCTTGCAGTCAAAATTTCTCTTTTTACGTGACGAATATAGACTATTTGAAATATATTTTCTTTTTAACAAAATGTGTGACCATGCTTATATAACTATCATTATCTTGTTAGTATAATATTAAATATCGATTATTCAAAGTTAATATGATTTTATTTACAGGTGACAAAATGTACAAATTCAACATGTTGCAAACCGTATAGAAGCAATTTGCATCAAGTTTTAACATACCAATTTCTCCCGTCTCCTTTTCC
Organism: Gryllus longicercus; assembly: GCA_038098605.1. Taxonomy (NCBI): domain Eukaryota; kingdom Metazoa; phylum Arthropoda; class Insecta; order Orthoptera; family Gryllidae; genus Gryllus; species Gryllus longicercus. The sequence goes on along the minus strand of JAZDUA010000460.1, from coordinate 722,843 downwards.
AGTAAAATATGAAGCAAACAAACTGATAATTCCTAAAATTGGTGACGAACAGGGTGCCAAATTTTTGCCGTTATTCCAAAGGATGTCTTTAAACATGCAAATACCACAACAAAAGTATCAATGTATGCCGTATGATTATTATTGTCCGTCGGTGCAATCACAGATAGAAGGAAGAGTGTGTTCGACTTGTCATCTGTACTTTGCGTCAAAAAAAGCAGCAGCGTCACATTCGAAAGCTTTGGCCCACAATATTAGGCAAAAAAAAAGGAAGTAATAAAAAAAGGATAATAAAAAAAGGAGTAATGAATTTCTTTGTATAATTCAAAATGATGGTAATTCAGTTGATGTTGAGTGGCTGGAAAGCGATGAAATTGACGAAAATACAGAAGATTTAAGTGCGGATAAGGAGGAAACTGCATCAGTACCAATTATAAATTCTATTGAAAATTGGTTGACAAATCCTGGGAGTTCAGATTAGGGTCTGAATGTTATATTCTGACTAAACTGTGATTTATGAGTGAACTGTGATCTAAAATTTAACTGTGTTACTATGATTAAACTGTAATTCAAATTTTATAATAATTAAACTTGTTAACATGTTGCAATATATGATATACTTTCATTTAAAAAATTTGGAATCTTACGTAAGAAACCGGGGGGGGGGGGGGTCAAAAAGAAATTTACGGTATTTTATGTGGGGGGAGGGGGGTATTGATTTTCACCGAAAATTGTCTTACGTAATTTATGGACAGCCCCTAATAGTATTATTACGACAGCAAATCTTGTTCTTCTTACATATCAGAAGTTTTAGTTTTGATGTTCAACTTCCCTTTTCCTGTTCCTCAGCAATCTTGTTTGACGTATCTCAACATTCTATTTAATTTGCGATCAAATCTCTATTATATGTCACCTGGTTTCAGGCTGTACGGCTGCCCTTTTTTTGAAAATTTCCCCATTCCATGTCCATTCCTCAGCAACATTCACGTTACCCAATAATAAAATAATAATAATAATAATAATAATAATAATAATAATAATAATAATAATAATAATAATAATAACAACAACAATAACATTTGTATGGATTTTGGTTTGGAAGTGTGCTGTTGATCACATTTCAAGAGAATGAACCTCTTTTGATGGAAGATTTGAAAATTCAGGAACTCTTCAATGGCGATGAATATAAGTATCTGTGTCTCCAGCAGCTCCTAGGAACCACAGATGAGAAAATATGAAAACATGTGGAAAGAAAGGTTCTCTCTCATGTTACAAAAATCTGCAAGTCCTGTATTAATTCGCAAAACAAATTTACAGGAATTACGAGTAATATCAGGGTTCTCAGTAGCATCACATACATTTGGAGTTGCCAGTGGTTGGAGACATCTTTGCAAGCTTTCGATAGAAAAGCAAGAACATGTCTATCAAAATATTGGATGCATCATCCTCGAAGTTCCACCAAAAGACTAGATCTTACACCATGGAGGACATGGACTGTTAAGTCTTGAAGTTATGTGCCACCAGCAAGAAAAACGGCTCAGAAATTAATTCATCAACAACGAATCCATGAAGGCCATCTGTGCACAAGATCACGGCAATACACCTCTTAAGCTGCTCCAAGAAGACCATAATCCAAGTTTTTCAAAATCTGAGGACCGAATTGAGCAGTGGAGATCAAAGGAACTCCATGGCAGATTTGCTACAGCGCTTCAAAGTATCTCCATCGACATTAAGAGGTCGACAGAATGGTTGAGAACCCCTGGACTTTTTGCCAAGATGGAAGAATTTGAGCTGGCCATTCAAGACCACAAATAACTACAGACGATATAGCATGAGAGTGTCAGTGACAAGTGTCACCTGTGTAAGAAGGCCACCGAATCTATTTTACACATCTGCAGTGGATGTTCTAAGTCAGCACAAACAGGTTATTTATGTCACAATAATGTGGCCAAAATCTTCCACAAAGCTCTTGCCAAAGGATTGGAAATCTTGCTTTGTTACAAATATCTACCAGAGCAAGTTCTATTTAATGAGAGAACAAAAATTACGTGGCATACTGTCATTGTTACATATAAAACAATGGAAGCAAATAAGTCTGATATTGTCGTGTTCGACAAAACTACTCGCAGGGCAATAATAATAGATATCCCATTAGGTCATAATCTGCTGTCAACAATTGCAGAAAAGAAAAGAAAATACAAGCCACTCTCAATTGAACTGAAAAACCTATACAAATTAATAGAGGTCGATATTGTACCCGGTATTTCAACTAATGGGCTTGTTGATGAAGATTGGAGGATTTTAAAAGAGAAACTCCATTTAAATGAATGGCACTTCAGAACCACACAGAAGGCGTTGTTGCTGGCAACCACCAATATTGTAAGCAAGGTGCATTCTCTCAGTCATTGAAGAGGAACGTGAGTGCACTGGAGCAAAAACTTCACACCATACATGATGTTCTGTCCTTGAGTTATATCTGAAAACTCCAGATGAGCGATAAATTTTTAAATACGAGATCTATCTCCACTTATAGCTGCACCTGCCGCAAGTGCTTCCCAGAGAAGCAATCTATTGCTTCCAGAGACCACTGCCGCAGGCAGGCAACTCAGAAGGATGAAGTGGACTACAGAAATAAATACCTTCATCGTGCGTGAATACTACACCATTACCAAAATGGAGATTGACACTACGGCCTACTGACAAAAGTTACATCAAAGATTTCTTCACCGTTTCCCTGATTCTGAAGTTAGTGAGCAAAGAATAGCGGACCAGCGTCGAGCAATTGTTCAGAAAAGTCTCCTCTCTGCACCAGTTTTGGAAGCAATCAAGGAAGAAGCGAGAAACATGCTTAACTCCTCAGAACCTAGTAATCTGAGGGCAGTGGAGATATCAGCTGTGCAAACTCAGGATGACAATGGGACAAGCATGTCAGAAAGTATGGATGATAAGAGTAGAGAAGAGGGGCAAATTCGCAATGAATTTGCAGTCGCACTTGCGGAATTTGAAGGAACTGATCCACTGAACCGCTATCTCATTCCCAGACAAAATTGCTCGAAGAAATTAGCAAGAGCAATCAGCGTCTTGAATGAGAAAGTACTGCCACAACATCTACAACAAAGACCATCTTTCGAAGAAGTACACACAGCAATTTAATGTGCTGCGGTTGTGGCTTCAAGATGTAACGGTTCCCAGCTTTTCAGCCACGTAGCAACTGCCCACAATGATCGAAGTGAAAAAAGAATGCCACCTTGGGAAAGACGGCTGGTGAATCATATAGAAAGCACTAGGAGATATATTGGGAGACTCTCACAATTTAAAAATGGAAATACCTCAGAAAAACTGAGAAGAAAGGTGAATAACATCCTTATCAATACAAAAATACATACGAAGCACGAGTCCTTGAATTCAACAATAACAGAAATCTTGACACCCTACGACAAAAGCTTTTGGCGTTAACAAAACGCCTTCGACGCTACAGGAATTGCACTACGAGGAAGCAACAGAATTTTCTTTTTAACAGAAACCAGAAAGCATTCTACAGGAATATGTCAAAGGGTAAAGGGCTTGTAAATGATATGAAAGAGTCAAAGCTCCCCTCAAAGGCACAAATAGAGGACTTTTGGAAGCCTATCTGGTCATCTGATGTGTCCCACAACCCAGATATGACGTGGATTGAAATGGAATATGACAGACAACGAGATATCCCTCTCATGGGCTCTAATTGCGGCGGCGATGGTGTAACGGTTAGCGTTTCCGACTGTTGTACCCAAGTTGGCGGGTTCAAACCCGATCGAAGGCGTGGATTTTTCAGGGCGAAAAAATCCTTCGTACACCTTCCTTCGGAGGGGAAGTAAAGCCGGCTGTCCCATGTTAGTAGATTTACTTGCATGTAAAAGATCCTCAAGCCTAAATGACGCCTCTGAGCTAAATTCAAATCGCCTGTTTCTCACCCAAGAAATACCTCCTTTCTCTGCTAGTTGGTGAAAGGAGCGTAGCGAAATTTACGTGGTCAGACGGAAGAGCAGGCCTAATGGCTTGAGTCTCGCCACGTAAAATAAGGCATTAATTCAATTCAATTAATGGGTGAACCAATCATCACCGTGGAAATTGTCCAAGCAGCTTTGAACAAAGCACATAACTGGAAGGCACCAGGCAGTGATGGCCTGCACAATTATTGGCTCAAAAAATTTACCAGCACTCACCATTATATAGCTAATATAATTCAATATTTTCTTCACAATCCAGAAAATCTACCTTACTTCCTCACTGAAGGTAGAACATTTTTGTTGCCAAAGGAGGGTGACACTAAAGACCCCTCGAAGTACAGGCCTATAACCTGCCTTCAAACTTTCTACAAACTCATAACATCTTGTGTTTCACAAATGATGACACACATTGAGGAACAGAACATCTTAGCAAATGAACAGAAAGGATGTAGACCTGGATCTCAGGGATGCAAGGAGCAACTCATTATAGACTCTGTAATTATGGGGCAAGTGCTTGAAAAACAAAGAAACTTGTACGCATGCTACATAGATTACGCTAAAGCATTCGACACCGTGCCCCATTCTTGGCTCCATTGGATGTATACAAGGTCCACCCGTTTATCCAAAACTTCCTGAAAACCGCGATGAGCCGATGGAATACAAAACTATCTCTGTATGTAAAACTGTAATGGAAAACAATACGTCCGCACAGATACTATACACATCCGCCGAGGGATTTTCCAGGGTGACTCTTTAAGCCCTTTATTGTTCTGTTTAGCCTTGAATCCCCTCTCTACTCTACTTAATTCATCTATGGAATCGCTCTTAAAAAGGGGAACTCAACTCTTCTTCGTGTCTCACATCTTTACATGGATGACCTGAAGCTCTTTGCAGACACAGAGTCATATGCGGCAACTAATAAACGTGACGGAGAAGTTCACTGACGACATTAAGATGAAATTCGGTTTGGATAAGTGCAGGAGAGTGAATATCATTCGGGGTCATATGCAAGTTATAAATTTGGAAACTGATAATGAACCAAAGATTACCTTCATGGAACCCCATGAAACTTACAAATACTTGGGTTTCCAACAGTCACTTCGTATCAAACACACTGTTACTAAGAACATACTAACAAATGAAGTGTGTAAACGATTGCATGGGCTCTTAAAAACTCAACTCTCTGCTACAAACCTTGTGCAGGCCATCAATTCATTTGTTATTCCAGTGCTGACATACTCCTTTGGCGTTATTAAATGGAGCAATACCGACCTCGACAACCTCCAGAGAACAATTCGAACGTGCGTTTTACCCTTCCAAGGTCGCAAGGAGGGCGAGGTATTGTAGATCTCATAAATCTACACAGCTCTCAAATTGCTTCACTCAGAAGATACTTTTTGGAACATTGTGGGAGAGTTCAGCAAGCAGTGAGCGCAGTTGATAATAACTATAGTCCTCTGAACTTGAAAAAGCTTGATCCGCCTGTTCAACCAATCATTGAAACGGAAGAGAAGATAACCTTATGGAAAGCGAAGGCACTGCATGGAAGGTACCATCACGAGCTGAGTAAACCAGAAGTCGACATCTCTGCGTCGCACGCATGGCTCCAGCACGGGGATCTCTTTCCGGAGACAGAAGCCTTCATGATAGCTATCCAGGACCAAGTGGTACCAACATTGAACTACAGAAAACACATTCTGAGAGATTCTACCATTCATTCCGACTCGTGTAGAAGATGTGAGGCTGCAAGCGAAACTATCCAACACGTGACAAGTGGATGTAGCAGCCACGCACAGTTGGAATACAAAAAGAGGCATGATGAAGTGGCGAAGCAGGTCCACCAATTATTGGCATTGAGAACGGGCTTACTCGCCACTTCCGTGCCGTATTATAAATATGTACCTCAGAATGTGCTTGAAAGTAGTGAGCACACACTCTACTGGCATCGCTCCATTATCACTGACAGACATGTCGGCGGCAATAGACCCGATATAACGTACATTGATAGAAACCATCAGCAGGTTTTCCTTATCGATATATCAATACCCAATACCCACAACATATCGGGAAAATATCAAGAGAAGATCCAGAAGTATAACAATCTCGCCTATGAAGTCGCAACTCAGTGGAACTTCAGTAAAGTGACAACTGTGCCTATAATAATATCAGCTACAGGACTGATCCCGAAAATGACACTTCGGGCACTGGAGTGTCTTCACTTGGATACCAGGAATGTATATAATATGCAAAAGACAGTAATTTTGAATACATGCCGTATTGTCAGAAGCCATCTGAACCTTCAGTAAAGCAACTACACACCTGGTCATCATACCTGTGTGTGGTTGACATACCGACCAGTAGATACTGTGAATAATGTAAGATGATAATGATGATGGTGATGATGATGATAATAATAATATCCGTGGGAGTAGTCTGGTCTATCGGACGCGTGCCCAGTTGGCGGATCGGGGAATGCTCTTAGCGGCCACGCCGGAGGGTAGGTGGGAAATAAAATACCACCCGTGGCCCAAATCCAGACGCTGGCGGTAGCGTTGAAACGCTAGGGGAAGGTGACCCCGGAAAGAAACTCGCGATGGAAGGCCCACCAGGATCAACCGTTACGGTCCAGGGGATCGGAGCCCCAGTACCGGCAGCCGGGGGTGGGCAAGCAGGCCCCCGGAGGTCGTCAACCAGCGACTGCAATCTCAGAGACGTGGACCACTTGGCGTCTCTGGAATACTATACTGCGACAAGCGAAAGCCTAGAGAAAGCAGGTTTTAACCCCTTTTCTGGGAGGTCGAAACCGCTGAGATCGCCTCCAAGTATCACAACCACTCAAAGGATACCTACCGACCAACGGGAGCGAAATCCAAGCACGACTGCGGAACGAGATGGCGCGGCGAGGGAGAGACTAAGACCTGAGACAGGAAAAGAACCCGCAGAAGAAATGACTTCAACGAGTGTTTTGATGAATAAATGGAAGACCATACAACAACTGGAAGAACAGCAGATAACTATCATTGATAGCCTAAACGAAAACCTCAACACGATGGAGGCATATATGCTAAAAAATAACCCGGTAAGCGTTAAGGAAGCTATGTGTAAAGCCCGAGCTAACATCGAAGTGTTAAGATACAGATGGCAAGATGCCCTAGAAGAGAAGACCAAAAAAAGAGAATTCCAAAAGACTATGCAATCTCTTGTACAACGGGAAGAGATCAATAGGATAGAAAAAAGACAGTATCCACCACGGGCTCAAAGGAAAAAGAGACGCACCCAGCCCACCAGAAGAAGACGCTAGAAGAGGGAAGAAAGAAAAACAAGGCTGTGGCAGAGTCAACAGATGTCACCTATGACGCCATAGAACACCAGAAAATGGGGTGGAGGAGACGATGGAGAAGGCCGGCTGAAACCACTGGAGCAAAAGAAAGAGGCAAGATAAGAACAAGACAGACAATTAATAGATCGTTTCTGAGTTCTTATTTTCTTAACGATTGTGTTATGGTACTTTCAAAAGAAAAGAGAAAGTGAAAGCCGATCAAAACAGGCCAAGAAATAAAACCCTGAAACAGGTCATTAAAATCACTGCCAAAATGGGACAGATATTGTAACCGAACCGATTACCTGTGGAATCGGTTGGCCGCCCTGCCACTAACTCAGATCGGTGATGGAAGGAACTGTTATGCAGTACAATAGGAACACAAATTAAATAACACTTGTTCACTGGTAAAATGATTCAATTTATTTCTGGGCATGAACGATAATAATAAAAGAAAATGCACCAGAGAAATTTCAACTATAAACTATCAATGGAAAGGAAAATTGAAGAGATCGATTAAAAGAGAAAGGAAAGAACATTAGGCGTTAGTAATCAGTAAAGCTTATGACTAGGAAGAAAATCAACTTGTTATAACTAATATTGACATGAATTACAGGATTACAATTTAACGCGCCTGAGCGCGACACTACATTACATAAGTCTTGGAGTTGAATGACCCTCGGGTTGTTAAACCCTGTAGAGTTCTTTGTGAGCCTGGGCGGGGGCCCGGCCGGCGACTGGAAGAAGGGCAGCGGCCTTGGGCGAGGGGGCCTCCGCCGCCGTCCGTCACGCCCCTTTGGCGCGTGGTGTCAGCTGAGCGGTCCTCGGATTACCGCGCCACCACTGGCAGCGGCGTCTGGGTGAACTAGCAGCGAAGTTCTTGAAGATTGCCGGGATTTTTCTCCCGACCGCAGGCGCAGAGTAAACAACCAAGCGTTCTTCTGATTGTCGTGACAGTCTTTTACAAGTCCGGTTTCAGAAAATTAAGAAATCCGTCACGAATAATTCAAGAACACGAATTATCAAACTCCAGAAAAATTCCTCTATTTACTACAGTCTGCTCAAGGCTCGAGCTGGTAGCGAAAAAATTCTAAGTCCGGTAGAGTTGAACTTGCCTCTAACCGCACAATATTCCCACCAAGAAAAACTTCTGCCCCGACTGTCCCGTCTAAAAATCAAATCCCTTCTGTAAAAATTCTAAGTTCGACAGAGGTGAACTTGCCTCTGAACGAATAATATTCCCCCCCGGAGAATGTTTCTCTCCCGACTGCCCTGCGTCTTCTCCCGACTGATGCCCCAGCTATTCTGCTTTTCTCTCCGTCAAAATCGCACCAGGTTAACTCTTCTCCCCACCCCAATTTCTTATGCGTCCCAAGTCCCTTTAATAGCAGTGTCGCTATTGGTTAAAAGTTGTGTCGCAGTGAAATATTCTAGCCCAATCGCAGCGTGAGAAGTGAGGGAAATTCCCACTCTTTGTGCAGGCTGCGAGCAAGTAGGGTTGTTCCCGAACTTTCTGGAACTTTGGCCCTCGCTTGCGTAAGGGGGGGCGCGTTCGATGACGGAAGAATTGCTCTGGGCTCCCCCGAAAGTGGGTGGTCTCAAAATCTGCAGCCAGCTGTGAACACTTGCGCAGTGTCTGTCGTCGCCAACCTTCTAAACGACTCCGCTAATGGGCCGAGGGCGTTAGGGACCATGCGCGATGGGGAAGGAGGCGGTAATGGCCTCCCGCGACGAGCGAAGTTGCACGTGTGCCCGTCTGCGTAATACTTCGGCAGAAATCCTGGGTGGCCGAGTCTTGTTTGTTATATTTAATTTTATTTTCTGGGCGTGAATTTCGTTTCGGAAGGTATGACGGAATCGGTTTCGCCACAATATATGCTGATATCCTCACAGAGATGAAAAGAGCAGTCGATCCAAAAGACCATAACACAATCGTTAAGAAAATAAGAACTAAGAAACAGGATCTAATAATTGTCCTTGGCAAAGAAGGGAACACATCATCATTTAACAATGCACTTGTAAAGGCAGCCGGGGAGAGTGCAATACTTAATACGGATATTATTATTATTGTTCTTGTTATTCTTATTATTATTATTACACTCACACCAAAAACCCTTGTAGAAATTAGAGATATTGACGAGACTGTTTCAGTACATGACGTAGCAGCTGCAATCGGGAGGGTCCTAGACACACCGACCGAACAAATAAGCAACTCTTGCATAAAATAAAGATAGGATGGATCAACTACCAGATGCGCGAGAAGCAACAAATAACAAGATGCTTCAAATGCCTAGATTTTGAACACATATCCACCAACTGCTCGGGCCCTGACCGTAGAAATACATGCTAAAAGTGCGGAGAAACAGGGCATCAGATAAAAGACTGCAGCAAGACATCCAAATGTGTCATCAGCAAGGATAAAAATCTAAATGATGGCCACATGCTAGGAAGCAGAAAATGCTCCTCGTACAAAGCCGAAATCAACAAGCAAAGTAAGCGACTAAATAAAGTTCCTACAAGTTAATCTAAGAAGGAGCAAAATCGCACAAGATCTACTTGTACAAGTTGCAACAAAGAAACGTGTTGATTGTTAGCGAACAACCGACAAAAACACGTGGTACGGCATGTGGTATAAGGATGCTACTGGAAGAGCCGGCATAATAATGCATAATAAGACGCCGAGTATCAGGAACCAAAAGAGAACGAAATACGGGTTTCTATGGCTGGAAGTGGGTAATATGAGAATTTATAGCTGCTATTTTTCACCGAATGATACGCTAGAAAAATTACAGAAAGATATCAATGAGCTGGAGGCTTGAAAACGCATAAGCGCAAGGTATTAGTGGCAGGCGATTTCAACGGTAAGTCGTCCGAACGGGGAGAGACGCGCTCCGATAGAAGAGGAGCTATCATATGTGAATTCATTGCAAGAAATGATCTGATCATCTTAAATACAGGGGACGAGTACACCTTTCAACGTGAAGCCGCATCATCTATTTTGGATTTGACAATAAGCCCCACCAAGCTAGCTAAAGGCACCACTGATTGGTCAGTGCTCGACGAAGAAACCCTGAGTGACCATCGGTACATATGACATTCGGCTCCATTAACGGAGAGGCTGTAACATGTCATAACGCGATATAAAGGAATACCACCTTGGAATTCCAAAAAAATGAATGAAGACACGGCAAAACGCTCCTTGGAAGAATCCAGGTTGCTGGTTAACATGGGTTGGACGAAAGAGGCGGAAACGCTCGATATGGTCAAGGCAACGGAGGAAATAGTGGTAGCAGCTTGCGACGCATCCATGTCTAGACGTATATGTCGAAGAGGAAACCGCAAATGTATTGGTGGACACCAGAAACAGCTGAACTACGAAGGAACTGAAACAAGGCAAGAAGAATCGCGACAAGGGCCAAGACGAATCTGCATCCCGGGGAACAGTATAAAGAAGTGTCCAAACGGCTTAAAAGGGAAATAAAAGGAAGTAAAGGTAGATGCTGGAAAGTGCTCTTAGAACAGATAGATAACAACCCATGGGACATGGCTTATAAAATAGTAAATAATAAATTCAGTATGGACTGGGAGATACCTGGATTGAATGATCCACAATGGTTCAGGAGAGCTATCAGGGACCTCTTTCCCACTAGAGATTCCTGGACGAGGCAGCGACTTCACGGTTGACGCAGAGGATTACTTCATGATAGAGGAACTGAGTAGAGCAGCGAAACTCCTCCGAAAGGGCAACAAGCCGGTAGATCAGACATCATACAGACCACTGTGCCTCCTTGACACCGTGGGCAAGCTGCTTGAGGGTTTAATACTTTCTAGGCTTGAGGGACTCATATGATTTTCTCACAGGCGGATTCCGGAGAGGCCGCTCGACGACGGATGCCATCCTGGAAGTAATCAATAAAGCAGACGCAGCCAGAAGAGGAGTCGGCAAGAGATTCTGCGTGCTCGTGGCAATTGACATTGGAAACGCCTTCACTCCGCTAGATGGAAGGACATTATAGAAGTATTAGTTAAGAAGATCATTCCGGAATATCTCATAAGGATTATTGAAGACTACCTCCATGAAAGGACGATAACTTATGTGGACAGTATCAGGACAGAAGAGAATGTGACGTGCGGTGTTCCTCAAGGGTCCAGACGTGGGCTATTTTTATGGAATGTCCTGTATGATGACATTCTCAGCATTGACCTGCCGAAAGATACGCAGCTCATAGGCTATGCTGACGATACGCTAATAAGCCACAGCATTGACATTGAACTCGAATTGAGAGTGAATGAAGCGCTGTTTAGGATTAGACGATGGTTACACAGACGACAGCTACAGATGGCAGTGCAAAAACCCGAAGTTGTCTTAATCACCAACCGGAGGGCCTTTCACTACCCAGACCTCCGATTGGGAGGGGAGAGTCAACTGGAAACGACAGAAGATATTTAGGAGTCGAAATAGACCATAGACTCAGCGTCGGGCCCCACATAAATGTGAGGGCAGAGAAGGCGGCGAGGACAGGAGCTAACATCGCAAGAATGCTACCGAACGTCGGTAGACCGAGAGAAACCAAGAGAAGAATGATATCTAGCATAGTTCACTCACAGTTGTGTTGCTTCAGTCTGGGCGCGTTCGCTGGAGAAGCTATCAGACACAAGTACGCCCAAGTACAAAGACGAATGGCCTTGAGGGTGGCGTGTGCCTACCGCACAGTGTCTACTTGCGCAGTGCTGATATGAGCCAGCACACCACCTATTGACTTAAGGTGGAATGGGACATGGAAGGTTTTCGACATACCCATTTAAGGACATGGAAAGAAAGGATGTACCTCGCCGTGAAGGAAGCACAAGCAGTCCTCTCCCTCCCAAGCAAATTAAGAGTGTTAAAGCAGAAGCAAGGAAGTTGCTCCTTGAAGAATGGCAAGGAAGATGGGATGGAGATGTGAAAGGCAGATGGACTCCTTGATTGATTACAAACATCAAGAGATGGGTTGGCTGAAGTTTTGGGGAGGTAAGTTATTACCTGCCGCAGGCTCTTATGGGACATGGGGGATTTATTAAATACCTCTACAATTTCTAGATCGTAGAGAGGCCCACATGTAGTCTCTGTCACGCAGATATAGATGATGTGGAACACACACTATTTCAGAGCAAGGCATGGGACACGGAATGAGAGGTTTGTAATGTCAACCTCCAACAAGTTATAAATCCAGACATGTACGACATGATGCTGAGCTCGCAGGAGAAATGGAAAACCAAAGAGAACTTCCTAGTTAGTATTATGAAGAAGAAAGAATTAAGACAGAGAAAGTAGAGCATCTGCTAGCAGCCAATCTTCTGTGTGAAGTAGTGTCTAACGACGGTTTCCACGTGGGAGAGAATACGGTTTAAGAGATGGAGGTTAGGTTTTTAGCCAGTAACCTAGTTGGGAGTCTGACATCACCAGCTTCACTGGTATCCATAAAGAATTTTCCTCCTTAAATAATAACTACTTTACATGAGATCTCTCTCTTACAATTTCAAATTAACTTCCTTTCGCACCTCAACATGTCTGCGGCACAAGATATCCGATTACTACCCAAGTTTGCAAGAATCTCCCCAGCAGTTCATACCTCACAGCTCAATTGTTCCTCGATGCAGAGTAATGTTCAAAAACCCGTTTCTTCTTCATGCACTACACTCCTCCTCCTTTCCTAACCAACCATCATGTTTTCCTGATTGCCCAATTGTCTATCAATACCCATAGTCTTTGGTCTCTAATCGTATCTTAAATTTTTATGCTTTTAACCACCATCTCGTATATTTAACAGTGTCCATTCTTCAATTATATTACACCACATTCCCTCATCATATTAAAATTTATTAATCTGTTATCATTTCCTTGTTCTAAACTTATTTTGTCAATGACTGGGTTGACATCCATTGTCGCCCATCAAGGCACATATTTACCAATACTTCTTTCAAAATTACAATTTACTAAAGCCATTGAATAGCCTATCACAGTAACATTGCACAAGTTTGTTTATAAACTCGTATTTTTTTTAGTTAAAATCTTAATTCATTCAATATTCAAATTACAATAGGTTACAATATTATTCTTACAATTTTGTCTTTTATTTTTTCTATTTTCTCATAAATAGAAAACAGAAAAGCTATGAAAATCTTTAAAAATAAATAAATAAAAAACTATTAATTTAGTTTTCAGTTTCAGTTTTATTTATATTGAGCTGTCAGATGTAAATTGTAAGATAAAAGGTTAAAATTTGAGGAAACTAGAGAATTCACAGGGCTACAATTCATATTTAGTCCTTTTTATGATCTGCATCAGAACATGAGATATTCTTAAAAAACAAAGGAAAACAATCTTTGTTTTCCCGTTTCTTTCTCCCGTTTTTTAAATTTGTACTTTTATTTTTATTTAAGGGTCAAAATCGGATATAAACTCTTTAAAAAATTCACGAAACATCATTGTAAAGACAATGTAAGTCAATATTCATAGGTGTAATGTGGATAAAAAATTTAAACTCGTAGAAGCAGCTAAAAAACAACTTTTTTTCATTTGTATGAAGTACTCAAAGAAAACTGATTTAAATCTGATGAAAAAAGTTCTTGTTTTATTTTTTTAACACGTCAATTACGATTTTCAAAATATTTTTTTTTTTTTAATTCCTATTTATATATCTTATTCTGCTACCCCCTTTAAACGTTTTTCAGCAAATACACAAATTCAATTTACACTCTTCACTTTTGCATTTAAGACAAATAAATTAAACACAATAATATTTGAATAATGAAAATAACATTGAAAGAGAAGTTGACATTTCAGCTTTCACTTTCAATAGAGTGCAGGTGAATGCACACGTATGAAAAACACACACCCAACCTACACAGACACCTACACTTTGAAACGTTTGTATCTTATACCTTGGCTTCACAATTACTAGCTGCATCAACATATCTGATTCTGCATCATAATTATTAACAGCAACACTTGATTCTCTGTTTTCTTGCAGCTCCCCACATGTGCTTCCTCCAATCTGAAATATTAAAACTTAATAATGAATTGTACAAACATTAAAAATTAAACATTGTTGATTTATCCACTAATTTATTTTCTGAAGGTCAATGGTTATAAAGATTAACACGAGTTTTATATTTTCATTATTCTTTCTGTTTCAACTGAGCGAGTTTGCTCATCTTCATATCTATAAAGTTACATTATATTTTTTGATAGTTATTACCATGCCATTGTATAATAAATACATACAATTTCCTGAGTTTAAGTTTTTTCTAAATTAATTACAAGAATTCACAAAAACAACCACTTACTTACCTTATGTATGTTATCTATACATATCAACAATTTCATTGAGAACAATTACACTGCATTAGCAGAGATAGCCCTATTCCATGTGCTCCGTCTGCTTCAAGCACAGGCCACAAATGCGTAAGCGTCCTCAAATTTGAACAAGCAATGAAAGAGTTATCTCTATCATGACATCTACCGTCAGGCCACAAATGCGGTTAGTTGCTCAAGTTAGGAGGAGGAACTGCTGTGCTGGGACGGAACAGTTATTAAGTCAGCAATCAGTTAATATCTTAAATGTTTGTCCCATTTTCAGAGCAGCTTGATATTGTCATAAATTTTAGTCATGTTGGTGCATTCAGTCATAGTATTCATTGGGTCCTTCAATTTTATGCTAAAGCATTCTGATAATATTGAAATCAATGTTGTGAGATAGGTCATTTCTGTGTTTAGTGATGGAGTTTCTTTCTTTCTGTTATTTTTTTCTATACTGTTTAGATGTTCTTTAATTCTAGTTTTTACATTTGTTTTTATCTGTACTATGTATTTTAATTCACAATCTATGCAGCCAATCTCATAAGCAACATTAGCCTTATCTGTTGAATGCAATCTGTCTTTGTGATTTTTAATTATAAACTTGTTTTACCTTTTTTGTATACATATGTATATATGCAGTAGAGAGAAAGTTAAGTAACGTTGCGAAAAATCAATTTTGAGATTTAAACGTAAAAACACGTTCTCGGGTCCCCTGATACCGAAAGAGTGTTTTGTTTTTTCCCTTTTTATCTTCTTTTTTTAAACATCTGTCCGTCCGCCCCTCTGTGAACACCGCCAGTGCCTAACCAGTGTAAAGCATATGTAGGATTTTTTCCAAAATGGATATTCCCCAGTAGATCTCCCTACACTCCAGGCGCTTCGATTTTGAAAAACTTTCTTTAAATGTTGGGGGTACTTTAAATGAAGCCCCGTTTTTAAATTTTCATTTTCAAAATTTTTTCAGAAATGGCTCCAAATTTGTTTCTTAAATTTCCTGTAAAAATAAAGTTAAGTGCAGTTATAAAGGCGGCATAAGTCTGATTTTCAGGTTAACTCTGAATTTTCGAATATTGCAAAGGTTTCAATTTTTTCCAGCACCTTCCTACAACTACAAAATTGAAGATAGACATTTTTCCTTCAAGTGAAATTTGTTGCACATATTTTGTTCTTTCGTTAGGTCATGTACATTTTTAATTTTTTTTTTATAGTTTTTGCATAATATCATGTGCAATGTCTACAATTTAAAAAAATAAATAAAATAAACAAGTTATTCTCAAAAACACTCACCCTGGCACACAGCCAAGAAGTCACTTCAGGAAGTTAGAGCGAAATAACGTGCACCCTCGCCATTATTATAGCCAATCCTTAGTGACACAAACGTTCTTATCTTTTTTTGTGAAAACTTACACAACCCATCTTAGTTGTGGAGTACTGTGGAGTTGAATGTTGTAGTTCAATAAGAAAGTATATTTATTGTAAAATGGAAATAAGCCTGTCTTGGGTTGTATTTTGACTTGAAGGAAGGGAGTCCCAAGATGAATTGACAGACATGTAAACTTCTTTATTTTTTATTTCACGAGCGTGACTCATAACATGAAACAAAGAAGTGTGACTCATGAATGAAACTTATTTTTACCTTGAAATAAAACAATTTCAAGGTAAAAATAAGTACTTTTACCATTGACGCATTACTTTTGTTGTATGTATGGGAAATACACTTTGTCTAAGCAGAAGTACTGTCCGGGACTGAGTTCTCCGACCGCGGGACGGAAGGGACCTAGGCCTCTTCCCAGAAACGGAGCGGTGGTGGGGAGGGCATCCCGGCCGTCAACGTACTACTAGCCGCGCGAAAAACATTTTTTTATTTCACGATCGCGGACGTTTTTCTTGCATGATTATTTTAGTATCTAACTTAACTTATTCAGAATCTGATGATGATCTGCAGGCTTCACTCTCTGATGAATCACTGTCGGAGTCCAAATTAATTATTTCGTCAATGATGTCCGGTACAATACTATCTTTTTCCCAATAATCACTTTCTATTTTTTCCACGTGCCTGCAAAATCCTTGCCAGTCCTGCACGGTGACCTCATGTATTGCAGTTTCAATGTTTTCTTGCAACTTGGTAACTGACATATCACCTGTTACATTACGCTCCCTAAATATCTGCTTTACTTTCGCCCAAGCAAGTTCAATTGGATTCATCCCACACATGTAGGGAAGGAGTCGTACAACTGTATGTCCGTGTGCTGCTAGCAACTCATCGATCTTGTACTGCTTAGCCCGTGGTTTGAGAGGTGCAATTAATCGGTACAAATCAGTCTTACACATAGTTTCTTCACAATGCACTCCCTTTCTTTGAAGTCATACAATCATGTCAGCATTTCTTGAGTATGCGGACGGCGTTTTGTTGACTTCCATACTGTGGTATGGAGCATTGTCAAGGATTCCATTTCTCAAAATTAATGCCATTCATTTGGCCGTGGTAGTCTCCCACAGTACTACTAGCTCGAAAGATTAGACACGTGTCGCAAAGAAATCCATTTTCTTCCCCTGCGTGAACAATTATTAGTCTACTTGTTGCATTTCCCATCACTTGGACACCACAAACGTTATCACTCTGCCAGCACGTTTGAAACCACAATTTAAATGTAGGAGTCGTACAACTGTATGTCCGTGTGCTGCTAGCAACTCATCGATCTTGTACTGCTTAGCCCGTGGTTTGAGAGGTGCAATTAATCGGTACAAATCAGTCTTACACATAGTTTCTTCACAATGCTTCACTCCCTTTCTTTGAAGTCATACAATCATGTCAGCTTTTCTTGAGTATGCGGACGGCGTTTTGTTGACTTCCATACTGTGGTATGGAGCATTGTCAAGGATTCCATTTCTCAAAATTAATGCCATTCATTTGGCCGTGGTAGTCTCCCACAGTACTACTAGCTCGAAAGATTAGACACGTGTCGCAAAGAAATCCATTTTCTTCCCCTGCGTGAACAATTATTAGTCTACTTGTTGCATTTCCCATCACTTGGACACCACAAACGTTATCACTCTGCCAGCACGTTTGAAACCACAATTTAAATGTAATGATACACATTACACATTAAGCTTGGCTTAATGAAACAATTTGTAAAGGCTTTAAATGAAAAAGGAGAATGTTTCAAGTATCTATGAAAGAAATTCCCAAGAGTATCTGGAGTAAAATTAAAAGAATATATATTTAATGGTACTGATATAAGAAAATTGATGTCAGATGAAGCATTTAAAAACACTACAGATGGAAAGGAGAAAGCAGCTTGGATATCTTTCTGTGAAGTTGTTTTAAAATTTCTTGGTAACAAGGATCCCAATTACCGAACCATTGTGACTAACATGTTTGAAGTATACAAGGAACACATGGTTGTAACATGAGTATAAAAATGCATTTCCTTCTTTCCTCATCTACATTATTTTCCTAAAAATCTAGGATTTTTGAGTGAAGAACAAGATGAACAATTTCACAAGGACGTGCGAAAGGAAGGTACCAAGGACAGTGGAGAATCAGTATGCTTGCAGACTATTATTGGATGGTAAACCGTGAAATAGGTAAATGACGACAAACAAAAGAAAAAGGAAAGGAGAACTTTCTCAAGTAAAAATCAACAGGTGTAAAATTTGTGTGAAACTTTTCGTTAGTGAAGTAAACAAGTGGAAATAAAGTAAAAACATTCTAGTGACAACCATATACATTAACAACCATATACATTAATTTAAGCAAGTTGTGTACTCTAAATGTTTTTTCTTTAAAATAAAAAAGTATTATGAAAACATTTTAGATGAAACTCGTGTAATTATCACAATCACATGTAAAGTGATTTCCCAATAAAACCTCACATGACTGAAGTAAATGGTTTGAAAATTCAGATTCAGCACGTCAACGTTACATAAAATCACATTTCTTACTTTGGGCAACAAACAAAAGTTGAAATTCACAGGCTAGTGTAATAATTAATAAATGTACACCACCTCTTCACCACATTCTGTGTATATTTGATATTTTTTATTATTACTAGGTTTAGTGACAATTTGGTATTTATTCCTATCTTTAAACTAATTTTTAACCTTGTCGGTGTATTCATTTTTGTAAATGGCAACTGCAGGCCCTTCTTTGTCACAGTTCATTACTATTATGTCATCATGATCCTTTAAAACATTTTGTTCTTTTTGATTTTCATAATAATATTTCATCGTGTTTACCCAATTTTGTAGTTTTACTAACATAATTTACTAAATGAACGTTTTGTCTGAATACATTCTGATTTTCAGGATTGATCATGTATACCTTATACTCCATATTTTTTACGGTATTAAGCACAAGTTTTGTTTCGTCTGTTTGCTTGAGATTTCCTTAAATTACTGGTATACGTTACTAGTAATAAAAATTAAATTAAAATACTTTTCTTATCTTACCCAGTTACAGGTTGCCTTCACGTGTTGTGTAACAAGCTCCACAAATCCATTCTGATCTTTTTCAGAAAATGGAAAGTCCTATCAGAATCATAGAAAATAGAAACATATAATAAACGAATATGAAGGTCAGAACTCCGTATTTCATAAGTTCTTTAAATAAAAGAACAAAATTTTTTAATCATAAAAAGGTAATACAAACCTTTGTTTCGAAAGTGAAAAAAAGAATAAGAAAATGTATAATAAAAACATGGTTAATATTACGTTAACATAAAAAGTTTAACGAGTGGGTAATGTTAGACTGGTTTCACATTTCATTAAATTTTGTAAACACTTTTGGTACTTTACTAGCTCTTAGGGCCCGACTGAATAGGGCTTTCTTAAACCGTATGTAACAATTTTATTTCAATCTTACGCAGTTTGTGTCAAGCAGGATTACAGTGCTTCAAAGTATTCAGCTAAATTTATTACACCAATTCAAAATTTATCCAAGTACTGACTTGGAGTCAGAATTATCATTACTGCAAAATAACTATTCAAGAGGAACATTTCCGAAAGATCAGAAAAAAAAAAAAATTATGACAACTCTTTAATATTAAATACTAAATACTAAATTTACACTGAGCCACAATCTAACATGAAATTAAAACAGCTTCATACTACTGGCTGTTGGGTTTTGATAATTTCACTTGTTTCGATTTTAACCACAATTTAAATGTAATGATTTTTGTTTAATACTATCTTTGTACAAAAAGATAAAAAAGACAAAATCATGATTTTTAGAAACCTTGACTGCCTGGCTATAATTAGAAAAATATAAAGTGTAATAATCTTAAACAGGTGTAAAAACACTTCAAAGATTATTCACTCACAAAAACACTTTGCCCACATTGAAATTGTTTTTCATTTACTTACATAATCTTCATTGCTGTTTATTGAATTCAATTCCTGAAAGAGTAGTTGTAACTCTAACCAATTATGTCTCCATTTATCTTCCCCTTTTCTGATATGAGCCTTTACCTCAACAGCACCTAATTTCTCTTTAAGTTCTTTTTGTGTCTTAATCAGTGCGCCACGTTGTTGTCTACAAAGAAACAAAACATACATCAGTGAATATAAAACATATTAATGAAATCCACTAAAACAAATCTTTCGCCAAGACTGAATTGAAGAAAATGAAGACAAAAGCAGGTGCATGCATATGTTTTGAATGGTTTCATGGACATTAACACATTTTTTAAAATTTGAAACTATTGATACCTTATAAAAGGAGAGAAATAGTGCTAAAGGAATCTCGCATAATTAATTAATTAATAATAATAACAAATATCACATTTGAAACACATAAATAAAATTTTTTAAAATTCTTAAGATTAACTTTCATTGTAATACTTTTAGAAGTACAGGATACATTACACTGAAATTTACTTCTACCACAGTTGGGTGACAGATTTAGGCAGTAACTTTGTTTGAAAACTATTATGATTTTATTAATTCTCAGCTTTTTAAAAACAACGTGGACTCTCTATATTTAACGGAAACATCTTGCTTTCATTGAAAGAGAAATATATCTTAATAAATTTAGCAACCAATTTTTTATGATTCTCAAGCAAATACCTAACCCTCTATTGGTAACGCTGTCATCTGCAAGCATCTTAGATTGTTGATATTCTTGGATATGATAAGAGTTTAGGCAAGTTTTACAGTAGCTTCTTCCCTGTCGATCGATTTCTAGTCACACGAACTGCTATGGTCATTAGTCCCATAAGTGTAGTGCATGTTCCCTAATGGAAGGTGTCTGTAATCTTCCCCCACTAAGCTCCAGACATGAGGCAGTATAGAGGTGAGGATAGGACAAGGAAGTGGAAGAAATGATTGTGTGCGGCCCGTGGCCTGTTTTCGAGGGTACAACTTCAACATTGCCCATTTCTCATCGAAGAAATCACAGACAACTATTGATTGGAACAGCCAGCCCCTAGAATTCTCCTTCACACAGTGGCTGAATTCAATCTAGCTTTCTGGCTTGAGTAAAAAGTCCTGCCACGATCAGAACATGAACCCAAGTACCTCCTGACCAGGAGCACTGCAGTGCCCATCAATTGATGCACTGTACCTCCTAAGCAGGTGCTTATTTCCGGACTTCTTAGAATTAACTATCATAACGTGTTTATTTTGCACTTTTGTTTAGTTTCAATATATTTGTATCCACAATACAGTGCAACTGTCTATTCATATATAAAAACATTCCGATTCATGTATTATTGATGATTGGCAAATGAAGAGCATCTGAAAAAACAAGCACCTCACTAAACATAATGGAAACTGTATAAGCTTGGGACCCCTTTCATATTTTAATTTTTTTCTCTCTTGTTTTGGATGTAAAATTGTTGATGTTCATCTCTTTGGAATGCTACACATCTGACCATATTTGTGAGTAATAATATTTTTTATGAACATTCAACAGGGTTCTTTTTGAGATAATCTGTTTATGTACAGTGTATCCCTAGGTACATCATACTGATGTACCTGAGAACCATGTATTCTTGGAGAGAATAGCACAATAACATTTGTTGAACAAACGAGACTCTAACGTAGATTATAATAAATAAATATCAAGTAAAAGAAAAAATAATTTTTTGCTGCCTTTAAGAACAACCATCAGTTCTGGAAGTCATGTTCTGACATTTGTCAACTTCATAAGATATAATAACAGCATTTATTAAACAGAAAGGACTTCAATCTAGATTAAAACTTGTAAAGAAAAGATGAAAAACAAATGTTTGCAGCCTTTGAGAGCAATCAACCACAGATGGGTAAGGGAGCATAACTTTTATGTCCTCCATGGCAACTTCATATGCTGCAGAACTTTCCTCAATTTTGAAAGAGTGTATCATTATATAAGCATTTTTTAAATATTTCACATTAACGTTTTCAGATTCATCCTTTTCTATACCTGAACTATTGCTGAAAAATAAATTGACATTACAATCTTTGACAACAATGAAAAATTAATTTATTCTGCAGGTCGTTGAGGCTTTTTGTTGCTTCTTTTGATTCGTGACACAGCCAGATTACATCCTGAAACCAATTTAATTCAATTTAATATTACATTTATGTACCTAGACGTCCCTAGGTACATCATCTATCAACAATTTGCAATTATGAACGAACATGGCTTCTGTGAATTGTAGGTTACCTGTAAGAACGAAGTATAAACCTTGAATTAACCACATTCTATGCTAGTAAGTGAAGGCCTACTTCGAATTTTGAAAAATAATAGTAGTTATAACAAAATAAATAAAAGAAAAATGCAGAAAATATTACTTTTCACTCGTCTAATCTATTAAACTCATAAAATCCTGAAAACAGTTCACACTACTAAATCATTCACTTGAATAATCGAAAATGGCAATAGCAATGTACAGAAAATAATAATCCAAAATTTCTCTCACAGACTTCTTGAAAATTTGCTTTGTCCCTAGGTATCACAGTTTCCCCAACAATGTTCCCCAACAATGTTCCCTATCACTGTGCACTGTTACACAAAAAGAACAAGACTGATCAAGTACTCAGGGACTCAATTTGAGAAATATATTTTGAGAACACATCATTGTGATTTGTTGTACACTGACTGCTTAGACACACCAGGTCTTTTTCTTAACTCGCAACCCGAACATGTCTGGAAGCACTTGTTCTTGTATGGCAATTTGGCAACCATGTGCATTTGACTCCTTTCAAGACAACTGTGGC